>VXBA01001252.1:1018520-1087727 GCA_013399895.1 Serilophus lunatus
CACAGTCTCAAGCTGCATCAAGGGAGGTATAGGTTAGATATTAGGAAGAAGTTTTTTACAGAAAGAGTAATAAAGTATTGGAATCGTCTGCCTGGGGAGGTGGTGGAGTCACCATCCCTGAATGTGTTTAAAAAAAGGCTGGACTTGGCACTTGGTGACATGGTCTAGTCTAGTTGAGGTGTTAGGGCAAGGGTTGGACTAGATGATCTTGAAGGTCTCTTCCAACCTAGTGATTCTGTGATTCTGTGATTCCAGAGCAATGAGAAAAGTCCTTCTCTTTCAATATGATGTTATGGAGTTTATGGTTTTTTGCTTAGTTGGGTTTTTTGTGGGGATGTGTTTGTTGGCTTTTCAAGTATTTATTTTTACAATTTCAAGTCAACAGAGGATTTCAAATTAACTGCAGTGTCATTCATCTGTTACTCAACTCTTACCCAATTTTAATGATAAATTTCTGTCAAATAATGAAATACTATCACTGCTAATCAGAGTACTTTATTACTATATATTAAACACACCCCTCCAACATAATATACCCCCATGTCTGATTCCCTGGACATAATCAGACAGAAGAGAAGCAATTGCAAAGTCATCAAGTCATCATCCACTTAAATAAAGACAGGCAGAAAACTGTGTGTTGGATTAGGGAGAAAACATGCAGCACTCCAGAACATAGTTCAGCACCCCTTTCCTTTCATCTTATTTTGAGCAGATCAGCTGGAGGGTTTGTTGAACTTGCCTCACCTCAATCAACTGATGCTGCCAACTGCTAGAGGAAGACAGGATCCTATCATTACCATCTCCAACTACATCTTTTCTTTGGTTATCAATTTGGACAACATTGCTAAACCAAGGAATATTTTCCACAGGCTCACTTAACACTGCTATTCTAAGGTCAATCACCAATTCAAACAAAACAGCTGATAGAAGAAGTTGCCACAAAAAGGAAGCTCTGTCTATCCTTAAGGCAGGGAGGTATCAACAACATGAAAGGTTAGTAAAAGATAAGTTCAAGAGAGCAACTGGAGCTTCAAGCTGATCTCTGATCACATGATCAGAGAATTATTTTCTTTACATAAAGAAGAAAAATCAGAGACCTTCTAATAGCCAGACACAACAATTACAATATAACTGGCAAACATAATGGATATGCTTTGACTTATTGACTTATTTAATATGTCAGCTACAAATTCTTTAGGTGTATCTTCCAGTGTCAAATGGTCTTTTCAAAGATGAGAAATCATGGAAAAAAGGATTAAATTGCTTTATGCAGACTTCCAGAGTCCGGCTGCTTAATTCTACCCAAATTAAATGAAAACTAGCTGAAACTAAAATCCTTGAAAGGCTGAAGAAGGTCCTCTGAGGACATGCTCAACCAACAAAGCATCTAAGGCTGACTGGGAACTCTCTCACTTAGAGATCTGCTAAGCAGCAGTCGGCACTTAATTGCATATTCAGAAGGGAAAATAACATTACCTTAACTGCCTCAGCCACATAAAAAGGGTGAGGAAAAAAGTCAGTAAGAGCAATATGATTTTACCCAGATGTTGTTGACCCTGGCTGTTGTTGGACTTGGATTTACTTCAGGCTAAACTTACCAATATACAGAGGAAAGAAAATGTGGCAAAGAGAAGAAATCCCATGTTCCAAAAGCTCCACACAGAGGCTGTAACTAGAAGTGGATAACCTGGAGCTTCTGCAACAGTCATTGACAGGTAATTTCTAGAACAAATAACGAGGAAAACTTTTACCGAGGTCCAGTGACTGGGCATTACACCACCTGGGAGATGAATCATCATTTGCAGAACTCAAGTGCACTTAATAAGGATAAGATCATTCTAATAATGGGATCGGACAGGCTGACATTCCCTATTACTGACTTTTGAGGTCACTCAGTGACATTTTACATAACTGAGTTTTCTCTTCCATAGACTACCAGTATATTCAGTGCTAAACCCCTACCACAAGCTGACTTCTACTACTACATACCAGAATTGCACTAGGGGTACTAAGTGATCAAAAACTAGAAGAAACTTCAGAAAACAGATATTCTGAGAAAAAATTTTGTGTGAAAGCATCCTAATTTACAACTTTCATGAAGACAAGGTAGTACCATAAAGTACCCAGTTCGGATGCAAGATTTCCTAATTCTGTTGTGTCACACAACCAGAAAAAAACATGTAACATTAATGATAGACAAATAAGATTCTCTAGCATTGTTTTCATTAATCCATCCATCTGCAGATTATTCAAGCATTCCAGAAGACCCTAAACATATAAACCATGAAAAAGTTTTCATCATGAAGACAAGAAAAATAATTTTGGGCCTTAACATGGCATCTGAATCAAACTCCAATAGTTATTCAACTCAAACACTTGAAGTCCAACTGCACTTCAGCTAAGCCTAAATGTTATTGAAGTATCTAAAAGAAGTTTAAAAATCTGGAGGTATAACTAGCTACAGCTACCTCTAACATGCCACCAATGCTGAAAGAAAAAATAAACTCATCTACTTCAGTGAGTCAATCATTCAATGGAAGGGAGGAAACATCCTTCATATGCTTATTATACATGTGGGAAGGTCTAAAAGAAGGTCTAAAAGACCACCAGAGTGAAAACTTGTTTTGGAAGTTCTGTTGAGTACCTTATCTCACAGTGTATGTTATGAGTTAACACTATTCAAAAAATTTGAAGTTAATGAATAAGAATTCTAGTCTGGAGCATTTCAGATTCTAGCATTGCATAATTCTAGAAGTCAATAGGAAGTCATGATATTCCACACATGCTCAAGAACATCAAAAGCAACATCACAAACCCACATATATACATTCTATTAACTACAAAAAAAAAGTTGAATTAGTAACTGTGTGTAAATAAAACCATGGTAAGCATCAGTTTATTACAAACTTTTTTATACGTCGAGATTTCTTTGTTAACAATTCATTCTTACACGGACTCCGTCAGTTTTGACTACAGCTCAAACAATAGAAATACTGCAGAAGTAGAACTGTCAATGAATTTCTAAGTTGCCAATCATGTCACTATTACAGCCTGCAAATCAATATACTTCAACTTAGACTCTGCTGTAGCAACATGTCCTCAAGTCTCCACTATTCAGCCAATCTCTGTTCTTCCTACTTATTTCTTATTAACACCAAAACCTAGTTTTTTCTCCATTGGGTCAAGAGTGGGGGAATAATGGCTCTTTTTACAATTCAGAAACATCCATCTGCTCAGAAGGAACTGAGTCATCTACGGTATTTTCTGTAAACCTTCAAAATGCCAACACATGGTAGTCTTCAATCACACAGTGAAGTTAATATGTTCTAAAGGAGGAAGACCCCTACCAAGCTCTTCAGCAAATCCCTGCCCTTCTGAGTTTCTTTTCTTTTGAACAGTGTAATTTTATGATGTTGTGAAGACTAAAGGATTGATAGACTTCACAGCCTTTCTGTGGGGTTTCTGGCCAAACAGCAACCTGAAGCTCATTTTAACAACATATATGTTGTTATTTTAAAAACAAAGTAATATTGGGGGAGGGGAAGCCAAGTCCATCAGAAAAGAGAATAAACCTTTCTGCAACAAATAAAATCAGTCTTGTATTATTTGTGATATAACATCAGGTAAACTGTTTCACACTCCTCAAAATTAATTTCACGCTGAATAACCTGACTAAACGTTTCATGTCAAAAACTAATCTTTGCAAAAGATACTATCTGATCTAAACCATTTTACTCAAACTTGCAATAAAAAATATTATTATTCCATAAAACATAAGTTTTTCAATTTGAAATATTTACATGTTATAACTAGGTGACCATTAAATATTTCATTTGGCAAGAACAAAGTAGTTAGAGATTGTCTAAACATTGGATGAAAACTAAGCAGTGGATTCCACTAGTCTGAACAGAGTGACAGGGTCAGATGAGCAAAATTAGCTTAAAAATCACTCAACTCTCCAGTGTTACTGGTTGGTACTCACACCATAATCCCCTCTACACCATCATCCCACCTCCAACTCCAAACACTTTTATTTCAGAGAAACAAGCTGCAGTTTTATGAAACAAAGCTGTATAAATCTTGTATATATTTGATAATATAATAGTATCATCTGTCAATAGCTCCCTAAACTTGGACTACAACAAACAGAATTGGAAAAATAACATTGCCCTTCTTGAATTCATCCTGGTTTTGTACAATCTGATATTTTCTGAAGACTAAGCTTTTTTTATTTGTGGAAGTGCCTTTAACAATGGAGTGCATTCACTCTTTTGAAGTTTCTAGCCTCTCTTTAAACTAGAGGAGTTTCCTGATTTTGCTTGGTGGATTTCTCCACTTTGACTCAAATCGATGACCCCTTCCTCAAAGTCCAATCTTCCTGACTACACCAGGACACTGAACATACTCACATAAGTCCCGCTGTGCTGTATAAGGTGAACCAGAAAAAAAATACCCCAATGCACACCTCCAATAGGCAAAATGTCAAAGAAATCCTGAGGCCCCTGAAAAAAAAAAGTACAGACATAGGCTGATATTTTCTCTCCACAGACATGGCCACTCTTGGCATTACATCTCTTTTAATGCCCTTGCAATGTTTTTCTCTATGGAACTCTTCTCTTAGAGCTGGGATAGAAGAATCTAGTAGTAACTTATAATTTAACAACCAAACTTCATTTAAAGGTTAAGCATTCTTCACTTTATTCTTATGTCCTTATAAAATACAAAATTAAAGCCCCCATGGTCTTGTCAACTTACCTTAGAAAAAAGTAATTCTAAATCAAAGCTTAACTAGTAGACTCACATAACTTTCTTTCCAAGCATATGATAAGATTTTCACTTTTAAAAGAAATGGCTTACAGGGTGACCCTTGCTTTAACAAGGCTTTTCCACATTACAAACACTGTGAGTGTATGACGAATGCTCTAGGATCTGCACAAGTCACTTACTGGGAGAACTTAAGATATCAATTATAAATATCTATTAGCTTAAGCGAAGGAAAGCCTTTCTTCTTGCCATTTACTTTCACTTTTACACTTAGTGGAGTGCATTTAAGAGACTCATCCTTAAGAACTGAGAATCCCAAATATGCCTGGGACTCTGGTAACTTCAAACCAAAAGGATGTGAAGTTGGAAGAAGCAGAAACCTTCTAAACACTGCAAAAGTCACTCAGTTTTCTAGGTTTCAAGTATAATTTGAGACCCAATCAGCTTCTGCAGATTGTCTGCTGATAAATTACCACCTCTGAATAGCAAAGACTGCTGGCTTGTGAAGTTTATTTTTAACTGGTAGTTAACTTTAACTTGCAGTTATATTTTAATTTATAGTTATTTAAAATTTAATTACCATCATGTCACTCAAAGCTTTGTACAGGCTTTCTTCTTTAATGGTAGACATAAATCAGTAAAATAAATTAAATGCCACTGATGTTACATAGTTATACAGCAAATTAATGAAATCACTCAGGAGTATACAGGTAATATAGGCATAAATAATACTGAATCCAACAAGTGGGGCAAATGCACTATCAAACCTGTCATGCAGCCAGGGGGTACACCATGAAAGACAGCTATCTGCTTATTTTAAGTAGCAGCATATACACAAACCTCAGTTACTAACCCACAGCTTAGCAACTCTGCTGTTCTTGCTCTGGCAGTTCTCTCCTAGTTTCTCAAGCAGTTATTTTGACATCTTGCCTGGCTTGTTCCATGTTATCTCTTTTTGTGGCCTATTTTAATAAATTAAAAATCGCCTTCTTGGTACTTCTCGGACAGGTGCAGATCTTGTGCAGTCCTGAAGATTACCTTACTTCAAGACTGTGTTTTGGAAAGAGCACATTACTGTCCAAGGCCTTCTGGAGGTCTTTTCCTGTAGTTTACTCCCCTTTGTGGCTGCCATTTACAGCCCAAATCTGTGTAAAATAATCTTTCTTTACAGGCATTCATCTATCTCCACAATGCTACTATTTAAATCTGGGGTAGCCCAGCTGTATCTTAACTGCGAAGTCTCAAGGTAACCCTGAAAGCCACAGCCCACCAAGACTGAGGTCCTTTCCTCCAAGTCTCAGCTGATCAAATTCACAAGCCATGTGAAAATATACTGAATTTCAAGAGGAATAAATTTCTGGAGGTGCTGTGTTCTCAATAAAATTTAATGCTGCCGTTCTGTTCTCTTCTTGTGACCAAGGGTCTCTTTTCTGAAGTCCAGGACTATTAACCCTGATGTCCTAACTGAGTCCTGAAATGGATATTGCAGCTAATTCCTAACTATGTAAATAGCCTATCCATTTTCAATTTGATGGCCTATTTTTTTTTCCCTTCCTAAAAATGTTATGTAGCCCTACTGCTCACTGTTAAACAGCTTCTGAGTTTCACTACTGAGGTGCTACATGTCAGGGGTGGATGAAGTGATCCTTTTATATCAATTAGCAATTACTGCAAAGTGCTTTGGGGTGAAATGCCACAAAAGATTAGAACTTCAAGGGAAGAATAAGCAGCAGGAGCACATGAACTCATAAATGGCATAGATCCTCTTTTATGTAAATTGCCCTAGTAATAAAGAATGAGCAAAAGGTCAGATAAATACAGAAAATGACATATAAGCAGAGTAGTCTCTAAATAGAATATTTTTTCCTAGCTTTCTGAAGTACTAGTGTGTCTCTAGGCCAATAGCTCCCTCATCTGAGCATCTGTAATATTCAGTAATACAATATTCTTCAGTTCTACCACCCTGTGAGTTAATTTAATTCTAAACTAACATAGTGTAAGCTCATAAAATTCATCACAGAAGAATGAAAATCTTCCTTAGATTTAGTAGCAAAACAAAAATGAAACCAGATTAACCTCTCTTGTCTTCCCAAGAGCTGCACTCGTGTTCCCCGCACACATTTAGTCCCTGGAAGATCACTATTCCAGGAATAGCTTTACACAGGATTAATGAATCTAGACAGTATAAAGACAAAATCTAAAGTACGTATAAAATCTGGAACACATCTATCAAGTAACATGATAATACCTATTTGCAATTTCAGATATTACAGTTTCTAAAGAAAAATCATATTCCATTTCTGCATTTTCATACTATAACAAACCATCTTGCATTAGCTTAGAAAGACAAATTGCAATGCTTTCTCTAAAACATGTAAAATGAAAACAAGAAAATTAATCACTGATTATTAAATTTGTTCTACAACTAATACATCAGATCAACATTTCATTAAATAGCAGCAAAAAATCTGAAATGAAAGAAACTTTTGCTGTTCATATCTGGAATTTAAAAGCCATGAAAATTGAGAATCATCTGACTAAAACTCGACTAAGGGAAGCAGAAACAAAATATATCTAGAATGGACATAGCCAATAACATTTGGTTACAAATTCTTATTTTAGTAATGCATTCAATATTCTAAATAAGAGTAATGTAATATATACATTTAAAAATATTTTAATTTTATGAGCAGCAACCGTTCATGTGCTATCTATTTTAGTTTGTCTTTACCCTTATAAAACTTCTCACTTAATACCAAAAAGTTACATATGAAGAATAAATCATATCTAGTGCTTAGTGGAACATTTAAAAGTATCCCCCAAGCAGGCAAAAAAATGCTTAACTAAAAGCGTGAAAAAGACTTTAATTATATTTAATTCTTAACTAATACTTTCTGATATGCAATCAGTAAACAAAATACCTCCAAAATATCCCCAAATTTGTAAAATAAACTAATTTTCTTTCCATTTCTATGCAAAAAATGAGCCAGTACAATTTAGCATGATTTTCAAGTAGTGCATATATATATACAATTTCTACATCATTGCCTCGAATTCCTATGTTTCCAAATGTCTTCTAGTTCTGCTGGGTAAGCATTAGCTCATTCATGGTGTTAAAAATGCTACCTTTTATACATCAGATACTTTACTTGTTCAGTTATTTAATGCACAGCATCTGCAGCTGAAAGAAATAAAGACAGCCAGCATAAAAAAAAAATCTTAAACAGTTTCTCCTCTGGATTCCAATTTACTCCTTGTTGATACCTAAAAAATGCAATTATCTACTTATTTTTATAATTTTCTTATTATGCTGTTTTTTATTTAGTTCAACATTACTATGCAATTGCAACACAGTCTTGCAATGTCCCATATGCACATGAAACATGTAAGAATGGAAAGGCAAAAGAGGAAGAAAAAGTCATAATGAGAAAGTGCAGTTTCTTCCTAAAGCACAGAACTGCAAGTCAGAGACTGACTATATTACCACAGATTAGAAAGTAATATTTCTGTGAGTTTTCTTACCTGTAAAGTAAGAAATCTCCCTGACGTCAGAGGTGTTACAGTGCTTCATTTGTTAATATTTAGAAAGCATTTCTGTGTGCTCATACCTGTGTAGATGGGGCAGCCATTTGATCTGATGATATAGAAAGCTTTTTCTGTGCTTTATGGAGGCAGCATTTCTCATTAAAAAAAAATATATCTATACTAGAAATTTCAAACATAGACCAATTACTTTTCACTCAGAGGTTGATACTGCCTTGAGCTGAAACTTGTTGAATGCTGAAGAAATGTTACAGACATTGTTACTACATTGGATGTTCGAAAGCATTTATGCTAAATTGGAAGTGTGTGTGAAACACCATTCCCTGCCACCAGCACTGCTGCCCAGCTCTGTCCTCTACACCATCATCCAGCTTCTGTCTTCTGCAGATCTACTCAAAACAGCAGGCTTCTCTCTTTCCTTGGAGAGAAGCCCAGGGAAGCCCTTCTGACAGGATGGCCTGTGCATAGGTTCAATTACTGTGTCCTCTTTCGCAATTTATTCTCAAAGTTTGAAAAGTTCCTGCATTTTATGTGACCTCCAACAAAATGAACAAACCAAACCTCAGAATGAATCATTTATTAAGAAGCAACATGCTTCAATTGAAAGAAAATTACATTTTTAAAAAATTTTATAGTGCTTCCTGCATTCTCTGCTCAGTTGCAACTGAATAATAAAAAAACAGACATTTTTTGACACATAAAGCTCACACATACACGGAAGAGTTTAATAGATCATCAGCATCAGATAACTTCATCCTCACCTCCTTCTATGGATCCATGTTTAATTATTAAGAGTATTTCAGTTTATTGATCTGATATTATGTAAGAACCAGAAACTTACATTATTAAGGTATGAAGCTTTCAAACACTTCTGAGTTTGAAAAATCTTATTTATTTGAAATTGCTTTTACTCACTTCTTCAAGTTCTACTTTTGATAAAATTGAAACTGCTGTAACAGAAGAAAGCAAATGCTGTCTAAAACATCAGGGCATTTTATGAAAGAAATCCTGATTTATTATGAGGTTTCTGTTAATTTCTGCAATTCTTAATAACCAATCCAACCTTTCACTTGCATCTTTTCCATTAAATCCCAGAGAGCTGCAGTGGGTATGGACACCAACTGAACAATCCCAAATTCTGACTGGTTCGTTTACTGGATGATTAAGAGTAATACAAACGGTAAAACAAGCAAGGAAAGAGTTACACAGGAAGCAAACTAAGACACTTAAAAAAAATACAAGTACCATTGTGCAGAAAAAGAATATAAAAACGAGGCAATAAATTTATTCACAGTCTCTATTATCTGAAAAGCAAAGGGACTCTTAAGTTTTCACATCACAGTTTAATTGACCTTTTGAATACCAAAAATGCATCATGTACCACATAGTTGCTATGGCAATTCTTCATTTACAATGAACAAGAGAAGTGAACATCCAGCACAGCCTCTGTGTTAAGCAAACAGCACACCTGTAGACTTGATAACTGGGGTTAGCATAACATAGCAGGAAAGCAAAAACAGAGCTTAGCATTTCTCAAGTCCTCATAGATACGGGTGCTCTTACCTCTACTCCCAGACCCTCTTGTAATGCACCCTCTTAATCCTTGTAAATCATTCCTAACAACCTTCCCCAGGTGTGATCCCACTAGATGCAGCATTTTGCAGAATTTACTCAAGCGATGCACTGAGATTTGTCTTTCCAGATTAAACCTTGTCCTTCTCTTGTGCCACTGCATCCCACCTCCTGCTCTATCAAATTCAGGCTAAAATCTGGCTTATGATATTGCCAGATTGCCTTTGTAACTTCCTGAACAGCCCCCTGCCTCAAAGCCCTGCCATGCTGGGATACAGCGCCCAGCTCCTGCCTTTATACCAAGTATCAGTGCATTGCATTACAGCTGCACCTCAGGCTGGGCGACTGAGATTGCTTAACACTTGTGCTGCTGATGTTCAGTATTCCTCACACAAGCTCTTGATAAAGAATAATCAGATGGGAGTTCCATGCAAGAAATCCATCCTAAACTTTGAAAGCCACTGCACTGTAACTAGCAAACTCTTTTTTAGCCATATTACTCAGGAGTGTTCTGCCTTATGTATCTGTAGTTGAACATCTAAACTGATGTCTCCTAAGAAAAACCTCTATTCATGTGCAGGGATACCAATTTCATGGTGTTTCTCAGGGTGTAGATTTCTGTGGTGGCAATCGTAGGGTCCTGGCACAGCAGTTGCCCACTTCTGTGCTTAGAAACCAATACGCTTAGTGCAGGTACTAGCTGCACCAGCAACCCCCCACTGTCAATTGGGCAAGAAAATGCAGCTGCACTGACAAGGCACAAGTACACACATAGTCCAATATCAAATTACATCACACCAATAATGATTTTTGGGGGGAGAACCACAGCATGGTGCAGGCTGCCAAGGCTAGGGAGATGACAAAGTGGAGTAGCTGAAGAAGGACGTTCACCAAGTTGGAATTGCAAAAGAGGTGGAACTGAAAAGGTACTAGGAAAAGCAGTCATGGAGCAGGAGACAAAGGCAGGGCCAGCATTTTCATTTTCATAAGCTTAGGGTGTTGTTCTGGTGTAATATCAGACAGCAATCAAACCCCACAGAGTCACTCACTCACTCACTTCTCCCTTGGTGGATGGGGAGAGGATCAGAAGAGTAAACAAGAAAACTCATGGGTTGAGATTAAGATAATTTAATGGGTAAAGCAAAAACCACATACTCAAGCAAATTAAGATGAGGAATTCACTCTCCACTTCCCACAGCAGGCAGGTGTTCATCCATCCCCAGGAAAGCAGGGCTCCATAATGGGGACTTGGGAAGACAAATGCCACCACTCTGAATGACACACCCTTCCCTTTTCTACCCCCACAGCATATGCTGAACATGATGTCATATGGGCTGGAATATCTCTTGGGTTAGTTGGGATCAGCTGTCCTGGCTATGTCCCCTCCCGACTCCTTATGCACTCCCATCTTATGTGCTAGTGAGGTGGGGGGTGAGAGGCAGAAAAGACCTTGTCTCTGTGTGAACACTATTCAGCAGTGACAAAAAAAACCCCACCTAGTCCCACAGTTTCCAGCACAAATCCAAAACACAGCCCTGTACCAGCTACTGCGAAGAAAATTGACTCTATCCCAGACAAAAACAGCACAGGTGTTAAGATTATCAAGACTCATCTTTGACTCTTAGACACTAGAGGATTCCACACAACAGGAAGAAGTTAAATCCAAAACACAAAGAGATTGGAATATTTTTAGAATTTTAGGTTGATCTAACAGTTAAAAAACCCAAAACTTACTAGTTTCAAATATTCAAGTCTGGCAATACTGCTCCATCACACACAGCACCCCTTCCTCAAAACTGCCCAAGTCATGCATTTCTCAGCAGCAAGACCAGACCACAGGGAACATCAGACTGAGCACCTTGCATGGGGCACTTCCCCTTTGAGCCCACTGTGGGCCTGAACATCCTCTACTGATGTTTGCAAAACTGTCAGCGTCACATTACCCAGTAATCTATCAGGCACTTTTGGAAACAGATAAATCCTGATACAACTTAAACAGAGGTCCAAAACCTAGATATTTCTTAAATGCATACTTGAAAGTATACGTTGATTTAATGTATATACAATATGCCACATAGAATCCTTCTTTCTTAGAAAATTACACTGTGGATTGGTACAAAATGTATGAAATAAACCAAAGTTTGCATGGTTTGTATGGTTTGTTTTGCAACTATCAGAGACAATTGCTACATCTTCAAGCAGCTATGCTGAGATACTGCTCTGCACACTCGAGAACACCACGCACAAGAGGGTCTGGCAGAGCACATAGCCCATAAAACCTTAGCAAGTGTGTGTGCTTTGTGTAAGTGTGTGTTCAAAGGTATCAATGTCTATTATTCTAAAGTCAAATGCAAATCAAATGTATCTGCTTGTAGTATTATCTTGGGTTTTTTCCTTTGAGTCTTTCATCCATTTATCCCACACACACGTTCATGAAGCTGTCTTGGGAAGCAGGATGGATCATCTGGTGCAACATGGCTTCATCTTCAGCTTTTCTTCTGACACAGATGTCTTATATAATCACCTAAAACTACCCACTACACTTGTCCCTGCATCAGGTCTTCAGCAATTACAACCCCAAGTTTGTGTACTCAGAGTACTGGTACCATAGTCAACATATTATCCACTTAGGCACAAAAACCTGCAGGTAGTAAGAATGTACATTTCGTCTATTGAGTTCTTTATGCCAAGATCCCACTTAAATGATACGTATTACATCCAATAGAATCGAGATGCTATTGGAATAGCTATTCTGGCAGTAGTTTTTGAAGCTGTTACACATAGCAACAATGAAGAGTCAAAGTTCACAGTAACGCTGTCTGAAACTCTTTGAGGGTTCAAAGATTTCCAGGATTCACTGGAGCCAGGGAAACCAGCAGGAGCTGGAGTTTTCCAGGCACCTTAACTGAAAGGAGAGACTGCTCACAGTATATTTGGTATACAGAAGTGAACAATTAAATAGAAACTATATTAAGTGCACATAACCTGTGCGTGGTTGCTTCTCTAACGATGGCTTGAGGTCTGCAAAGGTCATATAGGCTCTGCTTGAACTCTGTTTTTCACCTGTCCTGACTGGAAAAGTGAGCTGGATCACCCCTTAGGGCATCACAGAAGGCAAAACTCCAGAAAATGGGGATTTCTAATCTACTTTTATAAGGAAACACACTAGCATGGAAAACAGCACAGCTAAGAAGAAACATCTCTGCAAACACCATCTTTCTTCAGATATTCTCAGTTCACTGTTTTTTTCCTTCTACAGATCAGCAACTGAAGAAGATTTTAAAAGTTATTGGGAAATTAGTTGGTATGATACATTGATTGATAGTAGATTTTTCCCCCCCCCGATTGGGACTCAATACCTGTAATTAATTCTCAAGTATTAGAAATTTAGGATAAAACAGCCCCTATTCATGCCATCAACAGAGCTCACACACTTCAACCACATTAAAAACGTCTGGGTAAGAATCACACTTGTGTATCTCCAAAACAGATCAGAGACAACAGAATAGGAGAGAAAGAAACACCTTTCAGTCTAATCTATCTCCCATGGATCACCCTACCAATGGCTTTTAATTGCAGCATTTTAAAATTGCAGCTTAAAATTATCTTAAACTACATGCTTACATGTATGAATGACATCGCATAAATGCACACATGACAGTCCTATAGACGTATTTTTTATCAACAGAGGTTTGGACTCAAAAGCTATTTATTCCTCTAAATACTTTCCCTCGGGATCCCTGTTGTCAGCTATTCCTCTTATGTGTGTTTTTTCTTTTCCTCTATCCTAGCCTGGTAAAGTCAGAAGGCAGGATAACAGTAAAAACATTAAGGATTCATTGGGAACATCCTATACATTTTATTTTAAAAAATCCATCCTTATTTAACAAAAAAAACCCAAACAAACAACAAAAATCACCAAAACGAGACCACCACCCCAGTCCAGTCGATGCAGGAGATAAGGCAGTGTAGTTTAGTCTGCTTTGCCCCCGTGGGCACCTGAAGGAAGGTACAGGCACAGGGGCATGGTCCTAATCAGCACGGGGAGACCGGCGCACGAAATGACTGCTCTGCCTGAGGGGTCCAAACTGATTTGCTTTAAAGACAGTCAAACTACATCTGCGTGGCACTGAGCACAGCCCCAGTCAAGATGACCTGGTTTCCTTTTCGGTTTGCTCGATCACTGTGTGACATTCAGACAAAGCCTGTCAGACATTCAGGTTCTCTCTCAACCTGCCGAGACATTTTTCTATCCACTCGTAATCTGGGGGAGGTCCACTACCTGCTGCATAGATTTCTCATGTTTGTAGCTGATATTTTGTATCTTATAATCGAAGATTATTATTATTATTTAATTATTATTGTCCCTCTTCCATCTTTTTCAATATATTACTTCAGATTTTAAAGTCAAGGATATTCAGAAATTGCAATTCTTAACTTTTAAAGATTAAGGCTAGAACAATCCAGGTTGGTTTGGTGCTGTTTGGTTTTTTGGTTTGGGGTTTTTTGAGGGATGTTTGTTTGGGGAGGATGATTTTGGTTGTTTAGATTCTTGGATGGATAGATATCTAAGTTTTGACCACCTTAGAGACAAACAGGGCAAAGGAAAACCCTACTTAGATCTGTAACTAGCTATTACAGAGCATTAAATCTTTCTTTGTCCTTTCACTGGTTAGCCACAAAGAAAAAAGTACATTTTTTGTTTATATAGCAAATATTAAAAATAAGACAAAACACTAACTGAGAAAAATAATGGCAATTTCAGAGAAAACAACGCAATAATTCAGAAGTTTGGGGAATAAGAGACTGGAAGAATCTCTCAGAAAATGGGAAAAATTGATGGAAAGCCAGGGGTTCAAAGATGTGAGCAGTAACATTCTCTTTAAATTATCTATAATATACATAAGAGGGAACTGAAGTCTCTCACAGCAATCCTCATGTAGGCTGCAAGAGTGTGTGGAGGACCTTGTCCATTACTTGCTATGACTATTGAAATGTTGCTACGTTTTATGCAGATGTATTTTGATGATGGGTAAAGCAATTCTAACACATACTGTGTATTAATTGCTCCCAAGATAGAGCCCTCTCCTCATTTATATAATAAATTTACCATTCTTCCACAATGTTATCAAATAAAATGTTCCGTGTTCCAAAATCTTCTACTTTACTAATCAATCAAACCAAAAACTGAGGCTGACAGGTTAGTGGTTATGTGCCTATTATCAAAATTCACAGCTAAAAATTTGATTTACAGAACAATTTAGGTTGAAAGCAATCTCAGGAAGGTATCCAGGTCGGTCCTCTGCTCAAACTGGTGCTAATTTCAACATTAATGAGGTTACTTGTGGTCTTGTCCAGTCTAGTTTTGAGTCTTTCTAAGCACAGAAATGTTACATGTCCTTATGTTCCAATGAAAAGTTCTATATTTCGGGCATTTTATTCTGAGAAAGTAATTTCTAAATTTTTTTAAGATCCTTCAGAAACGTAGTAAGAATAAAATATAATTTTACACTACTATTCCACTAGTTCAATTAAAAATGTCATGGTCTGGGTTTTTTTATAATATATATGTGTATCTATACACATATTCAGAGAGCAGTAATATTAAATTTTTGAATACAATATACATATTGGTACCTATTATGCCAGCCTGTTTTCAAATCATTTAAATTAATCACATTAAGGAATTTTTAAGTAATGTAAGAACACTTCGTAAAAAATATCATTGTTTGACCCAAGAATCAGGTGAAAGGGAGTACTAACACCTGAAATTTCCTCTGAATTTTATTTTGTTTCATTACAGTGGGGAAGTTATTAAGCCTGAATCACAAATATTTAGAATTTTACACATTAAAAATTCAATCATAAAGCTCCACCAAGTGGAAATTCTTAAAACTACACTAAGCAAATTCATGAACAAAAAATCATGTCATAATTATAAGCAATACTTACAAATCTAACTATATATAATGAACAACAAGGGTGGCTATCCATACCTCTAACTCTATAACAATAATCACATTATTGATTGGGGGGGAGGGGGAGAATAATTTTCATATCACTAAGATACTTATTTTTCCCTCTAGTTAGATCTGCTCCTTTGAAAACATTCATTTTGCTATAATAAAATGATCTCTTGACACAAATTTTCAGCTTTAAAAAAGTCACCTTCCTAACTTGCTGAAATTGGTTTGGGCAACCAACCCCAAGTTCCCCTTCTTAATATGCAGCTTTGGTTATTTACAAAAATTAACAGGCATTGCCATTTTAGGTAGCATAAAATTCTCAAACAAATGTAGTTTGCTAAATGTTTGCTCTCTCTCACTATTGAAATATTCATCATCTGTGTAATTTTAACACCCTGATAAAAACTGTTAAAAGCATAGTTGTGCTGCCCAGCAGGTAGTGCCATTTTTAATGAAACCATAACTGTCATAAATAAATAATCAGCTCATGAAGTATTCAGGATGTACCTCAACTTCCATAAGAAAATTTATTTTGGTGTGGGACTGTAAAACATGCCACAACTATTCTCATCCAGTAAAAGAATTAACAGAGAGATATCCTAAGCAAAAGTTTGTTCTCAGAACATTTGAACTTGACTGCAAAGCACAGAATTCAGAGGGATCTAAAGCCACTTGGTACATTTGATAACAAAGTGCCTCTCACACAGTACAACAAAAGAACGAAGTATTACCTCACTTTCAAGGTAACTCCTTCCCTTCTGTACGGATGCACCACCCCAATATATCTGTGAGGACATTTGATACATGCCAGGAAGCTGTTCTTCCAATGCAATTTGGGTCACTGCCTTCATTCAGAGACCATCACAGAAAGTTATCAGCACAGTAACTCCTTCATATTTCATACAGCAGAGAATCCAAGACCCACAGCCCAGTTTGTGAAGACCAAACGCCATCAGCCTGGAGTGTGTCTATATTAATATTTAGTTCAGATCACATGAGGGCTTTTGAAATGAATTGCAGCCATCGCTCTCACAATACTCTGCTTGGATCTGCAACGTGGAGCAACCTTAGAATATATCAATGGGATCTCTTGTAGATGAAACAAAACCTGAAGCTGTGCTCCAAATGCCAACAGACATCTACTGCAGGACAAGACGGGGCTAGTTCAAAATGTCTAAACACACATCACATCCACAGCACCAAGTGCTGTAACCAATAGATATGTTTTACAGATATGGTTATACCACAACACTGTATTTGCTAACACAGACATAGCTTTGGTTGTCTCAATCCTGCAGCTCATTTTTGGTTCTGCATTTCCATGTTCTTGTTTTGTTTTGCAACCCTTAGGTTCCCACAATCATACACTGAGAGTGTCTCTCAACCTCCATTTCAAACAGCTGTTGAGAAACAACTGCAAATTCTTTAAAAATATATTAAGAAATATAAAACACAGTTTCCAAAATATGGATCAAATTATCTCAGGTTTGGCTACTCTAAGTATTAAAATAATTTATATACAGTACTAATGCACTGGAAGAAAATTAAATGCTACTCTCTTACTGTGAAGAGGAAATGCTTTCTACACTACTGCTCACTAGGCAACATGTGAACCTTAAAAAGGAGAGTAGTAGGTGACCCAATTAACTACAGGTTAGTCAGATTAACATCAATGCAAAGCTAAGACATGACAGGATATTCCATGCAAAGAGGATTAAAGGATAGCAGTTTAATTAACAGTAACAAAGACAGTTATGTGGAAAGTAGAGCTTGGCAAACTTTTAAAAAATATATTGCAAGACCAAGTGATAAGGTAACTAGGTTGACACTGACCACGGTCTGTAACAGATGTGACTGCATGACATTTTCTTTAAAGCATGGCATTTCTCCAGTGACATTTGTCACTATACAAAAATTAATGATGTTCACCACAAAGACTGAAAACCAGCGAAGAGAGATCACAAAAAGTATATTCGTGTGGAATCATTTATGAGAGATGTTTGTAGTAGTCTCAGAGACTTTGGTCTAATGCTGTTATTTTTATCAGTGACTGGAAAGAAAACGAGTAGATACAGCATGACTGGTAGCAAACTCTGTGTAACAGAAGTCATGGAATTGGGCCATATCACTTACACAAGTCAGATAATCCACTTGAACGCTATTATCAAATACAAGTTAATGCCCAAGAACAAAAGATGCAGATCACTTTCAAGATGGCAACCTCACTCACAGCCTAAAACCCACAAATAGTCACATTATGTGGAGTAATGATTTGTAAAATCCAGAAAATAAATGCCTAGAGCAAAACCTTATTAAATATGCATAGCAAAAATCCTGAGGAAGTACAGTGATGAGAGTGAATCAATGCTAAGGCCTGAAACTACACCTTGTCCTGTGCTGTCTTAACAGCTATTTCTACTTTTCAAATAGTCCAGAAGAAGCTTCCAACCAACAACTTATCCATTGTGGGAAAGATGACTTCTGCCCACAAGCCTGAAAAGGCTCTAATCAATGTGCTTTTTCAACTGGCAGTGAGAAAGAGAACTCATCAGTGACCAGAAGATATTTGCACAGGGAAAAGGCTTCTAATAAGAAATGGATCTTTAATCCAGAAACAAAAAAAGTAATCAGATGTAATCTCTGTAAGCCAAAACTAGGAAAACTCTTACTAAAGAAGAATAACAGCAGCAGTGATTAATTATTGGAACAATATACCCAGGATTCTTCATCACCAGAAATATTTCTTTCAGAAACAGACTTTTCTTTTTCCAAATAGAGCTGCTATAGATCAAGCAGGCGTTACAAACTCCATGATGATTTATTAATCAAAAATGCCTGCTCCAAGTGACACAGGTCAAGCCATTCGAACAGAAGGGTCCCACTGGTATTTAACAATCCAAGCATCTGTGACAGGACCCTACTCAAAAACTGAATTCCTCGCTCTTTAAACATACCTTTGTCCTATAAGCATTGGCAATACAGCACCTCTGATACATTTCACTAAGCTGATAATTGACATTCCAGTTAAAATGTGATTTATTTATGCTCATTGATGCACTCAAAATAAATCGCAAGGAGCAAAAACATCAGACTGAGTGATCAGAATAATAGCTGTGCATCTGTATTGTTCATGCAGGTTTCTGTTATTCTTTTCATTCATTTGAATCAATCTGAATCATTTCTGCTTACCTGCAAGGAATGTTTATTCAGGCATATACCCTGTTCTATGGGAACATCCTCTTTATTTTGTTTCATGGGAATGTAGTGTTATGATCACAAATTAGCACCATGATCAAACAACAGCCTTCAAAGAAACTGCAGTTGTTACATTCAAAACAAAAAGTCGTTGTGGAGTGCAAGGGTTTAAAACAAGCTTTTGTGACTGCTCTGACTGGTTCTTTCAAAAAAAAAAGCAATTTCTGACCATTAAAAGTTGATGCAGTTGACTAATGCCAGTAAATAAAAAACCAACTCCTCCAGGGACCCTTACTGGTCAGGCCCATTTCAAGACTCTTCCAGCTGCCCCCAAGTGAAACATCAGCCAAGGCCAAGCTCTTGACTCACAGTTAGGGCTGTTTGGAAGGCAGCATCACTTCCGTGGAATTCTTGATCTGCATTAATGTGTGCAAGCCTTGTGGAATAAATAATTATTGTTATTTGCAGCACTTAAAAGCATGTAATTGCAAAATTCCCAACTTGTCCTTTCCTCAGCTGCAGTTTTGTGTTGAATTGTTTATCCTATCAAGGATAAGCGGCTATCCAGGTGATCTGTACTTGCTGGCCACGTGGTATCAGACTGCCACTATTTTTTCTTTAACTGTATTAAGTGACACAAAACACAACTCAAATACTCTTTTTTTCCCATACAATCAGAATAACTGCAACAGAAAGTTATTCAGTTGTCTCATCATATGCACCACATCCTATTTCCTTTACCCTCTCACACTACCACCTACATTTTAAGAACATCAGAGTCATTTCAGGTAAGTGTGGGTTGAGCTCCCATTTCACAGCAGCTGGTTTGTTGTGTCATGTAAATTCACAGGTGAGTTTTCCAAGCAGACAGAATGAAGGACAATGCCCAGTTTATTATTGCTGTGCTCAAACACTGCAAAAGGCATCGTCAATAGCATTGCCAACCCCCTGTGGTTTTTTTCATTGGCAGTTAGCAAATGACTAAGTATGACCAAACCCTGAGCACTGAGACATGCTGAGCACTTACTAGACATTTTTGAATTAAAATAATGTAATTTTAAAAAACTCAAACAACATAACACTGTAAAAATTTTATACAAAGGAGGAATTGGAGAGAAAAAAAAAAAAAAGAATAAAAATTAGTCTATAACAAGAAAGACAGTGCTTCACAAACTACTCACCTTCAACTTCTGCAGAATGGAACTTCACCAGAAAAAAAAATTTTCCTATCCTACCACAAAGAATTTGGATGTTTCCAAACAAAACTCTTCAAAATCCAGAAATGTAGGTTATCTAAAAATCATGCTTAAAACCCAAACCCCATTTCTTAAAACGGCCTGTTTTGCAGAGCTATTGTAAATAAAAGCCATTGAATCTGTGAAAGAGAAGTAACTTTAAGGGCGCTTCAGTTGCACCTACCAAACTGTGTTTCATTCTAGCAGTTGATTACAGGATCCCTGGTTTGTGCTGCCCTCCTCCCAGACAGCTAATCCCGACTCCTCTGACCTGTCCCCTTGCCCCATTATTCTCTGGTGTCTGTTTGGGACGACCCTGCTGGCCCTGGAAATCGACTGTGAGCGTTTACAGGAGGGCAAAACCCCTTCAACTCTCTTCCACAGGCCTTGAGGAGACTGAGATGGGCAACAGCTTCTTAATGCATTTCATTTCATTCTTCATTAGATAAGGAAGTAATTCCACGGTTCTAAAATCAAATCATGTATTTCTATATATCTTTCACTTCTTCTCCCACTATCTCACATACAGGCTCTCTCCTTTCTTACCCTAAATCTGTCATTAAACAAAAAAAAACCCTAATATGTGAAGGCAAGATTCCTGAATTCACCCCACGTAAAGAAGGCAAATATCTCAAGAAAAACTGAACAGCAGTTTGCCTTTGCCAGGTTTATGCAGTGTGGCAAATAAATTCCTTTATGCCAGCTACCAGCAAGGGTTGTGATTCTAGCTTATGGACATGATCTCAGAAGACAAAAACAAGCAACAACAACAAATTGAAATGTTTTTCAGGTGAATAACCTAGTGAGTAACTTTACTCCAAGCATGAAACTGTCCCTTCAAGCCCAGATTTATGAAAGCTTTGCTTATTCCACATTGGATGTTGGGTTTTACCCCAGTTATTCCTGATTTAATCTGACGAAAACATAAACAGAGCCCAGGAAGTGAAACAGGCAAGGAATTCTCTCTGTATTCCACTCACTGCATTTTATAGATGTTGCAGTTCAAAAACATTTCACACTAAAAAAAAAAACAAACAAAACCTCGTTGTTTTTGCATGCATCAAGGAGTTTAAGGACTTTGTACATACAAGGTGTGAATGCCTTACTCCATACAGCTGTCCATGTAGCATGCAAGTTATCTACTAAAAACGCTGCAGACATTTGGCTAAATGCAAACCAAAGTTTTCAGTTTTTCTTTATCTGTGCAGTCAAAGCCAATGCATACAGCATAGATTTTCTCCCTCAGAAAAAGATCCATCATTGGAACACTCTTGGTTCAAATGAGAGCAGGCTAATGGGACATATACTTCAGGAGTAATCTTTTGCTTTTAAATGTACTCCCTGCAAGAATACAATGAACCTGCTGTCTTTCTAGACAAGCTGTAATACAATCTTATGTGCTTTACACAGACATGTTTAAGTTTAGCACAGTACTAAAAGCATTTGGTTTCTCAGTAACTTTTTGAGATGTATTATCTGAATAAAGTGGTTCATCTGATTTTTCAGGCATACTATATCAAAGATAAATATGTATTTTAAGCCTTTCCACCTGTCATGATATAATCCCAGCCAGCAACTAAGCACCACACAGCCACTCACTCAATCACCAGAAGGATCTGGGACAGAACGGGAAGGGCAAAAGCTGGACAACTTACGGGTTGGGATAAAGAGTCTAACAGGGAAAGCAAAAGCCGGGCACACAAACAAAGCAAAACAAGGAATCCACCCCCTGCTTCCCATGGGTGCACGTGTTCAGCCATCTCCAGGAGAGAAGGGCCTCATCATGTGTAATGGTGACTTGGGAAGACAAATGCCACCCCCTCAAACATTCCCCAATTCCTCCTTCTTCTCCCCACTTTATATACTGAACATAATGTCATATGGTCTGGAAAATGACTGATCACTTTGGGTCACCTTTCTGGCTGTCTCTCCTCCCAGTTTCCCATGCACCCCTGGCTTCCTCACGGTGTGTCACTATGAAAAGCAGAAAAGGCTCTGTGTAAGCCCTGCTCAGCAATAACAAAAATATCTCTATATTATCAACACTGTGTTCAGAACAAATATAGACCCATACCAGCCACTGTGAAGATTAACTCTATCCTAGATGAAACCAGGACACCATCCCTCCCCAGTGTTGCTCCTTTTTGAAAACCTGTTGGAAACACACGAGCCCTTCCTACAGAACATACAACATCCACAGCAAGTTAGGGAAATAATTATAGGTTCAAGGAATTCCAGCCACAAAAATACTAGGGGTGGTATTGCTGTTTTTAAGGCAAAATGTCTGCTATTTCACATTCAAAAGTCAATACTGCTATTAAAAAAAAAAAAAAAACAAACAAAAAAACCACAAGGGAGTTGATCAGTCTCTTTCTGAAGAAACAGAAACAGTATAAACACAGTAAAATATTGAATGTATCTTCTTTAGTAACATCTTTTTTCTAGGGACTTTCAAGATCTGATCCAAATTCTCAAAGTCTGACTTTCTTTGAATTACATGCAAATTGGATGAGGGTCTCTCTTTCTTTTATAATACTAATATGACCAAAATAGTTAGCTGGAATGGCAACCTAAAATTACACTTACATCTTGTACCAGGTTATACCAGTACAGAATTTCATTTCACTTTTCTTTTTTTTTTCTTAAATGTCACTCAACAGCATTCAGATTCCGAACTGACCTTTATCTTTACACTAATAGCTTTTCTTATCAGCGACAAAATCGCTACATCTTCCACACAGCTGATCTGTCACTGTGTTTGGAATAATCCTTTACCCTAACATTTGGTGCTGACTATTAATAAAGTAAGAACTAACAGCGAAATAATTACCCTTTCACCTGGGAAAACACTGGTGGCCACCACAGAATGCTCCCTCAGTGACACGGTGTTTTGCCCTCTGTAATTGATGCAAACCTGTAAGGGGATACTGTTGTGTTCTCTGCACTAGCTTGTCATTTCCACACACACACAGTTTGTCTCCATACTGTGGCAGATGCAATAGCCTACTGCAAAGGTTCTTTTTGTTTATTAGAAACAACTCTACTTTTAATGTCAAACATTTCTTTATTGTGACAAGAAAGAGGGTTTTTTTCCAAAAGGATACAGGTACTGGTTTTGTATAAAATTATCTTACCTTTCATTTCCAGACAAATTTGAGCCTTCCAACAAAAGCCAAAAATATTTATTTCCAGCTCGTATATATAATGTGTAAGACTGAAAATTGGCAAATCTTCCTTGTCTGTTAGTAGCAAATGCATCGTAAATTATGGTGCATAGAAAAATTCAGCGTTTCACCTTGCATAAGCATATAATTCATGGAATACTGCAGATGAAGGAGCAAAGATCTCTTTCCTCCACTACCAATAAATTAACCTCCAACTTTGTTTTATACATCTGCCAGCACAGTGGTGAACTGAGGTGTTGCAGGCGCCATTGTGATGGACTAAGGAAATGCTAAGGTCTGTTGCTTTACCTCATCAATCTGGAACCCGAATGGAGCTTTCCCTGAAGGTTGCCTCCAAACACATTCCTGAGGAGCACTGACTGGTGACCAGAGCGTCTGGCTGGAAAAAAAACAAGTTAAGCAGCATAGTAAGAGTGTTAACAGCTCTTCACCGAGACATGTTACCTCTTCAAGGAAAACTTTTCACCAATAATGAGTAAGGAGCTGACCTCTCCCTGTAACAGATAAAACAGTCTGGAAGCAAGGCTTGGGATTTCTTTTTTTTTTTTTTTAATTAACATTGTAGTATTTTAACATGGTAAGTTTCCCTTTTTTTACCCTGTCATTGTTCAGGTTCTCATCAAAATTAAGGATCAGGCTATACATGGGGTAATACAACCACTGATGCTGTTTGCCCAATTTCTTCACATTTACAGTAGAAAGAGCCTCAAAAGGATATTCCTTCCATAGCATGTAAAGCAGCATATGGAGCCAGCTAGCAGACACGGATTTTATTCTCAGCCTGTTCAGTGACCCTAAGGAGTACCTTCCTGCTTCTTTTTCCACAGCATAGAAATGACACCACTTGTCTTTTTTTTTTCTTCTTTTTTTTGTAAACCTGTAAGATTTCTAGTAAGAGAAGAAAGAAAAAAAAAAAAAGATGTTCAAGAGGACAGTATAAATGTCACTATGAGGAATTTTTTTACCAACAAAAAGATTTAGCTGAGTTCTAGCTACAACAGAGGCTAGTAACAACAAACATTATTTACGAAGGATAAATTAAACTATATAAACTGTCACCGAGTTATCTAATTGGCATTTTCTTTCTCCCAAATGCACTCCAGATTAAGTAAGTATTCACAACGTCTCTTAAGTCTTGAAGCTATTTATAATTCTCCTAAACATTGAAATAATGTATTTACATCAGGATTAATCATCACTATAATTTAATTAGGATTTGACAAGAATTGATTTGGCAGAACTTTTTCCCTTAAAAATAGGAAATGGCCATAAACCAGGGGAATGGCCATAAACTAAATACACTGTTTTTTCTCTCCATCTGCTTCTGGTAAGATGCATTCTTCAACTGCTAATTCAGTCAAGATCTCAGCTTCATTTATCCAGTTAATTAGAGTCAGATGCTGACAACATCAAGATTATAAATCAAATCTGGCTATGCAGCCAAAAAGAAAGCTGTTGCTAACACCAATGTACATGTTTTGATTTCTTACAGACTTACACATGAAAAGAGAAGAAACCAGTAGTACACTAGGAGCAGAATTATAACTAGATCCCATAAAAGATGTGTTTAAAAGTTAGGTACTAAAGCTCTAACCTTGCAAACACGTGAACTCACAAGCCAGATCTAGACCTCACACTACTGCCAAGCTGCAGAAAAAACTGAAGTTGGGTCTCCTGCTTTTAGGGCACTGGCTCCAGTTAGTGTGGTTGATATAAGGAGCTATTTTCCATCTCCTTTCAAGAAACAGTGGTGTTGGATCCCCTCTATGCTGTGAGGAGCCTGACCTCCCAACCACTCACCAGGAGCTCCCAAAGCACACCAGGCAGATCCTCCCCTGGGATCCAGGCAGTCCTAAGTGCCCCAGACTAGTGAAGAGAGGGCAGTTTGGGACATGCAGAAATGTGCAATTCTTGTATTTGCAGAATTTAAAAAAAAAAAAAAAAAAAAAAAAAAAAAAAAAAAAAAGAACAAATGGTGCACACAGTCGAGATATAACTAGAATAAAGCAGCACGTGTGCTGGGGTTTACAAGACCAGAGTTTCATTCTTGAGAACCTACAGGCATTTGCCATTTTCAGAGGACAACAAAAAGAGTTACACAATCACACATAACCTCCTTTTTGGGCATTTTTCTGTTTACTCTGAGAGATCACATCTGTGTCACTGACAAGGAAAGCTAATAAGAATTAATGCTGACTCAGAAATTACATAAGAGAATATACTGCTAGCATGGCTCCTTCAACACGCTCTGTTTATGGTTAGATGGACCAAGAACTCTGAATAGACTGAGAATATGCTACAATACTAAGAAAGCCTCAAAACTAAAAGAAAAAGTGTTACAGCATATAATTTTCTCCTCACAAAACAAAAAGCAAACAAACCAACTCTTAATTCTAAAGCACAAAACAAGTTATTTCAGAGCATAAAGAGTAAGAGGACCCTTGGGGTTTCTACTGAAACCATGTAACAATGTTGAGTATCAGTTCTACAATGATCTATATGCACAAAGCATACACATTGTTAAAGGATATATAGACTCCTGGGTCACTAAGTTCAATCTCAAACTACCAGAGTGTTTTCCCATATCTTTGGTAATATTCCACAAGTAAGACCATATTTCTTTTCACTCTGCTTTAGAAATAATCAGTTATACTCAAATTAACTGACTAACTACAACTAATGGGCAATCAAAAGTTATTTTCAGAGGGTTTTTTTCAGGTAGCAAAGGACTCATTTAATCCTTCCTAAATTTAACAAAAACTCCTCTGCCTATGAAAAGCTGCACCACACAACATCATTCTTCAACTCCTATTCTCAATGTATCCTTTCTCAAGGTCTTGCAACGTGGCTACATTTAAAGTCACAGAGTATGACATTGACAATATTATCTGCCCAGAGTGCCGGTGATTTTCGTTTTACAGGCTAACAGCCCTCCATCAGGAGCACAGGAGCTGAACACCAGCTCTGGGGCTCAGAATCAATATTTTTGTCTTTTGAGAATCAAATGTAGAGGTTTTAAGTACTCACCCAACTACAGAGCAATTCCAAATGCTATCATTTACAGGACTAGGAAGATTACAGTAAAGGGCTATAAGATCGCTTTTACTACATGTGGGCAACTGAAAGAGATAATGCTGGATACCTTAAAAATAATAAGCTTAACCAAAGCTAACATGCCCTGAAACAGCTGAAGGAGCCAAAAGCAGACTTACATAGGAAATTGCATTTTCTTTTTAAGTGCCTCAACTCCACACTGATACCATGTGGCACTCCTATGCCATCTTTCTCTGAATTCCTGTTGACAGCAATGCACTCGCTGCCTTTACTTAAAGAAATTTTAACAATCTCAGGTAGAAACATCTTGGCCATAACAATGAAAAACTCACCATTCATTCTGGCAGGTACCAGAGACACCTGTTGTTCAGATGCAGGACTGGAACAGCACAAACAAGAGAATGAAAACAGCAGCCAAGGTGAGGAACAGGAGAGCAGGCCAGGCAGGAATGGGGATGGGGCCACACTGGAACTGGGCACAATAAAACAACAAGGACCAATCTGCCCCAAGGAAAGAAGATTCAGTGGACTACAGCTCTTTCTTTATTGGTAAACCTATGCCTCCACCGAAAATACTGAGCTTTGAGAAGAGTAGACAAACATACATCTACTCTTCCTCTCCTAGAAAACTTGTCCCTGAGAGTTTTAGAAGGTGAGTGTCCTCCCACACTGTGAGCTAGTGGGAAGTTCTGAACTGTCAGGTGAGATACAGCTTCTTTTCACTCCAGTGGTTATGCACAGAGCTTAACCATTGTTAAACTCTCTTACATGAGCTTACACACAACTCGCATTTCCAAAACCTTAATGTTTTCAGGCTTTGGTAAGAAACAAACACCTCAAACTAACTTTTCAGTTACAAAAGCAAATATCATAAATTATTTATCCTCATCTTAGCATTAATCCACAGTGGATATTTTGACCAAAGTCAGTTGGGGGGTTTGGTGATTTTGTTACAGTATGTGTGATGTGCAAGTATCATCTGCCCAGTATTCTACTAAATTCTACAGTGAATTTCTCAGAGATGGACTCACACTTTAATAAGATACAGCAAAACTGCGCCACAATTAAAGTAAATAAACACAAGGCAAACAAATTTGTTTTCACCTGACTACATGTATTACTTGAGCCAAGATGAGGGAAAAGGAGTAGCCCCATTAAAAACTCCTATCTTCCTGCTGCAGCTATTTCATTTGTCATTTGGTATCATGAGTAAAATTAATTATCAGTTTTATGCCATCTGGGTTTCTATTCTTTTTCTTGGATAAGAATTTTTACAACTTGATAAATCAGTCATTCTCCAAATGGGAAAGCATTTTCATATAAATACTGCTCAAATATATGCATTCTCTATTTGAACAGGAATTTTGAACCTCTCAAGTATATATAAATATTTTACTTTTTGTAAAAGCATCCAGAAATTCTACTGTTTTCCTCAAAAGTCTCAGTCTCCCTTAAACTAAAATCTTATTCTCCATAGCATTTGACAATTCACTCAGGCTTCAAAATTTATCTTTTTTTACACACCCTGCATTACAGTTTTTAACAGACTACCAAAATAAGATACGAAACAATATCCATTCCAAGCCAGCAAATGATCTCACTTCATACGTACATTCTCTATCTGGGTCCAAGGCCCTACAAGGAGAGCATACAATGTGATTTCCTGCAAAAGAAAACCTCTGAAATAGTCAGGCTGACAAGAAACTCAGATTAGACTTGCAAAGGGTCACAAAGACTCAGCCAAATTGGCTATTTCTGATTTTTAATTATACCTAAAATCACGTTTGAGCCACTCCAGCTGAAGCAAACCCCAGTTTCTGTTTCCTCCCACAGTAGTACAACAGGAGACAACAACTGATCTGCAATAAAGAAGTCCTTACTGAGGCGTTATAAGTATTACATATGAAGGGACAGTCATACAGACATTTAGCCATGTCCCAAAAAAACCCCTCTGCTGTAATCATAATTCTCCCAAAAAAATCACAAGGTAAAAAGTTCATGCTCACAAAACACAACAATACTGTTTCAAAAGTGATGGTACAAACGATTCATCAAAGGATGAAGTACAAATGCAAATGACAAAATGATTCGTGCAAACCAAAATACATTTTCCATGTGATAGAAGAGGTCAAGGTGAGATATGGCTTACACATGTTGTAGTTCTACACAGGAAATAAACCTAAACCATGAAAGGAGGGGCACAGTAGACACATCAATATAAAGTTAGTATTTGAATGTGCATTGGAAAAATCCATATATAGGTGTATTTCACTGCAGCTGTGGATAAACTAAACCAGCATTTTCACAAACATGAAAGCAAGCTAGTTATAGCTACTGTGTTGCAGATTTTAGCCTAATGGAGACAAGTTACAAACATCCTCAGCTCCACTAAAAACAAGCTAAACTCCCAATTCACTGCATTTTAGTTTCATGTCTATATTTGTTAACTTAGAATACAGTAAGGATTTAATTAACAAAATGTTTTCATATCATGAAATAATTCCACTAGCCAAGCACAAAGCATAAAAAATCGCCTTCTGAGACTGACAGAACATGATTAGGAAGTATAGTCTGCAGAAGTTCTATTACTGCATGCTACTTTTTGGAGGGCAGGAAATTGATCCAATTAGAAATTTAAAGATATTTATTCTTTTTACTAGTTTTTTCACTTTAGTCTTTTCTGCCCTTACACTTTGCCTTCTTCTCATTTAAAATGAAATGAAAGTGCTCTGACTCATACCGCCCAGGACTGGGAAGAGGAGAAATCATCAAATTCCGGAATCTTCAAATGCAGGCTTTCCATAGTCTGAGACAGAGCCTCAGATACATGAGAGTCTCAGAGTGTGATATATCAACTCCCACCAACTGAATTTCAGTAGGCATTCTTTTTTTTTCTTACACTCGGGTTGCTTTATCCAAGTGAACACAAGAGGGCACAGCTCATGTGCAATTTCAGCCTGTATTTGTATCCAGTATACGCCAAGTTAAAATCAGCTCTTCCTACATGTGGAAAGCTCACGTGCTAAAATAAGGCAAAGCGGCAGACAGAATATTTTATGCATAAATAATTTCTGGTACTATGCAAAAACTGAAATGCTGTAAGTGATATAACAAAAGATTACCATATGATAAGGGTAAATCAGGATGTCAAAAAGCAATGTGTAGCATGCACAGGTTAAAGTATCTATTTGGGGAAATCTGACACTGATTCAAGTAACATCTGAAGATTCTGAATATAAAGCATCCTGGAAAAGGAAATACAGAAGGACTCAGGAAAAGGATCAGTCTGATAAGAATGGGAGGGAAAAATGAGATTAGAGAATTCTTCCTTGCACTAATCCTTTGGGGACAAGCTTGTCTATTTTTGACACAATGATTATTAAAAAAAGTCAGAGGTTGGAAGACTTATTAGTTTCTGTACTCTACAATAGATTTTATAACTAAATTTTTAAAATTGTTTTGGATTATCTCAGAGCACAGAACACTATATTTAAGTGGAACAGCTGATTAACTTTCTCATAGTCAGTAACAGAACTAACCTTTGCTAAATTAGCATCATAGAATCATTTAGGTCGAAAAAGAACCTCTAAGACCATTGACTCCAACCATTAATCCAGCACTGCTAAGTCCGCCACTAAACCATGTCCTCAAATGCCACATTTACACGGGCAAGCAACTCCTACTTTTTGCACATATTGACAATTCTTGTAAGCAAGAAACTGCTCTGTCTTCTTGGTTTACAAGCACCTGTCTTCATGGGGAAGGTGAAGCCTAAGGAAATCCACTGGGAGGTCTGGATGAGAAAGATGCAGTTTGAAAGGTGTCTCACAAGAAACATGCAAATGAAAATAGGGGCTGACATCAACTCTACGGTGGAAATCTGCTCTAGAAAAAGACTATAATATACAGGCATGATTAGGGTTTAGATTCTAGGATACATCACAAATCTGAAAACAGCTTTGTCTATAGGATTTTAAACCTTTTTTACATTGTTGATTTAGCATACTGGTTTTTTCTGAATAAATACTTTGCTTTTGCTATTAAAATTTTAAAAAGAGGGAAATGGACTGGAAAGACACTCTTGTAGTGACAATTCTGCCAATGAGACATCAGACAGCATAGTTCAATTCATGACAGGACTTTAACATGGCCATGATCAGCATCAAAATGCTTCACTGCAGATGCCCAAACTCCACCTTCCTCCTAGATGAGACTCTTCCTCACATCCCAAAGCCCCAACAAAATACAACTCTGCTTTTACTTCAATAGTACAATTTTAAATTTAAATTTTAATTCGTTTCAGAAGCAACCATTTCAAAAGCAGTAACAGGCTTTAAAAGAAAGCAAAGATCACATCAGTAGATATTAGTCTCTGGCTCCATTCTCTGAAATGCTATATGTTATTGTGCACATATTTGTTTTTATCTGTCAGTGTGGTTTATTGTTAGGGAAGTGTAGTATCAGCTGTCTCTTCCCTGCCATCAAAGCTACTTCATTAAAGTTAATAGTGTTTGACTTTCAGAGGATCTTTTACCAAGGTAACACAGAAAACCTTCTGCTTGTCATTGTTTTTACAGCAGTAAAGACACCAAATGGAAGCAATATCCCCTTTACCTTTTAGAAAAGAAATCCATTGCATTAATTTGTTGAAAGCGCTTAAGAATTGTCTTTGTCATTTACAAAATGACTTTATCTGTGAGCAACCAAAATGTTAACTGCACACCATGAGACGTCAGAACACACTGTATTGGTTTGTAAAAAAGTACTGTACAAAGGTTCCAATGCACCTGAATTGACGTGCACTGCCTTCTGTCCAACATTATTCCTTAATGGCTGTAACTACTTGTGTTACTGACTTGAAACATTCAAGCAATGCCCTGCCTCCAGCCCAGATGAACACAACAGGATAGTCCTAACTAAAGAATATTAATTAAATCTATTAATTTCTGCTTGGTTTTAACTTAATTATACATTGAGAAGTGTATGATATGCTATATAACTTTAAAAACCTTTTCTACGTTTCCAAAAACATTCCTTTTTATTGTACTGTCGCTACTTTTTAGTCTCTTTGCATTTACATCCCTCCTCATCTCTATTCTCTGCAACATACTGTAACGATACCTGACTTCAAGAATATTACAAGAACTAGATTTGATTTTGAGAATAGCTGACTCTAAATAACTGGCATTATTGGGAGGTGGGGGGAACTGCTAATATTTTTTTTTACTTTAAATTGGAATCACCAATTCTGATAATACCTATTATATTAATAAATCAATAATTATTTACAACTGTGGGAACAATGCAAAACATCATAAAGGTTTATGCTGAAATCTATGCTTAAAAACTACTTATACAAATAAAATGCTGCTACTTTAAATAAAAGCCTGTTAATTTTCAGAAAACTACTTAAAGACTGAGTAAAATATACATCTATCCTGTCAACAGTGAAATTGTAAAGATATGGCACAATGATCAGAAACTTGTTCCTGTGTAAAAACAATAAAGCCCAGTAATCTTGAAAAATATCAGCACAGTTTCAGACATTTTACAATGGTCTGGGTTATCCACAAACATTTGTTAATTCCAGCAAATATTTATCATCTCAAACGCAAGAGGATCAGAGTTCAAATCAATTTTAGTCCATGTAAAATATGCTCTAAAAGTTTTGTGTACCTCAATAACCAGAGGTAGAATAAAAATGAAAAATGGTATTTTATGCAGTATTAAGAAGCATCCAATCTCCTAAAGATACTACAATAAAATACTATAAAATGAGGGAGGATTCATCTAACGTCCACAATAGTAGAATTGATGGTTTATGATAGTTTTCCAATGCACACAGCCCTTTTAATATGAGGAGGAAAATCTTGTCAGCCATTTTTATCTGAATAATCTCAGTACCGTCTTTTTAACAGATACAAGGGCACCAAGATTATTCATGATCTCTGGGAATACATAAGGTCATTTAAGTGCTAAATTGGCACTGCTGAGAACAAAGCACTAAGGCAGGTATGCACATCTTCACAGCATTTTACCCAGCTTTTAAAGTCAGAGTCTGTTTCAACATGCTCTTTATCCTAACAAATATGTGCATATGTGTGTTTTATAAAACTGTCAGGAAACCATGTCAATTGGACTGTACAGACCTGAAGTCCGGCAATGTTTTGTTACACAAAATCTGAGGCAAAATAACTTTAATGTTCCCTTCCACGTGAAACTACTGACTGCTGAAAAGAAACTAACTATGGTTATTGCATGAATCAACTATTAAGACGTCTAAAAAAATAAAAAGTACAAAGGACGTACCTGTAGAGCATTGGGAGGGAGGGGAAGGTGTCCGTGCTAAGCCGGTGGCAGCCAGCACAAGAGGGAGCAGTCGGGTAACATTAACAACGCCTGTGACCTTCTTGGCAAGGTTCAAGAGAGGCTTGCGGAACCTCAGCCTGCCTCTCACAAGCCCCCCGACATGCCCGCAAAGAAGCACCTTCTGAAAAATGAAAGCTCCCTTCATCCAAACCACCCTCCCCACACGCGCTCATGCAACGTTTGCTAAAAAAAGAAGAAAAAAAAAAAAAGTGATGGCTGCAGTCTAGTTGCTATTTTTGCCCCAACTGCAATAACCAAATGTTTGTGGGGATGAGAGAATTTCGATAAAATTATTTTTTGATAACACAGCAATGCTGCAAATCAAGCGAATTACAAGACATCCGAGAGTATCATGTAAGTCTCGAGGTGCTCCTGCCTTTTGATTAATTTCAAATGCCATAAGAAAATATTAAATGTCAGCTTTTCCTCTATCCTGAGGGAACTAGTAGGTTGCAGTACACACTGAAATACACTGAGAGGAATTGGCGCTTGTGAACTTAGTTTTTTTTACTGATAAAAGTGATCCTTCTGCAGAAATCTGGAAGATCCTCGACCCAAGTTTTTTGCCACGGTTTACTGTGATGTCGTTCCAGATGAACACAGCTGTAGCACTTCCTGTGTTTGCCGTCTGGAAAGCACCTTCTCCAATACCCAGGACTGTTCGCTCCTTAAGGACTCCAAAACCTTTTTAGCTTCGTGTTTGCAAAACACAGTATTAAACACAATCATCTTCTGCTTGCGACTCGCAATCTTTGTCACTAAAGCTAAACACTATTTCAAAAAGGAAAGCTTGAAACGCTTTGAAATCCCTGTAAAAGAAGTAACCTTTTACACCAAGGTGCCTAATGAAAACTGATTTAAAAAAAACCAAGCAAGCAAGCAAGCAAATAGATTAAAAAGTAGATGAGAAACAGGCAATTGCAGTTCATTTCTAATCCAAGAGTTTCAATCAATAACTACTTCCTATGTAACAGACCTATTTCATAAATTAATTTATACTATTAAAATATTTAAGTCTTCATAACAACTTTGAGAAAGAAAACTGTAAATTACCAGAAACAAAAATCCTCCATCCAGCGATTATTCTCACTAGTACTTATTCTACTTCTCAGATAACTTTATAAAATATATTCATAAGCACAAAACCCCACCCAAATTCCAGAGAAGCCAGTGTGACTCCCTCCACAGAAGCATGTGGGAGCTTCACTGACATCACACTGTTCACTACACCACAGACCACAGTCCATCCATTAGGATTTTAAAAGCCACTAAAATACTAAAGCTTCATGCTCAGGTAGGATACACTAAATAATTTTTTTTTAAAAAAAGCAAGCCACACTTTTTTCATTCTTGCAATCAGTTTTACATAAGCTTTTTCATAAATTGAAAGAATCATCACCCTATTCAAGCCTCAAAAGTACTGCTCTGCAACACCTGCAAGCAATTTTTATCTCCAAAGAATTGCTGAAGTTAAATTTCACCAGCTGAGAAGACCATGATCACCATTAAAAGAAATGCAACAAAATCCCTTAAGTGCAGCAGCATCTGAACTGTAGGTCCAATAAATCAGACAGTTAGTTTAATTATAAAGAGTGTATTTATAGTGGAATCACTCCAAAAACATTACAGGCAGGCCAATTAGTTACAGGCTTCCCTCGGAATAAAGTGAATGTAAGCTGTATTCTTACTTCTGTAGGTTACATGAAGATTTTCATCTGGAAGAAAAACTAGTCATTTGAATCCACATTCTCCTTTTTGTTTTTTACTTACTGTATGCTGTTGCTAACTAAAGGAAAGATTTAAGGGTTTTTAACCAAAGTATCTCTTGGAAGTTCCAAGTAAAGCCTTGACAGGGGTAAGCTTGCCAAGAACTGTGCTTTCTACCAGTAAGCAAGAAAATCTATCCAGCTACTTTTTTTTTTTTTCAAGAAAAGACATTTCCTTTGGAACTTATTTTCTCTTCTAACAATTCTATGTGCTCACTGCCCAAGACAAACACACACCTTCCCCCAAAGACAGGGAAATCTCCGAGCACCCTGAGGGTTGCAGTGGCAGTGAAGCCCCAGCTCGGGCAAGGGTCCCATAGCCCTGTTCCCACTCAGGATACAGTCCAGACTGGACAGTGTTCCAGGGCTGTGACTGTGCCTCCACCCGTGGCACTGCCCCCCATATCACCCACAGGTTGTTTCTTGACGTTTTTTGTGAGGAAGATCCAACATTTTGTTCAGAAATTCTACTGCTTCCCATGGGTATGGACCTGGTGCCAGAGATAGGATGGGGAATGCAGAGCCCACTGCCAGAGAAGGCTGAGAAATGGCTGGGGGTAGGAAAAAGGTCTTGACCTGTGAGTGTGTGTTTTGAGGAAAGGGGCAGTCTCTTTAGGCTTTGCATTTGACCTCCTTGCCTCTGGAAAATGCTATAAGCTGAAGGGCTGCCCTTTTATTTTAAAGGATATTTTGTTCTAAATACATGCATCATCAGTAAAATAGAGAAATAAAGTGAACCTGTTCCAAACTGTCCATGATACACTTTCAATACACAGCACCCCAAATGTTATATCGCAACACTGACCACTCAATGAATCCAGTTCACACAACAGTGCTGAATGTGCCTAGAAAGGAAAAAGACACTTGTTTTATCTAGATTAGATGGTACAAAGGAGGATTGTCTCCATGTTGTCACCTGATCCAAGACTTTAGCCAACAGCACGAAGCAGATTTGTGGTACATGTTTATCTGGGGTTTTCTTCCCTATAAACTACATTGTATCACAGCAAAGGATTTGTACAATCTAATGAGAAAGCAGAGACTGCATCTGAGCAAGCCTGACTTTCATGGAAGTATTAGCCCTGGACAGGTTGTTTAAAGGGCCTCTGGAGCATAGTCATAAAAAGAGGGATGAATTTCAAAGGTAACTCAGCACAACAGAGAGCCGAGCAGGAACAATTTCACGTAACTGCCAAGCAGAATATGGCTGACACTCAACAATTCAAGAAAAAGCAGAAACATGATAAGAATAGAAAGGATGTTCATTTTCAAGCAGAAGATAAGATATGGAATAAAGTTCATTCTCAGAATAGTGCAGAGAAAGATTTTATGGCTACACTAGCCCTAAAGCAGCAGATTCTTTACAGAGTTATTTAAGTAATAGGGTAAAATGAGCCCCAGTGCTTGCTGTGCACAATGTGTGCTGCTGTGGGGTGTAAGTCCTGGCACACTTACACCACTGGGGATTCTGGCAGCCCTTATTCTGGAGCTGTGGCAGAATTTGGTTTTTTTATATTCTTTACATGGCCGATAGATTTTATCTATGTGGGCTTTAAATTTATTCATTCCTTTTTATATTCTTTGCCTCAGTCAATCTGTTTTTAGCTCTCCCTCAAGAAAAGGCAATAACCACTGAGAGGGTGGTAACTGTGTAACCTGTTACATGTAAATGATGTTAACTTTACTTCCTTTTTCATTACATTTTCATAATTTCCACCCGTGTACACCCTGGCCTAATAATGGCCATTAGTTGATATACTGGAGAGCTTGGGACAGCAGAGGTGCAGGGATTAGCTCAAAGAAAGGATTCCTCAGTGTCTGATCAGCATGGCATACCCTGCAAAATTAACTGGAGAAGCAGAAAACTAATTGATTGCCAAGGTTTATATCACCAGCAAAACAAGACAGGGAAAAAGGACTGGAGACAATGTCAGTTAGGAATGGACAGGCAAAGCTGTACATGATTTTTAGGCCAAGACAAGAAAGTTGAAATTGAATAAAAGTCTACTAAAGAAATTTGTAAAATTATTAAGTTTCTTATAGACCTTATCTCCAAGTATACATTAAACCTTCCTAAGTGATCCAGGACACTCCTAAAGTGTATAGTGTAAGTATATGGAGTCTGATATCAAACCTGGAATGGACGTGAATGACCTTTAGCTGTTAGGAAGTTGGTGCTGCAATTATTACTTGGTGGAAACATTGCAGGTTTGCATATTGAGTCTCAGTTTCACCACCATTTCAGCTTCCTTCATGTCCTTGGGCAAATCACCTGACCCTGACAGGTCTGTTTGTTCCTCTGTAACACAAATCTTTTGGTAATATTTCCCTTTGTCTATTCTTTGCCCAAGCAGACAATAAACTCTTCTGAAAAAGGGCATGAAAGTGATACAGTAATAGAAATAATGATTCCTCAGTTTGTTTCAGAATGTAAATTCTTTGTGAAGGAGAAATATCCAGGTTTGAAAGAACTGATGGCATTGGCTGAAACATCATTAATCATTACCTCTGGGGATACACCAGAATTCACCAGAAGTTCATTAGTCACCTTTTCAGGCTGTGAAGATGTGTTTGATTAGAGGAAAGGAACAGCAGATTTTTCCAGTGCCTTTCTGTCCTACTGTTCCTTTCATATTTTTCTCCCACTCTCAGCTTCACTTCTTTTTCCATGTTGCCTCTTATAGTTTGAATAACTTCCCATCTGCCACATGCCAAATCTCCTTTAGATCCTTCCTTAAAACCACTTCCTTCTCATAGCCTACTTATGCTGATATTTTCACCAAGACATCTCCATTCATTCCCCATCTGAACTATTGTCCCATAAATCATATTTGTCCTGCTTAGATTGTCAGTGCTAAACATAAAGCATGTCCCGGATGTTCTAGCAGTCATTCCTAGTCTGCTGCCACATGAATGATAGCAGGGTCTTGTATCAATTTCTGTACATTTCCCAGCAGGACAGAGGAGAAAAAATAATTCAAAGAACTTCACAACAGCCCTCAAGGCTTGTCTCTATTACACAGCTGGGAAAAAACATTTCTTCCTCCTGTGAACTACAACTCACAACATTATTAGTTAACCAAAGGTTAAATGTAAGTAACAAATGTTTGTTCCTATTACATCCGACATGTACAAATATCTCAGCAGATATTTAAATGTGCCTTTCTTCTTGGTTCCGGAAGCAAATGTTTCGAATGACATGGCAACTGAACCTAAATAGAAAAAATAATTATTAATCCTTAAAAGTCAATAACAAATAACAACTGTTTAAAATTTGATGAGAAAGATCTGTTAACGGTTTTCAAAATTAATTTTGTCGGGTCATATTTAGTCAACCAGCTCTCCATTTGAATTGTGGAGATTAATGGTTTTTTCCACAAAACTAATGCCAAATCTTTGGCTCACTGGAAATAAAACATTAGTTTAAAGAGCTACTCATTATCATTTGTTTTACAGTAAAAAATAAATTTCATGCATTAAGATATAAACCATTTTGTCACATAACAGTATGTTGGAGAAGACATGGAAGGCGACCTGTGTACAAATAGCTCATCCACTGTTGCCAAGTTCCCAGCTACTGTAACACTTGCACACTTTACATGGAAAGAGAGAAGCTTCATTTGCTCGGGCTGTAGACTTAGGTTAGGTTTCCTCTGTAAAACAGGAATTACAGTGCACAGCTTACTGAGTGTGCAGGATGCTCCCCTAATATCAGGAGATAAAATCCTGGCCATAGGGCAAAGACGTTGAACAGGTGGCAAGTACAAAGTAATGAGCATTTCTTGGAAGTACCTCTGTGCCTTCAGCGTGTATTGCTACTGTGTGAAAGACACTAACAATAAATCCCAAGGTCACCTTCTTGCCTGCAAAGACTTTATTCCCACAAGAAAGCAGCAGAAGTCGTGAGTTTCCAAGCATTTCTGAGAAATGATGACTAGAAATGGGTGGTGTCCACTATCTTGAAGGATATATTCATGTTTGCTTGAAATCAAAATAAAAATCTTACTGGAGAGTTGAAAATCTATATTTATTAGCTAAATGCAACAAGAAAAAAAATAGGAACAGTTCTTGTTTAATATAAAACTATTTTAACTGTCAGAGTACGAATATCAAAAAATCATACTAGGAATTCTTGCAAATTTTGCAAATACTGAAAAATCTCCTATGTTTCCCAGAAAGTGCAGCTGTTATTCTGACATTCAGTCAGATATATCTCATTTCGTACTGCACTCAAAGTTTTATGCTCCTTTTTTGGTTGGTTGGTTTTATCTCTGTTACACACTAGTTTTGTCGATTTTGCTCTCAGACCCTTTTTTTTTTTTCAGAATTTTTTTCGCTACCAAATATTTAGACTCATCCTTAACCTACTGGAACTGATATTTTTTGCTATATAGAAATGCTCTAAAATGACAAATCTGGGAAAGCACTGGCAGATAATGCCTTTGCAAGTGGGAAAAATGCAAAGGCTGAGAAGCTAAGGAATCTGCAGAATTCCAAAACCCCAATGGATTTAATTTTTCTTGCTTTCTCTAAAATACCAATGCTTTGATGTGTGTCCCATCTCCTGGATTCACTAGCACTATGAATTTTAGGATCTTTGCAGACCATTTAAGATTTTGCTTCTGAATATGCCTACTAAATACTTAGAAACACTGAATTAGCTGAAGAAACTACTGGTGAAAACATTGTTAAAATGAAGGCAATTTACAGCACATGTAAACTGTAAAGTAGGTTTATTTCCTGATGCTGATGTCTCCAAAGTTCCTAATGCTGGTCATGATTTTGATCCTATAATATGAAATAAAGGTTGGGATTTTTCAGAGGACAGATGACTAGTGTCAGATAACAAAATGTCTTCCCTTTAGAAAACCATATATCTTTACTGTACCTCTACTTGACTACTTAAAAATGGAAGGATTCAAATTTCTAGCTACCATGAATAAGTTCAGCATATCTAAAACCTCTGTGGATTCTTATGCTAATTGCTTCTTGTTCCATGTCCAGAAGTGTTCAGTTTGGAAATCAGAACCTCATCTCTGTCTGCTGACAGCTTTCCAGGTTTACTTGGATCTTCACATTTATAGAAGACACATTTCATGTTTTTCAGTGCAGACAATAATTGTTCAGGTGCATCTGTGAGAGCTCACCACCTTCATTTCAACCTCTCTGATTCTAATTCAGGAATGCACTTCAGCAAATCCATCATTTCTAAGCAGTGTGTAGACTACAGATGTATTCAACAGGTTTTTGAATGGGAATATTTTCTTACAGACCACAGAGCTGGCAGCTACTAGATAAGCCCGTGCAGCACATGAAAGAATTATATCCAGTCTTCCCAGGGTTAACTGTACAAGGAAAAAGCACACACATACACAAAGCAAACAAAACCCCTAAAGAAATATATTTTTTAGAAATAAAGTTGCTGGATATAACTGAAGGAACAGGTTCCTTGAATGAGCTATTTTACACTGCCATTTCTGAAAGTCAGGCGGGACTTGAATAGTTGGGGAAAAACTAGTAGTTATCTCAGTGTGGACTTTACAAAAGTGGGAGTTAAGAATGAATTTTAAAGAGACCGCCTCAAGTAAGATTTTGTTAAATTACATTTAATGTTCTAATACCCTGAGCAGTAGTGAGTGACATTGTTGTCAGGAAACTGGCACTGCTGGACGCAGGATGCAATTAAATTCCATCTGTGTGTGAGGGAGAAATCTAGTGCCTGGCTCTTAGAGAGGATGATTACAATCGAGGAAGATACTGTTTACATTTCAGAAACCTATATATTTTTCCAAAAAAAACCTACCATCACCATCATCTGATGGCAGCTCTGTAGCATATTCAGCAATACACCTCTGATAACAACAAAGTTTTTTAGGATCCATGCTCCCCTCCCTTTAAAGAGTACCAATATTCAGACTTGAGAAAAGTAAATTATGTGTCCGTGGGATATTGTACTGAGCACATTGTTCATATCTGGATTCAATCGAATCTCTTCTGCTGAATTTACTCAAGATTGCCACAGGATTTCCAGTCTACTAGTAAAGTTCAGAGCTGTTATCCTGGCAGTCTGTTCTGACTCGCTACATGACATAGAAAATATTGGTCGTAACTGATTAGAAATAGATTGTTTTTATAACGGTGTGTTTCTGTACACATGCCCTCCTCCAATATCCCTTTCCTATTCCCAGGACAGAGATACCAACTCAGTAGTCACAGACTACTATATTACATCAGAAAGCCTCATTAAATCACTGCAGACACAATTATCTTTTGTATCCATCAAACCATGAAAGGTTACCTGAGTTACTAAAAAATTCCAGGCGTGTCTTCCTAATAAACAACAGTATAGTGATTAATTGCTGAAAGAATCTGGTGCTTTAGGAGTAGCTTTTATTTGGAAAGTTCAGCATACTCATTCACCAGACAACTGAACTCTCCACTTCTCACTTTCTCAGGTCACCTGCAAGTACTAAAGATTTATGTGAGCAAGAAATATTGTTACTTTTTAACATGGCGATGTTTTTTTAAGCAACATATTTCAGATAGAGATTTAGCCCCAGGATGCATACAAAGAAAGAGACTTTGCCTTGAGAGGATTTGGTATGAACTGGGTCACAAAGGCAATTAAAAGTCGTAAACCAGATGTATTATGTCTGTTCTATCCTTTTCGTTTGTGTCAACGGGTGAAATCATAGCATGGTACGCCCTGGTTCATTTAGTCAGTCTGAAGCTAAAAATGATGTAAACAAAAAAGCAGCCCTCTTATTATTTTTTTAGTATTGTCAAAGATAGTAATTTTATTCCGCTTAAATGAACAATAAACTCAAAGCTGGGGATGCATATTTTTAAAGATTCTGGTTCTACAAAGTGCATTCCACAGTCTGTATTCACTTTAATTGTGATTTAGTTTTCTTCCATATCCCATAGTACCTATGCATAGGATGAAACACATGTAAATAAATCACACTATTAACACTGTGTTTTCATTCACCTGTGGAATCCGTTCTAAGAATTATTGGTTCACTTAAAGTACACATTTTGACTTTCTTGTGGCTGAGTTGCACTTCCAATATGCTTTCTGCTTCCATGGAAGATCAGTTAAACACGGTGAAATAAGTAAATCATGGATGTTGTTGCTCAGTACAGAGTTACTCAAGTTAATTATATTTCTGTTGGTTTTGGCTAAAAACTAATGCTACAATGTTTACTTTCATAATTTGAAGTAAGCTCTGAGCCTCTTTAAAATCACACTCCGTAGAGTGCAAAAACTGTAAACACTGCAGAACAAGGATTCCACTTGAAAATAGATCCATTACTTATTTGCCAAACTCCTTGTGAATGAGGGAGGATTGCTGTTCTTGGTGAGGTATCTCTGTACGTAACTGCTGGGTAAAATGTTTCAATAGCTCAGTGGCACTGTGCTGCTGGTGCTCTGGCATCATTCCTAAATAAATGCTATCTTTGAGAGCCCATCTAGGGGAGAGGAAAACTCTCTTTGGCCTCTTTGCTACCTACAATAGAGATGAGATCAGTAACCAGTAAATTCACAGAAGTATTTTATATGCCCCTTTCTCTGCTCTAGTCCCAAAGAGCCACTGTGTCTGGCTGCCCAGGAGATCTCCAGAAGCACAGGATGCCGTGGCACAGATTGCTGCCTTCATTCCTTCAGATTTCCTACATTCCTCATGACAGCAGTCCCTGAGGCAGGACTAATCAAAATGGGTTGAGATTTCCATGGCTGCACCTCAAAAAGTCCACTTTCACTAACTATCTGGTTCTTTCTTCAGCTTGCATTGCTTAGTTCATACTTGTGCCCTCATCCTCACTTGGACTTTCAGACTCAAGCTTGATACTGTTATCTGCATTTTGTGGCAGATGAGAGGGAAATGCCATTTGTTGTCCCTGAATAGCTTACTTTCCATAGCCAGACAGAAGTGTGCCTGCAATTTGCTTTATACTGCCAATACTTTTTGTAAGAGGAAATTGTTGGGGCACTGGAAGCTATTTATTTTCCACTATATTTTATTAGGTTATTTCCTGTTTTTCTTCCTGTTCCTTTGCTCTGTCTAATTTGGCAGATTGATTTTCTTCTTGCACTTTCCTTCCTTTTAGCTTGTTCTCCCACAAGATGGTGAGCCCTAATCACCATTTACTCATCCAAATTTTCTGGACATCAGTTGAATCTTAGAAAATAGAGCTGGCCAAGGATTTCAACATTTAAAAGGTGGATAAAGTTTTTCAGCTACTTTAAACCTTCAGGCTTGCTGTTAGAGTGGCATCCAAATCTACAAAAGTCCTTTTTTTTGCATATTAATTTTTCCCTTTAATTTATTTTCCTCAAAATTATGTTAGCTCCTGTTTTATTTTGTTCCTGTTCCCATTAAAGTCAGTTAGGCTGGATTCTTCTACTTTCTATTTTAGGTATCAGCATGTTCCAAAAAACTCAGGAGTTTTTCAACATTGAGACTGGGACTGGTAGAGGGCAAAAGTACTGGGAAAAAGTACTGCATTACTGGTACCATCTGATGAATGTTGGGTCCAACAGGACATTTTTGGGTTTACTTATGTCAGCTTACCCAACCTGAGACCTTTATTGCTGAACACATTTGCCTTCCTTCTCTGTTAATCTCAACAAAGTGTAATTATATTAAAAAATATTTACTTACAGTTGTGTAAAACATTCAAGTTTGGCCTCCAGTTCAATCTCTGTTCCACACTGCAGATTTTATTGTCATGTTAGGAAGCGAGATTTGCTCATTGCATGATAAAAATTAGCTACGTTTCTGTGAAGGTGAATTTTCCAATCTACCAGCTCACAAATTTCTAGTGAAATGCTTCAGGAAATGAGCCCCACTAAACTTATGTGTCCCTCTAGACTGAGATAAGTTGGACAACATTAGATGCATCTATACCTTGGGAACAGAGATCACTAAGTTCAACTCGCAGAGAAATAGCGCCAGGGGACCTGGGGCTTATTCAGACTAGCCAAAGGCCACAGCCAGCATTGCAAAAATTCCAAAATTTGACATATTTAAGCTATTCATTTGAATTGCCAAATAGTCTTTAGACATATTGTTACAGAACCCTGAAGTGGAGTTGCTCAGCAGTTAATTTTACTCATCAGCTGCACCAACACATATTCAAGGAAGTGTTGTGTTATTCCTGTAACATTTTATTATTTCTTCCATCAGAAAAAAAACAATTGGGTTTGTATTTAGTTTAACAAAAGCATTGCTTTTGTCAGAGCTCTTCAAAGTAAACAAAATGATTACAGTACACTACTGATTCAATTCAATAACACATAAAACAATTGAAAAGGCTTACCAAAATGTTATCATTACAAAACCCAAATGAGCAAAGCTCTTTTATATTAATTACATACTTAGTAGTAACTGTGCACAAGCCATCAAAACTGGAGAGGGAAACTCCAAACACTGCTTTCCTAATCAGTTTCTAAAATGTTATCTGAATTTCAGCATTTGTTAACTAAGCACAAATTTGATAGCATTGAGGGGAAGTAATACACTCAAAACAGATTACAAAGACAAGAATATGCTGATATGAAAGGCAGTGAACAAATATTCTTTATGCCAAAAAAAAAAAAAATGGGGTATGAACTGGAAATTTGAACACTTGAACAACAAGGGTTCAGCATATTTTATTTTTCATTTTTGGCAGAATCCATTCACTCCAATTTACTGCTCATGTGTTTGGACATGGATTCAACTGTCTCCTGTATCCAAGGATAATGACCTAGCACTCCAGTGATTTAGCAAACCTCAACTCTGTGCAGCCATTCAATCAGTGATGGGCTAATCCCTTAATGGCCATTTGTGTCTTTCCAATGCATCCTAAGGAGTTCTACAACACTCCAATTCTGCTGCACAGAATTATGTGCACTTCTTCCACCCTCGTTATCTTATCAGGTAGCTAATTCCCACAAATGATCACGCAGTTTCAAGTTTAAGATGAAATTGCAATTGAATCATAAATTTGTCACTCTCCAGACAGCTGCTAAGTCAGTAAAATCTTGATCAAGTGGGGATTAGTCACTGGATTGAACAATTAAGACCTGTGAGTGCATCTGGCCCTCTGTCAGAGACATGTTTATTGATAAAAAAAATAGTTTATGCAGAGGTTTTAAATGTTATTAATTCTTAAGTGGAGTATAATCCTTTATCCTGTATATTGTGACACATAGCTAACTATCTCCCCAACGTCTTTTTCTGCTCAATTGACTATTTAAACAATATTAATCTTTTGAAATAATGATGACTGTGAGCCTTTATAAATTACCAGAGCAAAATGCAATGAGAGATCTGGTTTACAAAAATTGTTTGCTTCCATGACTTTTTAAAAATTTTGTAAAGGCAAATAGCCTTTCAGATTGTCACCTAATATTTTTTAAAATATTGGTATACCTTAAGCAATGTATTTCCTAAATAAGAAGAGAACAGAGAACTGTCACAGATGCTCATCCCTGAGCCCTATTTTGGAAAAAAAAAAATAAAAAATCAGGCACAATGGGATACTGGAGTGCTCTTTTGCATCGCTTGTTACACAATGGAAACAAATAAAGGAGATAAGCACTTCCCTCAACTTAATGACCCCGATCCAAAGTCTTCTTTAGTAGATATTTTTCCCATTGTATCACGTACCCATCCACGTTTTACCATGTTAGTTTATTATAGGAAGCAGCAGATCTCTGAAATGTGAAACATTACTGTTCCATGGCTGTACATTTTACACCTTACATATTTTGAACACTGAGGACAGCTTCCTAACCACTAGTATATGTGGATTGTGATTCTGGTGACTTCTATAGTTGAGTTATGGAGTTTTTGCTAACCAGAACTCATCTGTGAAGAGCTCAGCATAGACTAAAAGCCTTATTTCAGGCATATTACTAAGAGCAGCAATTTTTGTTGGTCTTTGTTCTGACTGAGACCTCAACTAGTAAATCAAAACTAAGTGATTTAAGGTATAATTCACTAGTGATACTATGAGTGTCTGCAGTCTTGTTACCTGACAGATTCAGTGCCTGCCAGGTCTGTAGTAGGTGGTCACTGACCAAGCTCCTCCAGCACTACCAGTATCAGTTTTTCTGATTTATCTGGTGTAAGGAAAAAAAAGCCCAGCATTCCTGTACCTTTAGATAAAAATGTGATTTGTTTGCCTGGTGGAAATCTCCATGTTGTACTTGCTTGTTATGAAAATGATTCACTGGAATTACACAAGAGAAAGGGGAAAATTGAACTTGTACTTTCTGCAGCACAAATGCTCTCATTCCTTAGTTCTGAATACAAGACTTCTTTGTTAAGCAGAGCTGTATCCTTCAATCTCTTTGCTTTTCTCACAAGATACTGAAACAAAACATTGCGTTTGGGGTTGGAGAGAAACTTTTTGTTCAACTTGACATAAAAGTTTTCAGCATTTTACTTCTAAAACAAACAAACAAACAAAGAAACAGATACCGAAGATTGGCTGCCCATCTGACAATTAATTCATATCCTTAATTAACTTAGCAATGTGCTTCATCCCGCAATGCTTCAGAGTTTGCAGCCACATCAATACCACAACAATGCATTAATTCCTCACTAGAAGCCAAGAGGAATTAATGTTATGGAGGAAATTAGCTTCTCCTTATAGAAACGTAGTGGTGGTATTTTTCCTTGCATAGTTACGCTAAGCAGCATTAAACAATTATCACAATGTTTAGCTATGTGGAGTGTCCACAGAGCTGGAAATAAAGGCATATAAGATTTTGTCAGTACACAGTTACATTCTTTATCTTTAAAACCCTTTTTATCCACCATTCATTGCTGACTCCAAGACTAATGCAGAGCCTAAGTAAAGTGTAGACATGAAACCAAGTGGTTGAAAAAGTTCTCAGGGAACAGTTTAGTCAGGCAGGTACTTATACATGTATATATACTACAGTGTGAATATTGGCTGGACTTAGCACTGGGGCATGAAGGAAAATTTCATGTCTAAATTAACTCAAGAGAGTCCCAGCCATTTCACAGACGTAACATTTCCACAGCCCATCTCACACGAGGCCTCAAACTCTGATTTCAATGCTACACTCATGCAAGCCGAAATTACAACCTCAGAAATACCTTTTGCAGAATCCATGAAGTTCTTAACTCACACTCAGCTGTAGTACAAGGTGTGTGTGTGGGGGGAAATTTGAGTCACTGTTCAGTCAAAGGTAACACCTGCCATGGGCAGCAGAGGTGGCTGAGCCCCTCGGGGCTGTTCCTCCTTAGGGCTTTGGTCAGTGCAGCACTGGCTGGTTCTGGGGGGGGGTTGGGGCTGAGCCACATACACCTGCTGAAACTGGATTGCTTACTTTTGTATTCACTATGGCAGATTCTCCCCCAGTACCACACTCTATGCTCTTTGTCAAATCGCAGCTGAAGGGGCCCTTGCTCAAGGAACGCAGCCGAAATTCTTCTAACAACCAGTCTGGATTCACTTCACAGAGCGATTCACTTCATGAATCAGGCAGAACATGCCCTACACCAGCCATTGCTTTTCCAAGCTGCTCAGAAGAAGAATTTTGTAAATACTCTCAAATCTTACACTCATGGGTCGCAGTCATTTCATTCCGCCCTTGCCTGTGGCTGATTAATGTAAATTAAATTTTATGCCAGTCAGCTCAAGCAATCCGTGCTGTGTGCAGAAATCCTGAGTCTCCACTAAAAGGCAAAATTGTTTTCACCAGTTATTAACATTTTCAGGAAAGGTCAGAATTTTAAATTCACTGATATAAAAGAGAAGAATTTTATAAAACCAATCACAATAATCTTTGATTTAAAAGTATAATTGAAAAATAGAGTTGGATTATTTAAGTTTGTTTTTTTTCTAGCTTAGTGTTTGTCTTAATGAAAACATCTAAAATCTAAAATAACAATCCTGTCTTTAAAGACAGATCTCTACAAAAAGAGCCAGGAATGTACTAAGCTATTTCCAGCAAATGGCCAAGTTAAACAACACAAATTGACCAAATTTCCCCTGACTAAAAGCAATGTTATATATTTCGTGATTATTCACTGCATTGCTTCTAAAGTGACTTTAGGTTTTGGGCCAGTATTTCAACTGGGTCTGAAGATTAGCTCACAGCTATCTTCTAAAATTAAAGACTCATTCCAGGCAGAGAGGAGAGGTTTAAAAAAACCAACCAAACAACAAAACTAATTAAAAAATCCTACCCTGGCTTCTCTATCACCTGAAATTTTAGTCTACTTACGTAATTTGCAAATCGTACTATGCTAAATGCAGAAACACATATCAGAGGTACTGGAATTCAGCTGAACTATAAAATCCGCAGAATATAAAATGAATACATAGACCTTCTGTAGTCTTGCTATCAATGTGACAGAATATCCTTTAACTGTATACTCAAGTAGAATAACTAGGATACTAAATTTGGAATAATCAGTGAGTTTTTAATCTCAAATCAGTAATTTTTGCTCAGGTAAAACCTTCACTTGTATTAAAATTGTGTACATGGGGCATTTCTAAGTAGGAGTCTAAGAATGCAATTTCAGAAGAGGCTCATATTATATGATACTACATTTATAAACAAGGGAGATGAATGTTTTAACTGGCTGGTCTCAAAATTCATGGTTAATTGTGAAATTCAGAGTCTTTAGCATTTTTTGGTTCCCTGTAGTACCCACTTTCAATAAATACTCCAGTGCTATTAGCAACTGCATTGCGCAAGTGCCTATTAAGCAAAACGTTTCAAGATGCAGACCCTTAAAAAGAGCAGTGTATGTTTCACTAAGGCTATCCTTCAAAAACTGAATTGGGTCACATCATATTTTATATCGTTTTGGATTCATAGCCCATACAAACTTTTTGCAATCTAATTACACGACACAAAATAGCACATAAAAGAACCAAGGCGGAGTCAAGATGTTCTTGACTAAGAAAAATTAACATTCTTTATTTCTTTGACATAATTTAATAAATAATGTTAGTCCCCTCTGAAATGTTCACGAAAACATTTGTTTTCTAGGCAAAAGTAAAAGTCAACTATGTATCGATGAGGTTTTAAATGTTCTGGCTTTATAGCAAATATTGCTGAATAGCCAAATAACATTACCAAGGTATCAACTGCTTCATATTTGCCACTGTGGATCTGGAATCTCCTGTTAACTGCCTGCTTTTAATTCAGACCAAGCTCATAATAAAATGTTTGGCTGAAGGATGAGTGATATGAAGGGAGCCCGGGGACTTTGTTTCAGTTTATACTGGCTGCATTTTCCACATGTGTAGCACAAAAAAACAAAGACTAGGAAGGCAAGAAAAGCAACCTGTTACCTCTCCACAGAGTGCAAGTCTGAGACTCTCCAATTTGAATCTGAAGCACAGTGAAAATACCTGGCTATTACTTAATATCTGTGTTGTATAACTGAAAGCAAGGCTCTGTCACTTTGGGTCCCCATCAGTGCACTCATTTTTTGCCTTTAACAGTTAGTAAGTTGTTGAGGAGAGACAATGGAAATTTCTTCAGTGTTTGATTCAGATTTAAAAACGAAGAAAAGTTCTGAAAGTTTTAACTATTAGACCTGTGTGCGGTAGATAAGAACTAAAGGGTTAAAAAACTAATCATGGGCAGCCATCGAGCAGCAGAGAGTAGCAAACATGCTGGACACAAACAGGTGATAAAAGGCGATAAGAGAGATGACAAAATTAAGAAAATAAAGAACACTGTTATAGAGATTTATAGATCAGCTAAAGCAGAGCAAAATAAATGATAACAAACAGTGATAAAAAAGAAATGGGGCATCAGCCATATAAACACGCAGGAAACTTCAATGCTCCTGTATAGTACTATGACACTGCTTTGTTTACACCAGCATTGACCTCTTGCTCCCAAAGAAGTTTATTAACCATCTTGGTCTTCCTTTGTGTTGCCTTACTCATCAAGAGAAAGTTGTACAGGGTTGATTCTGATGAATGGCTTTTTCAGAAAGTCAAGTTATCCTTGACTAGATGCAGATGGCCTAGTAAAAAATGAATGCTGCCAGCAGACATTGTCTTTATCAGTAGTAAAAGTTCAACAGGGACTAGACTTCCTCATCTCTGGCCAGAGAAACCCAGCCTTCTGTTTCAGCACCATATCACATATTGTCCTAATGAATTCTTGTAACACACTGCAGCCCAGATAAATATGCTTATATTAATGTTTTTGGCAGTCTGGGGCATGGTACAGAATTGACACAAGTGTTTGGATTCTGCCTGCAGCAGACACTAGGAATTTATACAGCTTAGAAATATTGGACTGTTGTTAAGTTGCTTTTCCCGTGCAATGACCTTCAGTGTTGCAAACTGCAGCTCACCCTCCACAGACTGGATTCACAAAAGAGAATCCTGGAGCAAGGCACACTCAAGTCCTGCAGCTTGGAGCTAGTGAGGAAGCAGCTCACTCACTACAGGGTTTCATCCTTTCCACAACAGTACCAAAACTAATTTGAGATTTGTATTTCAGATGGAGCCATGGATATTCACCAGGACAATATCCACTGCAGACAATTCAAATCCTGCTGCCATGTGGCCTTTCCTTTCTCTGATTCTCAATTAATTCTTCTTTCTAATAACAGAAGCACACACTTCTGAGATAAGAAGCAGTGAGGGGTTTACAGCACACTTGTAAGAGCATGAAGCACCATCCTAGGCAGCCTCAAGGGCAGCAGGGGCTTTGGCCTTTGAAGAACACCCCAGGCAGCCAGATTTTTGAAACTCTCTCCTTCTTAACAGCTACCCAGATTCACTGGGATAAATGCTGTAATTCTAGCAGCAGCACAATACCATGCTCGGGCTATGAACTGCATTTTGAGTTGTGTTGCGTGATTGTCTTCAGCTCTGATTGCTGCTTTGTAAGGCCTGTAAGGTACTGTTAGGAAGCTCCTCCAGCTGCAGTGGGTGGGTGCCTTGGCTGCATCCCTTTCCAAGAAAGGCAGCTCTCCTAGAGGAGAGCAAACTCTCTGGGCCGGGCCGTCTAGTGGCTGAGAGCGAAATCACTCTCCCGCTCTAAACATGAGGCTTTGTTGGGCTGCAGTGACCGCCACACAGCAGATAAAAACCTCCTTATTTGCCTTTACAATGTACCTTTACAGTGCAGCTACACCGATAACTTAACCTCAAAACCTCAGCGATAGAGTTAAAAATGTCAGAGACCTTCCTGGGCGGAAACATTAAGCAGATGTGATTATTGTATGAGTAGAGCACGTGCATGAGGACATGCCGTTTCCCAAGAAAGTCTGGGGTAGGATTTTTTGCCAGGCAGTGATGTTACTTTTTTTGTGGTTATGTTTTTCAACATTTCATTCAAATGAATGGGAGTTCTGGGGTATGACTCAGATGAGAATGAGACATAAAAAGAAACAGCCTGAGAACAAATACAGTTGTATTTCTCTCCTGCACCTCTATACTAAATTGTCTCAGTGCCCTGTGTTTTCTTGTAACTCCTTTCTACTGAAAGAGATTTTCTCATGCTGAGAAGAACCAATAGTTTTGTATTAGATTTGTCTAGTCATTCAAGCCAAGATGATCAGCCAGGTCTTTCTGCTGCCACTCAGCCTACCTTTGCAAATTACGATACTGGTTCTGCCAGAGTTCATTAGAACATAACTAGCTTGTTCATCATAAAAATCCAGTGGTGCAATTAAACTATATTTATACCTATAGGATAGGCATTTAGTCATCAGGAATAGAAAAGTCCTGTCTGGGACTATACTTTCTCATTCAAGATTTTCAGTGCCTTTCAACACATGTCTTTTAAAGCTTTATCTGTGGCTTGCAACCTCTCCAGGGCAGAACCTGCTACTCTGTGTCCCTATAGCACCTAGTACTCCTCCTAGTGCTCCTTCTAGGAGAATATCAACTTTCAGACCATCCTCATTGCTCAGAGCCCTTTGAGGTGTCAGAGCTAAATTTTAGAAGCCAGCATTTATGTTTGGATTGCAATCTATACAGAAAACTGCACTTAACTTATTTGATGCTCTGGCTTACTTCCACTGACTATGCTGGTCTTGGTTCACTCACCATCATCATTTAACAACTTCACTGTGCTGGTAGAATCACATCTGCTTGTCAGTGCAGAGATGGCCAAGCTGAGCACTTAGAATCAGGCTTCATCATGATGCTATGTGGAGCCACAGAAGTTCTGCCAGCTTTTTTTATGGGAATTGACCCAGGCTGTGCTGACAACATGAAAGTATGCAAAGCTCCATACAAGCAGAGAACATAACCTCTGCATGTTTTGTCTTTGCCTCATTTGAATCATATTCTAGTCAAGCCTGTTAATTCCTGTATTACCAGTAGTCTTTAATGAAAAGCAAAAAGAGAAAAAAAAAAAAAAAGTATTTTTCTTTCTGATTCTTCTTTTGGCATCTCTTTCTATGCTTTGCATAGGCAACATGCAAGTTGACAAGCATCTTGGGTAGGATTTCTTCAAAAATCTGCTTTTTATCAAGTTTCTCAGAGCATCTCTCCAGTGAAAGGGCAGCACTTAGGATCAGTGCTTTGAGAGCACATCCGCTGCTGTCTGCCAGGCTCATCTTCATCTAAAACTGCCTTGGCAGTTTCCCCTCACCCCTCACAGGATGCTGCCAACAGCCCTGGTAAGTCTCCCTTGAATGGCAAGAGCTGCTCTGCATCTGTGCTGAGCAGCTGGGGCTCCAAGCACTCTCTGAGGCTACAGGTCCACCACTGTCCTCTGGGTTTATCTCAACTCTAGCCCCGGTTCTGTCACTGTATCCTTCAATCCCCTCTCTCCCCATAAAAGTGTCTAGCTGTCTCTTAAACTCACTTTACCATTTGCTTCTTTGACCTCACTTGGCAACTTATCCCTGTGTTTATTATTTGAGGTGGAATAGTTCTGGCTACATTCCTGGTTTTACTCTTAATTGTCTAATTTTTAGAATGGTGTCAGTGGGGTTGGGATTTGGGTTTGGGCTTTTTTTAACTCATCGCTCTTGCGACCAGGTCTTCTGTTTCATTAGGCTCCTTTTTGTCATCAAGACTTCCAATAACTCAAAGAATCCTAATGAATCTTTTATTGGATCTTCCCAAATATTGCAGCTGGGCTTTCTTTTCCATTAGTGCCATTCTGAACTGCATACCCTGCCTTTAATTACTTGTTTTGTTAATTGGAGGGCAAGGACGGAATGAGGATTTTCCCCAAGCCAGGAAAAGTTGAGTGATTCTCCCTGCCTGGCTTTTCCCCAGGGTGAAGGTATAAACAGGGTAAGAGCAGGACTGAGCAGCAGGACTTTTTCATACCCTCTGGCAGCATACCTGTGCTTGCTGCTGCCCTTTGTGTACCCACCTCGTGCTAGGAGGTGGACCTATGACTTTCTTGGAGCCCCTCGGTTTACTCCAGAGTTGTTTTGTTGGGCTTTTAGACAAGGTGCAGGGAGCAGCTTGCTTACCATATTGGATTTGCTGTCAGGTTCACACTGATAACAGAAACAGGCTGCATATGAAAGGGTTTTTCCAAGCGCCTGTCTGGGGAAAGGGAAGGAGGAAGAAACACAGGTTTAAGGCACCTATCTGCATCTTCAGGAAATGTTCCCATTTGCTGTAAAGTTGGTTCTTGGAGCAGTGAGTGAATGAATCCTACTGGCATCCTGAAACAGATAGGTCTGGTTGGAGTGGCTCCTAAAATGCACAACTTCCTTGACGCAGCATGGAAAGAGAAGTAAAGAGCTACTTCTTTACAAGTCTACCCCTTCCCTTACAGGAATCATCACCTTTCTTAAGGATGGATTGACTTCAGGTAGGTTGCCTAATTGAAGCAAGATAACACCTTTGTACCTCCTGTTTGGCCAGTACAGTCCACACCCATGAAGACTAAGATATGCTCCAGAAGCAGATCATGTGGTTGCAACCCAGGCTTGTTAGTCGTCATGTTTTCCTAAAGCACACAGATACTTTGCTGGATTCACCTACCTTAAAAATAGTGGCCCATGTCAACACTTGAAGCCCAGTTGACACCATCAGAGAAGGAAGAGATCACATTCCCTCTCCTACTTAACATATTATACCTCACGAAGTGACAAGAAAAAGTAGAAGTGTTATCTATACAATTAACATTCACCATTCAGGGGGGCTATGGAAGCCACAGGACAGGAATAGTGTACCAATCCCAGTAAGACACTAACCACCAGCCAAAATAACATCAGTCGCTATTTTCAGTTTAAGAACAGAGGGCAGAAGCATAAAAGATTTGCTCAATTAATCGTGGGATTGAAAATTTTCCAGAGAGCTAAGGATACTTGTAAGATATAATAGAGCACAGCCCCCACATCTTTCATGTGGAGGTCAAGCTCACAGAAACTCAGCCTGCTGAGCAGTTCTTGCTTGTCGCAAAATGAGGAATTGCATGCTGCAAGAGCCAGAACCTGGGGGCTGCTTCCGAGAAATTCATGTAGTGAAGCACTTCCATAAAGGTGGCTTACCTTGCTGACAGAATCCTGAAAACAGGGAAATGAAAGGGAGAGATAAAATGTCTGTCATGACAAAGACTGTACAATAACTAGGAATAAAAGTTCTTAAAACTTCGTAAACATTTACCATTGTCCTCACTGTGCTTGGCAGTTTGGGGGATGTAATGCTCATCAAAGAACAGAGTAACAGTAAGTCTTTCATCGAAAAAGTGGCAACAGCAAAAGCAAAAGGACATGCTCTGTCACTCATCAACCCACGCTTCATTTTTTGTAGCCATCTACCACTATTATTTGGCACGCAATTCCCCGAGCAGCAAACCATGGCTGCAGTTATTTACAGGTCACTGGAAGTCTGGCCTGTGCTGCAGTGGAGTTTTGCTTGTATTTCACAAAGGATAGTTTTATTTATGCTGGACTAGTGCAGGCCCAACTGGAGGCTGATCTTTCTTTTTTTGGATTTTAGTAAACACTTGTGGCAGCTCTCTGTTTTGGGTGCCGACTGAAAAACAGATTTTTTTTGTTGTTGCAGCAGTCTATTGGGTAAATTAGAGCACATTGTTATTGCAGCTGAACTTTTCCATCAAGAAAGCCGGAGGAGTTGCTTTATTTTTTAATTTTGTGCAGTTTTATGTACACCATTCGCTCCAAATATTTGATGTTTGCCACACTTGTTATGAGTTTCTCCAGAGAGATACTGTCTTTTGACAGCAAAAGATAAAGTCGACTGATACAAATGAGTCACAGTACCCCGACAGTAATTAACAGTGATGCAATACCCATGCGAAAAAGAGGACTTGAAGAATTAACTGTTGAGTTTTCTTGACGATGCAGCTGCACTTTAAGAGAGAAAGCTCAACCCATCATAGAACTCCATTGTGTACATTAGAGAAAAAAGCTTGGCAAGATACATTAAAGATTTTTGCTAAAGAGATACAAATATTTTGCAAGGGCAAAGGGCGCTGAGGCAGGCTGTACTTACTTCCAAAGAAAAGTAGGCAGTATGACAAAGAAACAGTAATATTTTTTTATCTTCATTTTCACACTTCATCATCTAAGAAAGACTGTCTTTTTCAACCTGCTGAACTGATTTAAGCCACCCCAACTCTAAATTAACTTTTACTTAAAAGTGAGTCTATGACATCCTAATCTAAGAAGTTATCTGTGCTTATGGTTTCAGTCCAGTTCTACAGAAGGCCAGTACTGCTATTTATAAATGGGATTTTACTGTTCTATAAAGTTCTTATACAAATCTCACGGGTGAAAGAGAAGGAATAGTTGAGTAAGAAGACGAACGATTGAAGCAACTGCTTTATAGCACAATATGAAACTTGACACTGTTTTCTGCTGCCAGTATGATTCCCAAGTGAGATGGATAAATTGTGGTCAAGACCTGGACAGGTTAACTAGTGGTCATCAGTGCTGGTGGTACCTTTATATACAAAAAAAAAAAAAAAAAAAAAAAAGGATACTATTGGACAAGGCATTTGAAATTTAATACCAGACATGAAACAAGACATCTGTTGGACTCTCATTTGTTTCTCTTTGAATGGGCTTTAATTGAAAGCTCAGTGAAAAATGCAGGTTACATTCTTAGTGTTATCAATAGTTTGTAACAGCAACAACATCAGAACAGTGATGCTTCTAATATTTATACACTTTCTAATTGGAGATGTCTAGGAGCAATACATTATCAGATTTATATATATATACACACAATTTCAAGCAATTAAAAGTAAATAATAAACCCCTCCTCCCAAAACCCTGAAATAATATATTTCCTTACACTAATAATGTCTTTTTCACATATACTTGACAAAGAGTTTTTTTAAGTTACTTATCTTAAGAGTAATCTGTTAACGGAGATCCTGGACCAGCCCCATTAAAAGTTCAGTTTTAAGTTTATACAGCTCGCTAGCCACATAACCAGTGTGGCTTTACATTGTAAACAAATCCCAAATGTCTACAATGATTGGAATTAGTTTTGTGTAAAGGAGATCTATGCATCTCATGATAGAATAAATTTAAAGCAATACATTAAAAAGAGAGAGAGAAAGGGAGAGGGTTAATTGGCAAACAAAATAGTTTTGAGAGATCAATTATGTGATTATTTAAAAAACAAGTTAACTTAATGGTAAGATTCTTATTTTCTGTACAGAGAGGCTCTGGCTCATCCAGCTTTAGCTGCTCTAGAAAGGCATACTTTAAAAAAAGTTTTGATTTTTGAAATTTAAAAGCAGAGCTTCAACTTTAAAAGCTTTTTTTTTTGGCAGTAGAGTACAAAGGTTACCAAAAGTATCTCAGGTGACTGTTTCGTCTTGCTTTCTGAGGATAGATGTACTAGCATTTGAAAACCTCAGTATGTGCACAGATTATATAAGTATAAAACTAACCTTTAACAGGGAGGAATCCCCCTACCCACCGCAGGACTTAAAAAGGTACAACAAATTGTACCTAGAAAAGTTCAAGTTAGAACAACACAAAAAACCTTGAGACAGACATGAAAGCTAAGAACAGTTTATAGCAATGTTGAAACTGTGGCGATCTTACTTACTTTTTAACAAAACCACAAACAAAAATCTCTTGAACTTATTGAATATAAACTTGTGTAACTCCAAATGGAAGACAAGGCTGAGGAGAATCCTACGGTTTAGTTAACTTGTGTCAAATGGGATGCGAAGACAGCTGCAGCTCTGTGACAGAGGTGATCGAAGAGGGCTGACAAAGTTTGCAGTAGCTCATAATGTCCCATCTGGTTTATTCACTTGTTTGAACTGTCTAAAGGGCCAACTGCAGTTTAGTCATGTTCCTCTGGTGCATGTTGTGATGACGAACTAATTCATCAGACCTGGCAAATTTTTTTTGACAGCTGGGCCACCGGCAACTGAAAGGCTTTTCACCTGTTAACAAAACACCCTGTTATTAACTGAGCATACAGCTCATCTGAGACACTGCTATTTGTTTTCTTTCTGCAGGGTTGTGAGGAGCTGGGCAGAGCCCCTGTCAGGAGGAAAGGCACCCTGGGCTGTCCTAGGAGGGTGTGGGAGTGCCCCCAGTTCCCGCTCCCATCAGCGCTCAGCGGTTTCCTACATCTCCCTCAGCTGATGTTTAACAACAGCCTTTCCAGACGACAGAGAACACTCTGCAGTGGTTCATTCCTGAAGACAGGCCCTTGCTGAACACCATGTTGCCGTGTCTATGCTACTCTTAGCTCTTGAATGAACTGTTTTCAAAGTCTCTCTGGATTCTCACAAGCTTCAGTCGCACCTCAGGCTGTGGTGCAGACGTACTGTTAGTCACTGTGAAAACTGTCAGTGACCATTTAGAGCTTGACCTCCAGTCAAGGAGAGTTTTTTCTGTAGCCAATTCAATGAGTTTTGGATGAAGTTCTTTGAAACTGGTGAGTGTAAGTGAATATGGTAGAAGCAACAGAGTTCAGCGCGACGTCTGCCGAGCCAGACTCAAAGTTTTCCCCTACTGCCTAAATAAAGGGGATTCACATCTATGGGAGATGTTAAGCACTCAGAATAGTACCTTTCTAGCTTTTCCATGAGCGTAATATTTGCTACAAAATATTCCAAGGAAAGCACATTCAAATTTCACAAGAAATGCCATCACTTTTTAACAGTTTAATCTGGTCTCTTGATTTTCTACAACATTTAAGTGGAATTTCAGGCTGTGTTTCTGACGCCACAGGAATGCCGATGGAATGCTTTTATTAGCTCAGAGCAGTGCCTGGTGACTCATACGTCTTTTTTCATTTTCTTTTTTTTCCCCTTTCAAAATAAATGCCATATTTTAAAGTAGGTTCAGCTCTGAGGCTGGGCTTTTCAGTGCTGTCTACAAACCTCGTACTCTCCAGCACACTCAAGACACTGTAAGGTGGTACAAGTTCACCCAGACATCTTCTTTTCTTATTTGCCTCACATTTTGTATATTTTACAAACACAAACAGGCAAAAGCAGATCTGTGACTGACTAAATGTGTATTTATGTTTGCAAACTCCCATTAGATAGAGTTTAGGTGGTAGGGGGATGCCTAAAATCTACTTTTTCCACTCAACATACATGCTGGCAAGAGCATCAGCCGTCTCATGTGAGTGCATTAAACAGTTTGGGACAAAATCGATCTGGTCAGAGCTATTGTTAAAAATCACGGGTTGTATAAACTGGTCTTCTTTCATCTAAGCAACATTAGAAAAACCATCCTGTGAAGTGATGGGAGTTACGTATTACTAGCCAGTTTTTCCAGAACTAACTCAGTAAGAGCAGCCGAGTTTTGTTTTTTCACAAGCAATCCTGGTTGTCATCTCACAATGGGGACTAGCAATCTCTGTTAGTTCTGCTGAGCACAAATTACTTTGTAGTGCTTCATGGGACAGATATCAGAAATCACATTTCCATTGCTAAACATGTATATGGTTGGATAGAACTTCCCTTTGATTCATTTTTTTGCTTTCTAGAGCAAAGATTGCTGTCACAGTAAAATTGCTTGTGGAGAAAAAAAAAAACCACCTGAATTTGTAGCTTAACAAATAGTTTGGCAGTTGATTCAAAATTAGGATGGAATTAGATGGAATTCATCTGTGCTTTGCTTCATCGAAATCTAACAGGGAGCAAGTTAACTTGAGCTTGGTCATTTGTTGCAAAATTTAGGGGGTACAAGAAAGAAAGAGGAATGAAGCTACAATGTAAGATGAATATGAAAAATCCCCACCCACCACTTGTGCTCATTCCCCTCAGAACATGTGCATTTTACAGTCAAAGAACATGACACATCCAAAACCACAGTCAGGAGCACCCCCACAGCAGGACCTAGCTAGGCTGCACAGAACCTGCTCCAGTGGCAGGCAGCAAACCCACACGAAGCTCTGTGCTGTGAGGCTGTCAGTGCTCAAGTGAGCCAGCTCCCAGCAACATGGGCTTGGATCACATGTAGCAAGGAAGAAGGGGAACGAGGGAATGAGTTTCACTGGAAAAAAAAGAGCAAATTCTTCACTTTAGCTAATCTGGGGTAAAAAGTTACTGGAGTCATGCAAGTCCTTAAGTGGCAGCTCAGTTAGCAATGAAATGTGATGGAGAATGTGGTTTATCCCAGCTTGCTGGTACATGTCAACCGATTGCCATTTTGTCTCTCCCAGAACATTACCTCTTGCTGGTTAAGAAAACATCTTTCTTCATGCAAGTGCACAGAGACCCAGGCCCTGCAGCTCAGCAGGAGACTATGGGGAGAACCCAGGAACACAGCCATGCCCTTTACCATTTGCAGATTGCAAGTGTAGATATGGCCATTACGTGAAGCATTTATTTGGCCAGTGCCACAGAAAATGCCATTGTTCTCAGGTGAATCATTTCCTTTATTAAAATTTCTCTTTTATTTTTGAAAGTCTGAAATATGTGTTTTTATGGTCCGGAAGAGAAAAAAGAATTCTTAGCAGGGAGAAAAAGATTTTCAGGCTCCTTGTCCATCTGTGCAGAGACTGAATTTAAAAGGTTAACACCAGTATAGAAAATCTAAAACATGTCAAAATGCTCAGTAAACAATTATTTGGTAAAAATACTGCATACATAGCAGAAGGAACAGAAAATGTCAGTTCATACGAATAATTCTAAAACTTAAAACTAAAATAGAGGTTGCTGAAGTTGCTCCTTAATGGTGTTTACATTTATGTCAAGGCAGAGCAGACTAAAATGGCCTCCTTTTTTTCCCCCCTGTATTTATATGAAATACTGTGGTTTCTACAAAAAAAAAAAAAAAGGTCCTTGAATATTTGAGTAAGCTTTTACTTTAGTGTCTGTCAGTGTGAGTTTGCAAAAGGCACTCCTTTTATCTTCTGGAGAGATTACAGTACAAGCAGCAACAGCAAGAGCTCTGCCGTGCTATCCTGCATTAGGCTCAACCGACACTTAGGAGAAGCATGAGTAGGCATGAATACTTTAGATTACAGACCTTTGGCTGAAGCTAGAATTAAAATTTCTATCTTGTGGGGTTTTTTCAGTAAAGGCAGTAGATCAACTTGACATTTGCGGGCTGAGACCGTGACATTCATTTCATAATAGCTGACAAAATTTATTTTGCCAAGCTGAAATTTCTTTAAACATGAAGGAAGAAAGCATAGTTTCCAAAATCACTTAAATCCTTTTGTGAAAAGTGACTATCATGCTTGAGGAATACAGTCACACTGAAAAATCAGCACACTCTGTTGTTTTGCATATTTGACTCCTGGTTAAGAGACTTTCTAATCATGTAATTTACAACAACATTGATTTAAAATTAAAAAAAATAATGAAATATAAATGGGAAGAAAAGTTTACGCACTTGTTTTACCTGTATGAGTCCTGGTATGAGTCTTCAGATGATCAGATCTGGAGAACTTTCTCTGACAGGTTTTACACTGGAAGGGCTTCACACCTAAGAGACAAAAAAAAAGTATTCTTATATTCCAACACCTTGTGGAAGGGTGAATGAAATCAGGTATTTCTGAAATTTCAAAACCTTGGATTTTTTTTTTTTTTTTTTTTTTGCTAGTTACTGGAACTGCTCCTCCCAGCTCCATGCCTACACATTACAGAAAGTTAGTCATTAATCAGGATACCAGCCCTTTGTAACCTCATCTTCCAATGTCTGGGTCTGAAGCATCTGTTACTGCAACAACGGCATCATCATAAACAAACACCCACTTGCACTGTTGGACTAAGGAGGATCTGCAAATGTTGTTAACTTTGGCCCTATGACTTGGCACTACCGTTATAGTGTATAAGCAGATACGACACAAGAAGAATTGAAGTGTAGAACTACATTTTTATATGCCACCAACAAGTTTAACTTACTTCACACTTCTGCTTTACACATGACATGTAGGTCTTGGGCACTGTTTAACACAAGCATATTCTAGCATGAAGTTGCTAAATATCTTTCATGCCAATAGAGTACTTTTAACATCAACTTTCAGAGACACTTTCTACATCTGTCAATAACACTGTTTAAGTGAGATAGAACACTTTTCATAGGCAGAAATCCATCTGTGAAGAGCTACTACTCACTGGAAAACAGTGAGTAAATCAATTGCCAGGCCAATCCCTGAAATACAAGACACCTAGATGCAATTCCTTCCTGTGACTCAGTCAGAGGACTCTGAAGCCCTTTCTCATATCTCATGCAGTGCCCTCATGGTTCCACTCCAGGCCAGAGGGCTGGCATCATCACCATCTCCTCTTCTGTGACTTTGAGAAGGGCAGCTGTCTCCCCTGTCAAGTGAATCTAGACAAGACCTCCAAGAACTCCTGAAACACTAAAATGGGCTGTCTCATCACTTTCCAGAAAATGGTGCATGTGCAAAAAGGAACACAATGAATTTAGACTGAACTCACAAGTAGTTTTGTCTGTTTCAGAACATTTCAGCCATTAGAAGATTCAGTGAGAAAGAGACACGGGTCTAGGATCCGAGACCATTCGAGACTGTTGCTGCCTTTCTGCTGGATGTGATCTGCCACACTTCCAGGCTATTTTTGCAACTCAACCAGCCAGGTCTTTGATATTTCTCTCCTTGCTGCTTCTAACATATTTCTTTAGTTGGCAGAATTCAAGAGAGTCTTAAATATAAGTGATTTGTGGAATTAGGACCTTAAGCATTATAGCTGATGTGACTTTTCCTTCTCCATTTCTGCTTCCACATATCAGTGCACAGCAATTCCATGATTTTTTCAGTTATGCACATGCAGCACTCACCTATCAGCATTGCCACATGATCACTGGCATACCAACAGTAACATTTTTCAGGTTACACATTGGCAACTTTTTAGTTTTAAAAATAATATATTCCCTGTATTTGGCATATAGTATAAACAAATTTCATTAAGAAAGCTGTTTCTAAAGGTAGTGTTAGGATGTAAAAGTCAACTATACAATCACAGTAGTGCTGAAAGGCTCATTAAAGAACCCAGCCACAGCCCTCTTCTAAAACCAGGTTCAAGAATTTTGTACTATGGGTATTGTGTATGAGCAGACAATATCAGAAAAATAGTTCAGAAGTATTCTTTGAGGACCACAATTCATATTTAAAGATGAACTCTTATTAGTAGAGGACTTGTCAACAAACCTGTGTGTCGTCTTTGGTGCCGTTTGAGTTGGTCTGAACGAGAAAATCTTCGTTCACAGTCCTTAAAATCACACTGATAAGGTTTTTCACCTGTAAAGGAAAAACAGTTTATTGGAAAATGTGGCTAAATGAGGAACCAGAAGATGAAACATGTTACTCTGAAAGTCTTCTCTCTGGTCTAAAGCAATATAGGGGTACGCCAGGACTCATTTGCTATAAAACCACACAACTCTGTTGCCTGGTGTAATTCTATTGCAATTCTAACACCGATACTGAATCTGCTCATTCTAAGTGAATAGTCTATTACGTCAAAGCTACAAAAAATTCAGGCTACATGATTTTTTATTTTTTCTGCTGGAAAAGAACAGGAATCTCTTGGTTTATGTTTCTCCCAAAATCACAGCAAAACCTTCCCACCTGTTTCAGTAATACATAATTGGTACAAAGGAACAACTTGCAGTTTGCTCTAAACTGGAGTTAAAGCAAAAATTAAACGAATTACATCCATGTACGTGGCAATTTTAACCACACTAAATTAATTAAAGAAATTGAGCAAAATTCAAGCACAGAAAAAGACATATTTTCCCCCAAAACACAAATTAGGTTTTTTCCATAAAGTACCATTAAACAGAATTTCTCATGTAGCTCCACAACCGCCTCAGGCAAGGCTATGAATTATTGCAAAGCCTCATGTAAATATAAACTCTTCCCTTCCTCCCATCCTGTTCAGCAGAGATCCTCAGCGTGGGTTTTCTCTTGGACAAAAGGTGAGATTCTGGATTTCTAGAAAATTAATTCCCTACAAGCTAGTGTCGAATAAATCTGGTTTTCAATGCAAAAGACTTCACCAACCACATAAACGTACAAAAAGAAATGCAGCAGCTGAGGAGTTTGAGGAAGGAGAGAAGCACTGCCAGTTTGTAGCAGAGCACAATGTTGGTGATACTTGGCCAGCACAAACCAGAACAATCCTTATGCTCTTAAAGAAGAAGCTGTATGATCTTTCAGAGCCAATGCGCATCTAGATTAAGGTCCCTTTGCACAACACTGGAATCCTGCCAAAGCCTCAGATGTAATTACATTTATACCTACATAAAGTCTGGTTACGGTGGCACAGCACAGAGGCCTCAGCACAAGCAGTAATGAAACATCTCTCACTGCAAAGCTGGGAGGATCCTGAGATTTATCTGGAAGGTACACACAAGTGCAGCTGGGATCTGCTTTGTCTACTGTGGAAAGCCAAGATGTAAACTAAGGGTCCAGTAGGAAGGACCTACAGGAAAACATCAGCTGAAGTGGTTTTAATTTCTCTCTGTGTAATTTTAAACACGTATCACTTTGATAAAACTTAATTTCAGGTGTCTGCATTTCTGATTCTATCGTGTTGGGGAAATGTATTTGGTTACACTGGTATTCTGAGATACCAAAGCAAACTAGTTTATTTAAAAGCAGATGCCTTCTGATCCAGGTGACATGGAATAAGCAGCATATTAAGGAGAGCATTCCAAATTCAGACTGGTGTAGCCAAAATCAAAATTTTACACAAGCAACTAAATCTGCAATAACAAGTGAACTTCCTGTGACAGTCACCCAAAGGAGTTTACTGATTCTCAAACCTAGGTGTGGACAACTTCCTTGTCTGCTGTGCTTAATTTATTAGCATAAGAGATTAAAGTTGCCACAGGTGTTTGAAATAGCTTGAAATAGTTCCGTACACTTTGACCGCAAGGACTCCCTAGGGGGTGCCTGCCTTTCAGAAACCACTTACTTCCAAGGAATTCAGCCTTTTGGCAGATTTAAGAGGGGGAATGTCAGCAGAGCAGAATGCAGTGACAGGATGATTGTCTGCTAATTGCAATATAAATGCAAAAGATGGTTGAGGAGGTATTTGAATAAAACGGCATAGTGGGTCTGATGGCATGCACATGAAAGTATTTCTTTAAATACTTTGAAAAAAAAAACTTGATTAAAGACAAATTTAACCAATGCATCTATTAAAGGAATCAATTCAAAATGTTTACATAGGGATATGATGACAGTGTAGAAAAAAAAGCAAATAAACAAAAAGAGGCCCAATATTTGGGGAGAAATCCCTATTTTCCTTTCCTTCTACATCTTCCTTGTCAGCTAGTGCCAAGCAAGATGCCTACCGAAGGTGACTGTCACATGCCTGTTAGCTCCCATAAGTTTCATCAGCACAGAATGACAGAAATGCCCCAGATTAGAAAAAGTATGTTAGTACCTCATTAAATTCCTATACCAAGAGGGGTTAGAGCAGTGTTTAATTTGCCCAGTCCTATTAAAGCCTCTTCAGCAAAAGGCTAAAGTCTCTTTACATATGAAAATATCCCATCATGCCGTCACCTTTTTATGTGATCACATACAATTTCAAAAGGTGAAGCTTCATCATCCCTTCCCTCTGGGATTTGAAGGCTTCCATGATTACTTACATGATTGAAAGAGGGCAGGCAAAACAAGACAAAGCTTGATGCATAATGGAATAGCAAAGATGAGAGAGGATAAAGGGAATGGCAGATCATTAATATTTAGCAAAATACTTGGACTCAGTAATTGCAGAACAAGTGTGAATCCACCTTTGCACATATAGCAGGAAATGCTTCTAATAAAATAAACCAATTTTCTCAAAAATAGCCAACTTGAACTAGGGAAAGCACGCACATTTTCTCTGGAGCAAATTCGTTTGCTCAGATGCATGGGAAAACAGAAAATCCTACTGCTGTTGTAGTTGCACAAAATCTTCATAGATATTTCATTTAATTAAGTAGCTCTGCAAGAGCCCGTCACTAACAAGAAAACAAGAGGAGAGGAGGCTGATTTTGAAATCAGAGAGTGACTACAAGTGTCAGTGAGTCTGAAGGCTGCTCAATATTCCCTTCATCAATTTAAGCCCATTCTATTAAATCAGTGTATCTATTTAATCAACCAAGCACAACTTCGTGATAACAACTTTGCCTTACTAATATAACATTTTTCTATTCAATATAATTTACTTCAGAAAATGTAGATACAATCAGGCACAATAACATCAATTTATCAATCTATCACCTCTGTGTAAAGAGAACACAGCTCTGTCTTTCCAAGGTGTTGTAATGATGAACTGCACTAATGGCTGTCGAGCACTTAGCACCACAGTGGCAAATGCCATAGTTAAAGGATATTTGCTTTTGTCAAAGCAAAGACGTCATTGTTAGATGATTAACATAAAATTCACTATTAGACTTCACTACTTACACCTCCCAGAGCCTCAGAAATTCACCACTGAGACCTGAGGCCTCTACCCAATGAAGGATAGCCTGATTCTCACACTTCATTGTAGAAGCTGAGCATGTTTAGGCTAAAGAATATCCCTGGCAAACAGGCAGAGGATATTTTCTCTGCAAACATATTCGGCTTTCTGTTAGGATAAATCCAGTTTTTCCAACGTGTTGCACCAAACCTAAAGGGTCTCTGGCAAAAATGCTGATGTTTCCACCATAAGTGAAATTTATGGAGGTTTAGACATCGAACTGTTTCTGCAAGGAAGCGTCTGAAGTCTGCCACAGAACCACAACTCACATTGAAAAGTTAGATGTATTTCTGCATTTCCTTTCAGAGGCCTATCTGCTGCAGCAAAATACACCAAGATAAGAAGAAAGGTTCTTTGGCTGAACATGTTTCAATAAAGGCATTGTTAGGAATGGATAAGCAGTCTTGGAGGGTACAAAATGTTAACATATGTTCAACTAAGGCCATTTGAAACATTGGTAAAAGCTGATTACAGAATCCAACTTTGTGTTGCAGGCCCTTGTTTGGTTTTGCAATACTGCAACTGGTGAAGAATGGAAGATCTGATGAGCCAGTCCTTTGTATGTGTCCATTATAGAAAGAAAAAGAGAATCCAGAGCCAACATTATTCTGCAAAGATACTATCTGTGGGTTCAACATTAGGTATATGTAACAGCTTGTTTTCAAATCATGTGTTCATAATGTAGAAAACTGACCTACCACTGCACTAAGACAGTGTGAAGTGGAAGAGCTTCAAACCCCTGAGTGAATCCAGAACCACCTTATAGGAGGAGTAGTAAAATTTTATTTTGGCTAGGGAGAGGTATACCAAACACAACCACATTATCATCCACTCTGGATGACATTTGACAGCTCTCTTGACTTTAGACTGGCTTGTCAGGATTCCTCCCCACTGAAGTATTGAAACAGAAGAGAGAGACACATACCTTTATTTATTAAGAACATTAGATGTTATGTTTGCCAGCTGTTCTTGTCTAATATGCTAATTCCACTAAGCCCAATTTCTGTACCTAGCAGAGAACACTAGAATTGGGGTTTGGAGTTCATTGGGTTACAAACAGAAAGACGACTAGAAAGCCTAAGAGACACCCAGTTATCAACATGACCCAACAACCGCACTGGAGTCATGCTGGCCCCTTAAGATAGACCCTAACGTACAAAAACAGCAGATGGACAAAAAAAAAAGAAGGTGCAGAGAAGTGTGAACTGTAGCTACCTTAACTGTTATCAACAAGACAATCTTCACAGTGATGACCAATCTGCCCTTGGAGAAAACTGGTTTCCAAACTCCACTTTTGACATGCAAGAGACACAGAGCAGGGTTTGGCAAAGACATGAACTTACAAAGGAGACTGGAAATGGATTTGCACCACAAGTCAGTTCAGCTGCCCAGGACTCCTGAAGAGCACAGAACTAGAAAGAACCATCATGGTCCAGACCATCCACACACCAAACAGCCAAGGAAATATGTTAACTTGGAAGTGTTGATAGACACTCCAGATGCTCCCACACAGTGTAGTTCATCAAGCACTCCCAAAAACTGGGGCTAACATAGTAGGAGACAGGAAATTAAGAGCATCATATTTTAAGCCTCTACAGCAGCTGTGAATTTGGTAAGTAAAATATCAAGATCATAATAACAGGAAATGTATAGTACCCAAACAGAACTCTGCCAGCTGATGAAGGGGAGAACTCCCTTCTGATCCTAAATCTGATTGCATCAGCCAGGCAAGTTACCCAAGACATTTGCATACCAGCAGTGCACCATCCCTCACTTCCTCTTTTTAGCTACAACCAGCCTTGAAAGCTTACATGGCAATGTTTATATCAACAAACACAAGTTTTGGGAAACAAGCTTCTTATGGAAAGTAATTTCCAAAGATTTGAGGGATAAGTAAGTTTTGGTGTCAAGATAACAAAATGTGTGGGCAGAAGGATCTGGGCCCACCTGTAGAGAAAACATGTTCAAGGAGGAAAATGTTTTTCCTCTTCCCTGTTCCATTACAGCACAAACCAAAGGAGGGGCATGTATGACCTCAAAAACAATGGGAGAAGCCTCTCTAGAGGTATTAGACAGCCACAGGACTATTCTCTATGGCTTTTGGGGCTTCTGTGACTCTACAAGCCTAGATTATGTGTGGTATAATTCTGAAAACCTTATTCAGCTAAGAAAAAAAGAAGTCCTTGTGATTCATTCAAAAATAATATTGTGAAAGCCAAGCAACTAAATGGAATAAAATACAGGACCAGAATAAACAAATAATGACTGTTAAACACAGACTAAATCAATTTAGGAATGAAAGAAATAGTGATTATGAGAAAAATTCAGAGCTGTTTGGGCAAACTACAGAAAAATACTGAATAGACTCCAAAAGATCTCTAAATTTTCTTGTTTCCAATTTATTTACAAAAAATAGAATAGCATTTCTGTAGACCTCCATCCCTAAAATGAAAATCCACTTGCAATCTAAATTATTTTGAATTTTTAATCTGAGCAGTGCTGAAGATGGCTATCTGAATATTTTGTCACTTGACCATTCAGAAATTACAAGTCCTTTGTTTTCATTTCTCTCCTATTAGTATTTTAATTAACTGTGATCTGCAAAAGGAAAAGTTTGCAACTGTCTTTTATGACATTAGATAATCTGCTAGGTCACCACAGCATGGACTGCCTTCCTGTTCTCTTTCATCCCTTTGATCTTCCATCATATCAATGGCTAGCTGAAAATCCAAATCCAAATGATTTTATCCACAGAGTTCTAGATTAGCACAGAAAGAACTGTCTAAGTAAAAATACGATAGGCAATCAAAGGAAATCACATAAGGAGCATATCTAAACATATATCATAATTTTACACGTCCAATAGTATAAATCTCCCAATAGAGGAAATAACTCTGTTTATTCTTTGGCAAGGTACAGTAAGTATTTGATTTCTACATTTTCAGATGTAACTTTTATTGCCTGAACTCAGAGACAATCCAGACCTAAGCCTACAGAGGACTGGCTTCAGGCTCAATTCTTCATGGAAAAATCCCATAGCAGGGAACCTATTTGCCAATCCCTACCTCCACCCCTCAAGCAGAAAAGGCTTACACAGGAGAACAAGAAGATGCTGAACATCTAGGTTCCTGTTGCACAGGAAACTTCCCAGTAGTTAACATTAGATAGGATTTAGATCAAGATTCAATGCTCCCAAATGAAGAGGGAAAGAAGGGGGGGAAAATTAAAAGAGAAAATAACGCACAGCCCTGAATGATGCCCTGTAACAGTAAGGAAAGCAGAGAGATGATCTACTTGCTGTCAGTGCTGCTCTGTGTTTTTCTTCAATAGACTCAGAATCTTCTGCATCCAGAAGAGGGGTAGCCCAGACAAGAGAGGACATACTCACTCATCTGATAGATTCTCCTGGTCCCTGACCTAGCAGCTCATTTCTTCCCCTTATGCTATTTTAACACACACACAAACACACACAGGCACACACACATACGCACACACACACGCGCACACACACATGCGCACACACACGTGCACACATGCGCACACACACGTGCACACACACGTGCACACACACGCGCACACACACGCACACACACACGCGCACACACACGCGCACACACACGCACACACACACGCACACACACACACGCACACACACGCGCGCACACACACACGCGCACACACGCACACACACAC
>VXBA01001252.1:1088156-1100550 GCA_013399895.1 Serilophus lunatus
ACACACGCGCACACACACGCGCGCACACACACACACGCACACACACACGCGCGCACACACACACGCGCGCACACGCACACACACACGCGCACACCCCGTGCCCACTTTCCTGTGCAGTGCTGTGATTTATACCTACCAGTGTGCTTTCTGCTGTGCATCTGCAAGTGGGACAGCTTGAAGTATCTCTTGTTACAGCCCGGGTAGGCACACATGAAGGGACGCTTTTCATTGGTCTCGCTTGCCGACCGGACAATCGTTGGAGCAACTCCTGGCACTCGTCGGACATCCTACAATGACAGAGACCTGCTAATGCAATGTGTTTCCAGCTTTTACTCGGCATATTCAAAGGCAAACAAGAAGAGGTGCCTCCTCAGGACAAGGAGAAACTTAGATCACTCTGTAAACAGGCAGCTTTATTTTATTCTATATTGACGACCTGAAACCTCAATATACCTTGATCTGTTCTTTGCAGAATATTAAAATTATTCAAGGGTGAAATATAGTGAACTCAGTGAATTCTGTCACCAATATCTATATGCAAGATTAAATGTCCTGCTGTCTGACTTCATGTATAACCACACAATCTTGGCAGAACTCTTATTGGCATATGAAGTAGTTTCAAGCTTATACCAGCATGACAGATAAGAGCATGAGCCAGAGTATTATTATTCTCTTTGTTTTAAATACTCATATGAAGCTAAAGGACAAGAAAATTAATGTCTTGGATTAGTACAACTTGACTAAAAACAAAACAAAAACTACTGTCTAGGTGGAGCGGGTGAATAGCTCAGCCTTAATGCATTTTGGCCATTGTCACAACGTTCCATCAAAGACGATCTCCTCCTTCTGGAATAATTAACTTCTTTAAACAATGTCAACCACTCACTTTTGTTCACTCAACAAAAGCTAGCTCAGGAGCCTATTTGCGAAAGCTTGCCACTGAGAAACGTCTTGCTAAACTATACAGAAAAGGAAAAGTAGAAAAGGTGGTACCTAAAAACACTGTTATACGTTGACAACACAGCAACTCAGAAGAGACAGATATTCCATAATGACTTTGCCATCAGTTTTAAGTGGTATTTTATTTTTACAGTGGTATTTATTGATGATATGTCAGAAAGGGAGGAAATTAACTCCCATGAACGGTGAGTTCCTTCCAAATATTCACTAATTACTTAGTCATTAGAAAACAATCACATATTATACTTTGTTTTAAGGGAATATTGAATTAGTAAAGTTTCAGAAATCCATAAAAGAAAAACATCCTCTAACACTTTCATATATATAGTTATCAGATGTAATCTATTGTAAGCATAGAAGCTTCACATGGCCAGAATAATTGGAACCAGAAGCTGGAAACTGGATCGTATGTTTTGGACCATCCTGAGAAGGATGTAAGAAATGCTGCCTTGCAAACATACTTTCGAAGGAAAAATGAGCAATTTGAAATTACTGTCAGAAATAAATTTTTAATTTATAGTTCAATGGCTTCAGTGAAGTCAGGACACTTACGTAAAGCATTTCTTGATAACAGAGGAAAACCTCAGATTAGAGATGGGTTTATAAACACCAGTGAAATAGCAAATTAACACTATAAACAGTCAGCAGTTTTATTTCTCAGTGGAGAATGCCCTACTATACTCACTTGTATGCCTCTAAAAACTCCGTGGGTGTGTATTCTGTATTGGGCCCCACAGCTGTATAACATGGGAGCACTGTGGTTCTCATTTTCATATCCTGCTGTATGGCTGTAAATAAAGAGGGAAATAATGGGGAAAGTAAGTATTTTTCAGTACTCAGCTCCATGTGAGAGGTTTCATTTCTTAAATCAGTGATAACATATGCAGAGTTCACTTTTATAGCCTTGATATCAAAGTTCAAATAAAATTCACCAAAGAAAACCAGCTCTGCCTTCAGATGGATCTGCCCCCCCGGCACAATGCACTGACTCCATACATACATCTATTAGTATCCATTAAGACAGTCCAGTTAAAAAAAAAAAAAAAAAAAAAAAAACAAGAAAGAAAAGAAATTGTCATGATTTGAACTCTGATGGATTTCCACTAAGATTTTAGGTAAGAGGTAAAAATTCATATAGCAGCATAACAATGTCATGTGTACATGTACACGTTATTTATCAGTTAAATGTGGGGCTGGCTATTGTTAATATCTTTTGGAATGAGCAAAATGCCTCAAGTTTCACATTAAGTCCAGTGGATTTTTGTCAGCACCTCATGACTCAGATATTACCAGATACTACCAAGAAAGTGATGACATTTATAAGAATAGCAGTCATGTCCTCATAAACAGAGATTACAAATCAGTGTCTAAACTATTTATCCCACATATCAGTTTGCAGGATGCACTACAAATTAACCCTTTATAAAAAGAAAATAATAAACCCAAACCAGACCATCCCTACTAGGTATAAATTTTCAAGATTACTCATGCAAAGCATTAATTTTAAAAATTTGTAACTTCTGCTGTGTTTTGGGTGTGCCATGGTCGTATGTTTCATTTAAATATGTTCTTCAAAGTCCTGTGTTCTTCTACACAACATTATTGGCACATTGCTGTGTTTCCTGTCTGCAGCCCTCTTAATGTCAAAATTATGTAAGTACATTTTAGGTTTTATTTTTGATTATGTCACATTAATGTGTACATTATCACATGTAGAAATATCATTGGCAATGGTAAGCGTACAAGTTTTACATGACACTAGAAATTCGAAAGCCCAGAACAAAGCCCAAGGGCACACAGCTAGGGACATAGATGGATACATAGGATGTTATCCCAGTCTTTGCCAAATGCTTGCTATAGCAATTTGAAGGGGTCCCAAAGGCCCAGACTCGTTTCACTGTTCTTTCCTTTCTCTTCACTCAAAGTTCATGGGCAGAGTAGAATCACAAGGAAGTTTTAAACCCCTCAAGTGATTTTCGGAAGAGGCAGTAGAACTGGAGTATGGAGCATGTCTAAAGGGTCTGTGCACATTGCTGAAAAGGAGGAGAGCAGTGTTTGAGAGCAGCTCTCAGTGCAGTGGGTGGGTTGCACACCTCAGCATTCATCCCCATAGTGACTTGCAGGCTGCCACCTGGCAGAGGTGTTCTCTGAGATCAATTACTTCGCTCCTGTACAGTGCCAGCTTCAAATCCTGGCTAAAGCTAACTGTTCAAATGAAAGGCTACACCTTTTGGGAAAGTATGCTCTGTTTATTTCAGTTTTAAGTAGCAAATAGGTGACCATAACTAAATAGGCTATAGAGTGTTGGCAAAAACGTATCTCTGATCTGTAGTATTATCCATAATATGAGATAAAGAAGATACCATTATCTGATTTAAATGGATTAAATTCTTCTACAGATACGCACCATGTCCAAAAAAAACCAGTCTCCTCTCTGCCCAGGGCCCAGATGTCCCTAACACAAGTCACAAATTACCATTTGCTATTACCATTTGATCTGTTCAGGTTCTCCTAAATCAGCAGCAACTTTTCCTCTCTATTTAAAGTCAACAAGTCTGTAAATGTTAAAAGAAAAGAAAAAGGGAGGGAAGAGGTGTGTTAAAATTATCCAACCCATGGTGATATCCATGTTGATCACACACAGTGGATTTTAAAACAAATGTCACCAAAACTACCATTGATAAGGAGGAATTTTTGCAGTAGAGGCTATTGCTGATCTGTAACACAGCAGTAAATCAAGGGTAAATATGAACTTGAGCATTGGTCACCCTAAGTTACCATATAACCTCCCATTCACACCCATCCTAACAACCTTAAACGCTGCAACAACAGACACAAAGTCAGATAAGAATTCTCGGGACAGAAACTTTAGAAAGAGAAGCAGTAAAAGCTTGCACCATAAAACACAACCCCACTTTCCCTCCAAATTCTCATGGTTTTCATCTTTCAGCGATAATCTTTTTCTTAAAGACCAGACAGTTCTGAAATAATTCCTCCCAGGAATAAGAAGCAGAACAAAGACCCTATCTGTGCCTTCAGGAATGGTTCTATGAATGAGAGGTATCCTCCAGATGATCTCCATCTCAACTTTCATTGCATAGTCAGGAAGCCTTCCTTAACATTCAGCCTTTGACATATTTTTTCCCCATTATTTCTAGCTATAGTTCACTAAAACTGCACATACAACTGCAAAGCTGTGAAAATTAAAAGCTGTTTTCTGGGCCCCTTGACCCATAATATACTAAGTCCTTAACCAGCTCCCTAGGAGAGACACTTTAATAATCAGGAGCACTAGTTCCCATTTTACATTGGGCACATTTCCATCAGCTTTGGCTGGTACTCAGCGTGGCCATATGGATGCTGACAACAAAATGGATCATAAGAGATTTCTTGGTTAAAATACCATTTATTCATTATGAAGCACTATGGAATAATCTAACCTTCGGGGAGAGAGAAATTAACAGGTGGATAATCTTCCCAGCCAGCAGAAGAGTGGAACACTGAAGGAGGAGTTTTCACAAACAGTGTCTACACTGCTGCTCTCTTAACTCCAGGCTTCACTCTGCATTGGCAGTAACCTCATTGTGAAATACATTTTTTTTTCTCCAGCCCCATGCACAAAGTATGTCACAAAATGTGTGCCACAGTTGGCACAGTCGGCTTGTTCCATATGGCTGCAATTTATATACCATAATAAAAGCAGTGATAGAAGAAACAATATAAATCTAAATACGTTATTAAACTCACTCACTTTATTGCATGCAAGAGATGATGAGCAGATGCAATGCCACAGCCACAAAAATGAGCAATGCAAGTAACAGATGAATTTATACCTGCAGAACATTAACTAAATGGAAATCTCCAGAGGGTAGGACATTTCTTAACTTTCACCTTTTCTACTCAGGCAGTCTGTGTTTAACTAAGCAAAGAGACAATGCCTTATACACTTAGGGCACCAAATCTATACGTATTATAATGAAAAATCGTCCTGTTAGACTCTCAGGACTAGACGACAGCCTAGATCTCCACCAAAGCACACGTTCTCTCTCAGCAGGACAGGTTGCTCAGACAACACCACAGCAGCCTGGAGAACTGCCAACAGAGCCACTCACTGCTGTGCTGCAAGTGCACTCAGAGCACGGCCAAAGCTGCTACACTGTGTCTTCCCCTGCTCCAAGGGCTGAGCAGTCCCCAGCAGAAATCCAGCTAAAGCCAGAGAGATAATCAGGGAGCAAACAGTTGAATAAACCAAAGAAGGGCGGGGGGGGGGAGGGGGGAAATCCACAGTAAGGTCCAGAGTTAGCTCTAGAGGAGTAGACTGATCCCTCTACAGGCTCTAAAAGGACTCAAAACTCAGCAAGGCCAGATGCAGCCGAACTGGCCTTCCAGGATACAACACAACTTTTTGTTCAAGCGAGGACTGGAGGATTTGGCCTCACAGGCAAATTCTGCCTTTACTTGTAAATAATATACAACTCCCTTTAACTTCGATGGGAACTAAGCAAAGGCAGAACTGGACTCTAAATATTTAGAGTTCAGGTTAGTTGGTGAAAAAAATGACTGAGTATATTTTATTCTGTGGATCTAGACAGCCAGAAACAGACCTGGAAACATAAGAGTAAAATGTAATTCTAGACAACTGGGAAACAAAGACTGATAATTGCACAACACAGAACGCTAAGGAAGCTCTCTGTGTTGTAGAATATTTAAAGGACTTGCATTTACCATTAGCCCAGCAAATCTTTGACACTCGAAGAGTAGCTCTTTTAAAATGATTAATCTCAAAGTTGTACAGATTGTACAAAGATTAATAAAAATGAAGGTTTTACAGATGAGAATGTGTGATGAAAAACAGAGCAGCTTTAGAGAGTTGTATCAATCTAAGTGGTTATAAAAAAACCCCAACTCATAAAAGATGACATTCTAATCTGAATATTTAAAAAAATAATCAAGCTGAAATTTCTCTCTCACACCATTTTTACTTTGCTAAACTGAAACTGCCTGTCTAATGTATAAAGCAGTTACAACTTAATCTGAAGAGTTAAGCTTTTCATTATTACTTCATAAACCAAAAAAGGGAAGCTTTAGGGCACACTGAGGAGAGTTAGAAAATTTCAGATGAAATGTGAATACACATTGATTCATGAGATTCAGTCTTGGAAGAATAAAAAAAGCCAGAAAGCAAGATTACATAAAACAGGCACCACATTAAGCCTCAATTTAATTGTGTTTCAATGCAGGAACAGGAATTTTAGGGTTTAGAAACAGAGCCAAAAATGAGGCAAAGTGAGGGTGTGGGCTAGTCCTGTTGATAACAGAACATAAAGGAAGAGAAGTAGAGTTAATTCCCTCTGCTAAAATATTTACCATCCTAGCACCCTGGGAAAAATATGTATGGAGACAGCAAAAAGATTCTGATTAGTTATATAGAAGATCCTGTTTCTGCCTGGCTTTTGTCTAATTATTATGGAGGGTGGAGTATAAAGTTGCATTTTTTTCTGTACTTTCCAAGGCAAAGGAATATTAAAAAACATGATTTCACAGATTAGAGCCCTTCTGCCATCTTTAATGAGAGAACCAGCTGGCTGATGAAAGGAAGGGTTTGGATTTTCAGGGGACCCTAGTATCACTGACTTCAAAAGACCTTCTTTGGTTTGGGGTTTTTTTTACCATTGACTGAGTGGAATCAGGATTTTACCAAACAGTTCCTTTCAAAATGAGATCTTCAGCTATCAGTGGGAAAGGATAAATTCAATATTAGAGACGGCAGGTTATTGTCTATTTCCAGTTCATTTTGATTGCCAAAAGGAACTCAAGTAGGAAGTTCTGCACCTCCAAATTTATTATTAATATCACCAAAGCTAAACAGAAGAACCTTTACAATTCAATCCTAAACAAAATAATTTTTCATTGTCTTCTTTTAGATGCAGTTTTAATAGTGTTTTACAGAGATCAGAACTAATATTCCTTCCCAGGGCCTGTGAAAGCAACGATATCAATTTTCATGGAACATGCTGCATTTAAAACTCAAGTAAAACCAAAAGGGAAACATGAAAATTATGGCTGGTTGTATACTCTATTTCAGATGACTGTTGGAAAGATGAATCAAAACGTTTTACTCAAGCAGATAAAGAGAAAATTATGTTAAATCTCACTGTCAGGAACGTAGCTACACTTCTTGTCTACCATGCCATATCATTTCCTGCTTGGTATCAGTTGTTTCCATGTCATTTTTATACATAACACATCAAAACATCACAGAATGTTTTATAGTCGTGAAGTCCACCTCTACAACCACTATGAAAGGAAACAGTGTTTTCCATATTGGACAAATAAAAAAGAAACACAAAAGTGTTATGGATAGAAACTGATGGGGAAGGTGTCCACTAATGTGGGACACACATTTCAAGACATCTGGGACCTGAGTTCTCAGAGTAATAAGCAAATGACCCTCTGGTTTTCCTGCAACACTATAAATCTCATCTCAGCTGCTCCAAACAAAATACCACAAAACGAGGAACAAATTATCAGCAAACACTCTGAGGAGATAAAATCCAGTCCCACAGTGATGTTCTCTGCCTTAACAATGAAGCTTTTCCTTCAGATTCTTGAAGCTGCCAGCTTGTGTGACAACTCACAGACAAGACCACCCTCCCTCTTGTTTACCCGAAGTTCAGAAGGTGACAGAGAGGTCTCTGAACAAACAAGCAACACAATCAACACACTAGTTCACAAGGCACTGTTCTTCCCTCACACAATTTATAAGAATATCTTGTGCTCCATCGGGGCTCAATCAAGTTGGCATTCAGAACCTAAGTGAAAATCTAAAATACAGATTCAAGTCACTTGGACTGTATGGTAGTGGGTTGTCTTCTCCAGGGACAGCCCCTGTTGGAGAAAAACTCATCTTGCATCCTTTTGGTTTGACAGCAAGTAGAAATATCTAGAACTCATAGCTGCAGCCTTTTCCGTCTGCTTCCCCGTTTTCACCTCTCTTCCCTTCCCTGCTAGTCTGTCATGTTGCTATACTCTGCCAGAACACAACATCTCACTTCAACTTAGATGTCTCTCTTCACCACCTAGCAGTGGCTGGCCAGGGACTCTATTCCATACCTTCTACTGCCCACCTCTGCTTGTCTCTCAGGCCATGCCTTTTGCAGATTCCTAATGCTTACACTCGCCTAAAGCACTCAAAGACTAAACTCCACCAAGATGAAGAAACTTGTTGCTCTCCGTTCCAATATCCAATATTAAAATACCCATGGCGGGAAAAACCATTCGGGAAAAACGGTCTTCTACAGCCTTAGAGCAACAGGCTGAAGCAGGCTCTGACCAGATAAAATCATTCGATCTTTTAGATACACAAAGAAGAATGTCCATAAGCTTGCAACTCAACAGGAATGATTTCCACAATGACTGAAAAGGACACAGGTTTGGCCACCTGACGCTTTTGATCTGGAGTGAGGAGATTCTGGAGATGATCACTCAAATATTGGCAAGAATGCAAAGAGTAAAACCAGCATGCTCTCAGACAAACTGCTAGGTAAGTTCAGCATAGAAACTACTAAGTCTACCTGAAATGCACAGCATCAGCTTCATTTCAGCATGTTAAACTTTTGCTGAACATGAACCCAGAAAGCAAGCTACTGATCTGATCTGCTGTCAAGCATAAAGTGTATGACCCGTAAGTTTTATACAATAGTAGAGTTCTCTAACTATTTGCAGAACTTACTGGCAATGTTTACTCCCTTCTTACAGTGTGCAAAAGCCTTACTGAAGCCAGAAAGAAGTGCTGAGGGGAACTGAAGGCAAGGAGCTAAACAGGGATTGTCATCGTTGGACAGAATCTAGAAGCTCCATATTTCAACAGAAAGGTTGATCCCAAAATTCTTAAATTACAACTACAAGATTGAGAAAAGCATCTGAAATACTAAACGCCTGGGAATCACTTATGAACAGTTCATATATTTTAAAGATGTAAATCTTGGGAAGAATACCTTATGTTCATGGCAACTGAGATTGGAGGTACTGTGTATTGTAACTCTCAGCCAGAAAAGACAGATAACTATTTTGGCTCATATTACCAGTGATGAGGCTATGTCTAGCACTGATTTTCCACAGATTCTACAATCTTGGCCTATACCAAAACTTTCAACTTTTTTTTACCATAGATCATTCATCTTGATTTTCCCCCCCCTTTTCATGCATCCTAGGTCACATACTTTACACTGCTAACAATCTGACTCCTGGACAAGTAAGAAGCCATTTATTTTGTTCAGTACTCCTTTAATATTTCTATTGTGACTTTTTTTTCACTGAGTTCCCCAAAGAATAACCTCTTCCTTGCTTTAATAACTTGGACTTCAGTCAAGGTTGATGTGTTTCTCCATTTTGCAGGATATTTTCTTCAAAAGAGACAAAACAGTGTCTAATATTGAAATGAATGATCTTTAAAGAGTACAGTTTAAAAACGAAATCAAAAACACTTACGGGAAAAAATTAGGGAATAACCTTTAAAACTAGAGGATCAGCAGCAAAGACAGTGAACTGTACACAACTGAAAGATTTTTGGATCTTCTCTAACCACAGGAGAGCTTCTTGATAGACATCTTCACGATAAAATCTCTCCTTCACTTAAGTATAAATAAATAGCTCACTATGTTACCATCTTCTCCCCCTAACCTTCGAACACCATTTGTGAATGAGCCAGAAGCAGACCCATAATATTTTTTTCTTTTACCACACAGCACCATACACAAAGTTCATCTTGAACAAAATTTTCACATTTATGGACAACTACATGAAAGCATAGACCTATGCCAGGCTTTCCTCTGCCTCTCCTTGAGGACTGCATACACATAGACACTGAGAACATCTCAAAGTTGTCAAGACCGTCCTTTGGTGGGCGAGTTTTCAGAGCCAATTACCTACTCATTGTAGTGAAATGTCTACTCTGAGCAGAGCAGGCAACCTGTGGCTTTCTCTTGGCTGAGATCAGAGGGTGGCCTTTTCCCTCGTGGAGGATGAAACGAGCTGAGGATGCTGTCGTGCACCAGCCTCGGGGTTCTCGGTGCTGCCTCACGCCCTCGGGGCTCCTTGGAGGATGGCAAAGGCTGGCGGGGCCGGCGGGGGCACCGCGCACCGAGCGCTGCCCCCGCCCCGCAGCCGCCGCCACCCCGGCGGGGCCCCGCGGCGCCTGGGAGCCTTCCTGCCCGGCCGGCCGCAGGAAGCCCCGCGGGGGAGGCGGGCCGGAGCCTCTTCCCGGCAGGTGGGAGGGCGACAATGGCCGGGAGGAAGGAAGCCGGGAGGCGGCCGGCGGGACACAGGACGCAGGGCCTGGCGAAGGCAGGGAAAGGGAAGAGGGATGGTAGGAAGGGGAGACAGCTCTAGGAGAAGGGCGCGAAGGGGCGGCGGTCGCCCCTCCGGGACGGGCCCAGGGACCCGGGGCGGGCACGGCCCAGCCCTGCCCTGCCCTGCCCGGGGACCCCGGCCCGGCCCCCGCGGAACGGGGCGGCTGCGGTGCCGCCGGAGCGCTTCGCCTCTGAAACACCCAGGGCTGGGCTCCATGGGCGCGGCACCCCAACCCGCAGCTCAGGCTGTTGCAGGGATTATCAAAACCAAGGCAAATTACAGCCAGACGATGAGCTACTCTCGGGACTGAATAGGGACCGGATTCAAGTCATAAAATACAAGATAAAGTTAGCTCAGCAATACAGCTACTCTAGAGAAACAGGTTAGAAGAGAACAAAGCTCCTTACCCCTTCAGTGTGGTTCCCAAGTTCATTTGATTCCATGTCATGCATTCAAGCTGCGAGGTCATTTGGTATAAATTGTCACTGTTGTGAAAACATGTAGAATTAGAACTAAAATTACCGCTGTCAAAAAACAATACACCAAGATACCAATAATTTCTTTGTTAACGCTTTTAAATACAACTATATAATAGTATAAAATGAATTTATTTAATGGTCTTTTTTATCAATGTGATAAAAAAATTTTAAAAAATAAAAGGAAATTAAGAGAAAGGCTGTGGATCGAAAAGTCCGTTTGAATTTGCAAGCCTGATGCTTTTTAAACAGCTGGAAACAGAGATATTAAACATTTTCCTTGCAGTAAAATAATATCCGTTTGAAATAATAATAATACCACACATTGAAATGAGTGAAACGAATATAAGCACCGGCGGAATAACGCAGGGGATTATTTGTTTTAAAAAAGCAAATCTGTTAACTGTTTTAAACAGGAGTGTGAGAGACCACGTGGGTAATGGAGTGAGACAGCTATCGTGACTCATGATGGATGTTACTACATAGAGGGGCTTGACAAGCAGGAGAAAAATGGAGTGGCTGAGCGATAAACGAAGCTCACCGCTGGAACAGGCGCTTTCCCCGCCGGTACACACCGAAAGCAGCTCATCGGCGACCGCAGCCCGCGGCTGCCCCGCCACCGCCGTCGGCTCGGAGCGGCAAACCCGGGAGCGTGGCCTCGGTGAGGGGCGGTGGGAGGCGGACACGGCCCGGGGCCGCTCGGCCGCGCAGCCCCGGGAGCTCTCTCCCGGCCAGGCAGATGCTCCCCGGGCCGAGGAGGTGCCGCCGACCCGGGCAGGCTCCCCCCGGGCCGCCTGCGAGGCTCCCCCGCTCCGGGCTCTCCCCGCAGCGCAGCTCCCGGCGAGCGGCAGGGGGACGAGGCCGGAGCCCCCTGTGATTGATGCCGCGCAACAGCCGCTCACAATAAACTCGAGTCTCCCCTTTGATTAATCACACCTAAATTCGCTGGATTTAGGCGGTGAATTTATCTCATTCTGTTATTAGACTATTTTTTCCATTTTTTTATATTTTTATTTCGTGGCAGGTAGAAGCGACCTAAAAAAGCCAGATTCCAGTGGGAAGCTTTTGCATATAAAAACAAATTAAATTACTTCAATCCCGAAGTATGCGTAATATCATTTGTCAGTATCACTGGACACTATTATTCATTAGTGTGTCTGAAGTGCTATTATGCTACTACAATGTCCTGCATATCAGCTCAGGAATTGTTAAACTCTCCTGCAGTTTCCCCATTTGCAATAGCAGTCCGTGCTGGTCTGTGCCAACTACGTTTTGCAATTCCATGAATTCTTCCTGTAATGCTGCTGTAATTAATTCCTCCAGGACCCTGATTTTTATTAGAAGTGCCCGCCCGATGCATTTACAGCAGGAGATTTCCCTTTAACTTTCTTTTGCTTGACAGTTCATTTATAAGAGCCTCCCCCACAATATCCACTTTTTCCCCTCCTTTGCTTTTTCATAAAGCAATACACTTATTCATCTTGTCACGACTCGCAGCCACTGTATTCCATGCCGCCTTTGGGTGACAGTGTCCCAACCAAGCCGCTCCGCAGGCCCGCAGGGACAGCGCAGCTTTGGCACCCCCGGCACAGCTCCCTCCCCCCCCC
>VXBA01001252.1:1100580-1112919 GCA_013399895.1 Serilophus lunatus
TCCCGGCGGTGCAGCGCCGGCCGCAGCTGAACGGCGGAGCCCGAGCTGGTTTCAGCCTCCGAAGGGAGCCCGGAGCGGCCTTCGAGCGAGCTAGGCGTCGTGGGAAGCATCGGGAGACAGCGGGCGAGCGGAACTCCGCTAGTTCTGCTAAACCGCGCTCTGCCACGGCCGGTGAATCCGGATCGAGGCTGCCCCAGCAGAGACACGCAGCCCTCGCCTCCCCAGCCCGCTCCCGCCGCTTGTCCTCCTATGACGACGCGGCAGGAGCCTTGGGAATGAGTGCGGGGGGGAGCAGGTGCTCGGGCTCGGGCCCCGCTCCAGCCCCGCCCGGCGGGGGCGCGTTTCAGCTGCGCGACTTGAACAGAAATAGAAGTTTTGACTTGACGCGCCGAGAGCGGATTCCCGCGGACTCCCCGGGTGGGGAATGCCCCAGGACAGGAATGCCACGGAGGGCGCCCGCACCCCCTTCAATTCGGCTGCACAGGCGATCTGTGCGATCTCTGCTGCTGACAGTGGTTAAGGGGAGAAATTCTTTTTCTGTGCTGAGCCACGGCCCTGCGAAGTTTCCATCTCGAACAAACCGGAATTGCCCAAGCTCTGCCTAAATCGTGCGAATCGGCCCTGGGCGGGAGGCAGGCGGACACAGCCCGGCTTCGCGCCCCTTAAACCCGAGAGCGCACCGAGTCAGATTAAACATCTCCCATCTGACATGAGAGAGAACAGAGCGTCCCTAACGCCATTCACGCCTCGCCACGGTTTATTATTGACAGTACCGTGAGATGATCTCATGGAATTAACAGCTCCGCTCAAAATCCAGGTTTTGGATGAAGTTAGAATGATGAGGAGGAAAGCAGGGTCTCCAGGGATATGCCTCCGCTGATTCCAATCTGAATCCTTGGCCCTTCTAAGGGCCACAAAGAAGATACTAAAAATAACTTATTTTCATTACAGAGATGCTTTTAAAGAGAAACGAGAGGAAGAGGGGGGGAACATTTCTACAACGGGGATTAATGTAAGTTGGAGTGGAATAAAAGGAAGTCAACGCTGAGCAAAAAGGGAACTTAAAAGGAAACCAGTAGTAGATCATATAGAGTTTGTTTTGGCCTGCACTGCAGTATTACCGAGTTCTTGACCTCTGCACAGAAAGAGCTATAATCTGAACCGAGACTCCTCCACTTTTAGAGTCTTTGCAAGTGTGACTCACAGTAAATTTTCAACATCGAGCATGTTTACTACATTAAATAGCGCGAGGTAGAAAAGTTCACATAACCGTTTTAATGGACCCACAAACACACACTTGCGATCTGCGCAGGTTTGTCATCCGTGTCCAGCTACCAACCACAGGCACAGGGTTCCTTGGCAGCAGAGCGGGCCGCGCTATAAGCAAAGAGCAAGTAGTTGCCGAGTCGAGTGATTTCAGATATAGTGTTGCTTCCAGTATGAGAATTATGATCTTTTAACCATTTCCTTCAAGCTGCCGCCTTCCCGACTGCTTCGCCTCGGTACGGGAGAGATGGCGAGGCTCGTCAGCCCCGGGCCCGCCCGAATGCCTCTGCACTGCAGACGGGCTGGCACCAACCGGGCCGGGAGCTCTCCTCGCGGAGGGACCCTCCTGCCCACGCCCACTCGCGACCCGGCGCGGCTCCCGCAGATAGCGGGGAAGCCGCGAGCGATCCCTTGCACCCAGCTGAGGAGATGGCGAGAAGGGGGAAGAGAGAGCATCGAGTGGAGGTGGCTCCCTCTGCATCTCCTCGCGTTGCTCTCTCGCTGCACCCCCGCCCGCCGAAGCATCACCCCTCAGGTCCTGTTCGACATCAGGGTGACGGAGGGACGGCCCTGACAGGACGTTGCAAGAAGAAGCGGACCCGAGGTCTCGGCTGGGGTGGGTGGGCGAGGGACCACAAACAACGCCCGAGCGCTGCTCGAGCATCCCGGGCGCCGCAGACAGGAGGCGGCGCCGAGCAAACACCAGCCGTCGCATCACGCCGCAGGGAGAGGCAGCATCTCCCGCCCGCGACCTCGTCTCCTCCGCAACGTCGTCCCCTCTCCCCTGCTAAAGGCGAACGGGAAGGCGGGGAATCGCTGTTCCCAGCTAGCTCGAGGAGCGGTGTCTCCCCCCATTCCGGGGCTGAGCACCCATCACGGCCGGCCCCGGCATACGGATGCGGGGACCGAGCAATCACTTGTCAAAGCAGAGCTGCCAAACTTGACCTGAACTGAGAAAAGCAAGAGAAATCTCCTTAAAGAAAGTGCGAAAAAAAAATCCCCATTTCTCCAAATCAATATAAATATGGATAAGGACAGTTGTGGTTGTATTCAAGGCGTTGGCGATGTGGCAAATGAGTCCCCTCTGTTTCTCTAACGCAACTACTCATCCTCAGGAAGAGCACTTGTGTGTTAGGAAGATCGGGATTTTTTTCACGTATTTGTTCAGTCGGGGAACGCTTACTCATCTCCTTTATTAAGGGGAGGCCGCACTGAGCTCCCCAACCTGAGCGGACCCCAATGCAGCAGGTTTTGCACAGCTGGGGATGCCCTCGACGTGGAACAAGTTCTGCCTGACTTACACCCCCACACATGAGTATTGGCTCCTGTGAGGTTTAAGGGCTTAAATCCTTATCCTATCGGAGTAAGCTATGAACCTCCCCAGGGAATAGGGCAGGATCAGGGCTGAGGTCGGCAGAACATCAGTCCCCTCGCGGGGAGTGGCCGCGTTAGGGCGGTGACACCGCTGTGCTCTCTCCTTGCCCGACGCTGCCTCGGTGGAAGCATATGGACGAGAGAGCTCTCGACACCATCAATGGTCTCCTATTGGAATCACACCTCCCGGGTGCTGCTGCTTCCAGGAGAGGGGCGAGGGCGAGCCTCGGGGCCCGGTGGGACTGGGGAGAACGGCGGCTGCCCTCGGCCTCTCAAAGCTGCCCTCCTCAATCCATATTTATAGATTTCCCTACGCAGTGAGCCATCTCTGTCACTTCAGCGCAGGAGTTCGCCCCGCCAATTATTCTGCAAACTAATCTCTCTGGATAGGCTTCTTTCCTTCCTTCATTACCTCATTCCCTCCTTCCCTTGACGTCAACTCACGTTCATTAGAGAAGTGGCTTCTGGAAGTGACAGAATTTTGTTGTCTCACGTCCAGTGTTGATTAATCAGAGATGATATAACCGGCCTACAAGAGGAGCCGCTCGCGGCTTCCTTCGCAAAGGCACATTGTTTTGTGTGCGAGAGTTACTTAGCAACTCCAAGATACGGGACTGCCTCCAAGTTCACAAAAAGTTGAAGAATAAATTTTGGGAAACTTCTTTTACTCACTAAACACGTTGTAAAACTCCAACGCCCAGCCCCCATGTCAGACAGAAAAAAAACCGGGAAGCCGCGCTTGCCACGGGCCCATCTGTTGGCAAAGAGATTTCATTGCTCGCAGCAAAGCTCCAGATGCACCTTTCTCCCAGCAAGGAAATCCGATAGGTTTATTGCCCCGATTTCAATAAATAACCTCCCTGCAGGCCAGTTCCCCTCACTCCTGGGAGCCATCGGAAGGGCTCTTGGCCTGCAAAACGAAGCCCCTGGACGGCGCTGCGTTTTAGTTGCCTGTACCAAGCTATACCCATCGCTGCTGCTCTCCAACGAGCACTCCCACACCTTCCCGGCCTCGGGGAAGAGCTCCGAGGCTGCGGGGAGAAGGCACAGGACAGGGCCGGCAGCCGTCCCCCACAGCCCCGGGACTCAGCTGGGCTGTCCCAGACCCTTCGCCCCGACGCGGTTTAAGGGCAAATCCCAAACTAGTTGCACCGACGAGCTACGGGACAGGCGTGCTCCAAGGAGGTCAGGCAGCCCGGCTCCCTTGTCCCAGAGGAGGCCGGCACCTGCCGCCGGAGAGCGGCTCCCCCGAGTGCCGCCGGGACGCTCCGCCAGCCCCGAGCGGCGCCCCAGCCCCCTGCCAACCCCGGCCTCGAGTGGCGAGACGGCCCAGGAAAGCTCCGAGACACGACGGGGCCCGAGAGTGAAGGCTAGGCGTCTTTTTTTTTTTTTTTCATTTTGTGGGCTTTTGGGGTGTTGTTTTCTTTGTGGTTTTCGGTTGTTTTCTCTTTGAGTTTTTGTTGTTGTTGTTTGATTGTTTGAGGGGTTTTTGTTTGGTATGGTCTGGGTTTTACGTGTGAATCGGTTTGGGTTTTTTTTTTTTTGAGAAGAGGAAAAAAATAAATCTTTTTCCTTACATAAAGGAGAAGCTGTTTGAAAGGCACGCGGGGGAGAGACTGCGATCCAACAACAACCCGCGCGAAAGGAGGGAAGGCAAAGCTCCCTGCCGGCCGCGGTACCTGTTGTAGGGGGTCCGGAGGAGCAGGGCCTGACTGCCCGTGCAGCTGTCGGTGGGGGTGTGACAGCCGTACACCGGGGGAGGCACCGAGTACTGCTGGTCCCCTGTGGAGAAAGCGGCAAAGAATTAACCCCTGCGGCGACCGGTCGCCCCTCACCTGCCCTGCGCTGCAGAAGGGGCTCCCCGTCCTCCAGCATTGAGGCACCTGGGAAGGTTTGCAGGGGTTTGGGGCAGCAGTGCGACCCCGGACTGCCAGCCGGCCGGCAGAGCCCTTCGAGACGGGCCCTTTGCGGAGGCTGAAATTACCTAGGGAGGGCTGCTGGCTGATGGGGTCCTCGTGTTTGAAGGAGTGGTTCGTAAACTGAGCGGCGGGGTGAGACGGCGTGTGGCCATAGCCGGGGGTCCCGTCAAACGCCACGGTGCTGTAACCTGCCAAGAGAGCACAGCGTGGTTAGCAGGGCCCTCCCGCCTCGCTCCGAGCAGGCGTCGAGCGAGAGGAGCCCACCGAGCCCGGGCGAGCGCCGCGGGCTCCGAAATACTGCGCGATTATCGCACTACGCCGAGGAAAAGGACAGGGCCAGGCTATGCCCCTTCCTTCACGCTCCCACGGCCCCCTCAGCACACGCACTTGGCGAGGCTGCGGGCACAGAGCGCTGCGGGAGGACCCCGCGGGACCGCTCCGAGGGGCGGAAAGTCGGAAGTCTCGTTTGTGTTTAAAGAGAAGAGATCGGCTTCGGTACTAAAAAGGATGTTTTCATTAATTGTTTCTCATATTAAAGAGGAAGATTCCCATCTGCTCAGCGTACTCATCTGGCGTTTCCAATTTAGAAGTTACCCTTTAATCTTGCTTTTTTTTAAGAGCAGCTTTCTGAAGAGTCTGCAATAAAGAGGCGGAATGTTACATGCAAAAATAAAACTCCTCCTTTCAGTGAAAATTGCTCTCCAAAATAATAAACAGCCTATTTTGTTTCCTACACCGAGCAGATTCAGATGGAAAGAGACCACCTCTGCTGACCCCGGGCCGACACGGAATCGTAAATCAGGTTCTTGGACACCAACTTTCATTAATGACTTGGAGCTGGCTAAACAACTTCAGCTAAAAAAGTAATTACAAAGTAATATTATCTCAGAGGCTTCTCGGCTCATCAGCATTTACCCCGAGAACCAAGTTCCTCCGAGAGACACTTAAAAAAAACCCAAAAAAAAACAAAAAAACACCCAGCAAAACAAAAAGTCCAATTCGGGCCGGGAAAAGAAACCAAAGGGACTGCAAGCGCTTCCTCCCTCACACTCCTCTCTCTTAACCCGCTTATTCCAGCACGGTCATCCTCCACATCCCCGTCTGGATGGGGCGTGTGGCTGGAGAGTGATTATGTCGGTCCAGAGGGAGCACTGGGGACTGTTTTTCAGGCGCCTTTCTCAGTTCCCCTTCGGTGCCGGGTGCTCGGCGCTGGGCAGGTCTCTGCTTCACCGCCGCTGGTCGGCAATCACAGCGGGTTTCAGAGAGAATAAAATGAAGAGGCAACAAAGGGATCCGAATGGTGCTTCTCCCTCTGCAGACAGGCTGGATCCAGTGGTATTACAGGGATACATTAACCTGCGCGGCTGAGCGGTAGAAATGAAGGGAGAAACGGGGACGAAAAATAATTAAACCAGAGGACTTTAAAACCTTCACCTTCTTGACGATTTTAAATCGGCCCTGAGACTGCGGGGCTAGGATAGGAGTGGAACCGGCGTGTTTCCTGCCAAATGTCTCTCACATCCCCCTGACCTTAAGAGCAGGGCTCCTTTCACGGCGACGCGAGCAGCGTTGACAGGCCGGTACCTTACGGGCTCCCATCCCACAGCTGTTTCTCGCTCGTTATCTCCTCCTTCAGCCCTTAGGGTGGAGGCTCAACATTCAACTCCCTTTTCCCCATTTCCCTCTGCATCTTTTTTAACTTTCAGAAAACATTGACACTTTCTACGTTACTTTTGGCCCGCCATAGAGTGTCGGTGACCTTCAAAACTCAGCTCGGACCAGAAAGAAGTTTTGGCCGCATTTTCCGGTGTTGCCTGACCCAAAGCTTCAGGAATGTGATAAGAAAGTTGAGTTCTGAACCGAGCTGCCGATAGTGAGGTCTCTTTAATTAGGGCGTTATCAGAACCAGTACCGATTAAAATGTGCTGAAAATAATTGAAAGTTGTACATCTGCTGGAGAACGGGACCCGCTGGAGGCATTCAGTTGTTGGAGGAGCCCAGCTGGATGAAAAGCGAACAAGAAGAGGAAAACTGGGCAGAGGTTTCAAAGCCTTAGTTTCCTAACCCCCACCCCATCCCAAACTTGGCAGAAATGTCATCGCAGAGCCAAGGTAGCGTCTTTCCCACGGTCAGAGGAACCGTCTGAAAAAAAAGAAAGGAGTTCAACCTTGAGGAGAGCCAAAGCAAGAACATTTTATCCATCCACAAAAAAAAAAAAAAANTTGCCGAAGGAGCTCTCTGCACGATGCCAAAAACAGTTTTGGCTAAGCCGCAGTGCTGCACGTGCGGGGAGCCCCGAGCCGACGGGACCCCCCTGCCCCGCGGCGAAGGCAGCTCGGGCTGGCGGAGCACGGGAGGAGCCGGGACATGATCCCTGCTCCCCGCCACGGCGCCTTCCCCAGGCTCCTGCAAGGCCTCCATCACCGCGGCCGGGGCAGGGGAGGCGTGCGGCGGTGTCGGCCCGCCTGGCCCTGCTCCCCGCACAGGTGCAGGGCTGTGCGGGGCTCCTGGTGCCGCAGGCCGAGCACAGCCCGCAGGGCGCCGGGCCCGAGTGAAGCCCGGCGTGGGCTCGGTGTGTTGGTGCGTTAAAGGCTCCGTTTCTCTTCGGGGTGGTTAGACCCGGACTGCAAGATTGCGCGGAGTCAAAGCTATTTTGTCCCTCACTAACCCAGAGCCGAATTTATTTCTCTCAACCTTGTCCTCGCTATTTCAGCCCACCAACTACAAATTCTCTCCGATGTCGAAAATCCTTTCAGATGTCTTTAAAAGTCCCCGGCAGAATCCCTGGCCCGGCGGGCTCTGTGCCTCTCCCCTCCCATCCCGCAACAGGAGCCTGGAACCCCACGGGGCACGCAGCACTTCCGAGGTCTCTCCCCAGCTCCAGGGATGCTGCTCTTTTTCCCAGCCGATATCGGCAGCAGGGCCCCGGCACCCCGACGTTGGAGCCCTACGCCGGGAAGACCCCGGGGCTGCGGCGAGGGCAGCAGCGCGGTGGCAGCGGGAACGCGACCCTGCACTGCCCGGGCGAGGCCCGTGAGCGGCCGCGCTGCTGAAGAACCCTTTCCCCTCCGCCGCCACCGCCTCTCCTTGCAGCAAACATCGCCCTGGACCGCCTCGGCGGCCAGCACCGAGAGCGTCCGCCCGGCCTCGGCCTCTGCTCTGCCCCTTGCCCTGCCGCCAGCGAGCGGGGACAGCCTAAATGGCCGGGCCCTCCCGGGGCGGTCGGTCCCAGCCGCTGTTTGTGGGTAAGCACTTGTCCCCGCGGCGCAGAGCAAGCCCGAGCCGCGGGCTGGGCGCGAGGGACTCCATGCCAAAAGCAGCGAGACCTCGGCGCCTCCTCCCGCTCCGGCCTGGCCGCACAACCTGTGTGCTCCGAGTCTCGGGGCCACGACGGCCCCGCTCCCCTCGGTCACGCTCCCCCGGCGCCTCGCCCGAGGCCGGCGAGAGAGGGGCAACCCGCGATATCCCTCGACTCCGGGGCCGGCTGAAGGAGGGAGAACAAGACCCGAAAGGACTCGGGCAAGCTCTCCGCACGCTGGCCCCCTTTCCCTTCTTCCTCAAGTTTGCACCCGCAGATATTTATACTGCGGCTACTGGAAGAAAAGCGATTAGATGCCGATCCCGGTGCCACACGCAGATGACTCGTCGCCCACGGGAATTTCCCAGGGCCGTGCAAACACCGGGGACCGCGGAGAGCAACAGCGCAGCCGGTCCTGGCCACGAAGATGCTGACAGTCAAGGACGAGGCGCCTCTGTTTGTACACACCGGCCCGGGGGCATTCAGTCCTCCCGAGGTTAATTCGACAAGGGGCTTGAAAATACTAACTTGAGGACAAGTGCTTTTCGGATTCAGGAGGGGGTTTGGAGATATATCCCCCCCCCCCCTCCCCCAACACACACACACCCCATCACCCCTAAGATATGTAGAGAGAATTTTCTCGGGATACCGGCCCCACCTCCATTCCAGGACTTGAGCTGTCTCCGGCCCAAACAAACCTTTGCGAAGGCGAGAGGCTCCTCCAACCCTGGAGGTTCCAGCCCTCCTGTCAGAGCCGACCGCTGCCCCACCGGAGGCGTGAGGGGAAGCAACTCGTGGCTCCTAAAGCTCCCCGGAGCGACGGAGGGATGGGAGGCAGGGGGAGGCTGGCTCGCCTAACCCGGCTCGGCTGACGCGGGGAAAGACTGTTTACATCAGGCGCGGCCCGGCCCGGCTGAGCGGGCGCCTCCGGGGGCCGCCCCCCGAGGCCCGGGCGCCCGGCAGCGCGGCCCTTACCCTGGTTGCGAATCGCTTGCTGGCTCTCCAGGCAGTTGGGCAGGTAGGGCCCGTTGGGGAACATCCGAGCCTGGCCCGAGGGCGGCTGGCTGGGCGGCGGGGCGCCGAAGGGCCCGTAGCGGCAAGCCCCGGCCGTGCCCGTGAACTGGCCGGAGAAGTGCACGGTGAAGGCGCTCAGGTATTGCTCCTCGTGCGGGTCCGATCCGTTCCAGCTCGGCTCCTGCTTGATGAAGGAGTGCGGCCCCAGCGAGCCGTAGGAGGCCCCCGGGGGGAAGTCCAGGACGGGCGCCCACTGCGCCGCGCTGCTCACCGGCATGGTGCAGTTGCTGTTGCCCGGCAGGGAGGGCACGGAGGGCAGCAGCGCGTTGAGGTCTCGGACGTCGGAGCCCATCTGCTCGCAGACCTTCTGCCTGCCGCCGGGCAGCCAGTCTCCCGCCGGGCCGCACTTGTTCCAGGACACCTGGCCCCTGCCCGCCAAGCCGGAGGCCGGCTCCGGCTGCAGGCACCAGGCTGGCGAGCTCAGCCCTTTGGGGGAAGTTTGCTCCGCGACGCAGCTCCCCGGGTCCAGCCCTGCGGGAGCCGGCAGCAGCGACAGGGAAAGGTTGTTCTCCAGGATCGCCTCCGGGGTTGCACCCGCTCGCAGCGCAGGGCAGGGTGTGGTGTGCCTGTGTCAGTGTGTCCGCGCGTGTGAGAGTGTCTCTATGTGTGTCCGCCTGTCCGTGCTAGGGGGGCACAGCCGCCTCGCACGCCTCACCTCGGATGCCTGCTCACCCTCAACTTTGCAAAGCTCAAATAGAGGCGCTTGCAGGGGAGGAGGAGTCAGCCACGCCGATCCTCCATTCACACAACCTCCGCCGAGGGGCTGCCCACAGTCCGCTCTGCTTAACCCAGCCGGACTAGACACGCGAGGGGGAGGGGGGAGACGAGGAGAGCCGGGGATGGAGTGGGAGAGGTGACTGGGGGAGAACATATCTCCCCTACACATCACTCCCACCCTTCTTCTGGTGCAAGCGCCACTAAATCTCACTCTAACGTCCCTTCACTTTAGGAGAGACTTGCAACACTGTTAGAGGGATCCAGGTGGTCAGTAAGTACGTGCTGGATGACTTCCCCGCCAGCTCCGTTCATGTCCGTGGACACTCCCGAGGGCAGCGGGGTCGCAGGCCCTGGGGAGCTCCCGGAGAAGCCTCCGCCCTTGCGGGAGCCAGGGGAAGTGACACAGCCCGGCGAGGGCGGACCCCGTTCCTTCGAGGGGAAAGAGTCTTTCCAGGTGCTTCTCCCGCTCCGGGAGGAACCTGTGTGTCCATGAGCTCCTGCGGGGTCCGGGCTGCTTTCTCGGAGCCTCGCCCCGCACTCCGGGCGCTCCCTGTCCCTGGAGGGCAGGGCCGGCCGCGCCAGGGTACCCAGGGCTCCTCTGGCGAGAGGAGGGGTGGGCGCCCTTTGCGAGGGGACCGGGGTCGGCATGCGACCGATTCTGGCCCTGCACTTCCGACCTGTCTGTACGTGACGGGGAAGGAAGCGGCTGGGCGAGGGGTGAGGGGGAGGACGGCAGCGCTGTGAGTAACCTGCTTGTGAAAGAATCTCCTGGCACTGCTCCTGGGAAGCCCCGGAGTCTCTCTTTCCTCCCCAGTCTCCTGGACAGCAGCTCCTCAGCGCGCATCCAGGGGGCGGCGGCGGGAGGGCCTCCGAGGGCACCTTACACGTTATCCCTGGACGGTCCTTCCAGGAAACACGGCGCCTTTGGGGTCGGCCCTGGCAGCGAGGGGTGCCATGATTCTGGCGGTGCGGGAGCCCACCTAGACCGACTGTCCCGGGGCGGGCCGCAGAGCCCCGCGGGACGTGGCGGGACCTGTCGCGATCAGGCGCCCGCCGGGACCCGGAGCAGAGTAAAGCCCGCGGGTCCTCCGCCCCCGCGGGACACGCTCTCACCAAAGGCAAGGAGAGCGATCTCGCCGCCTTCCCTTAGAACTACTAATTCATAATCACCCAAGGTGGCGGGTGTTGCTTCTACGAGCACACGTTGGAGAGCCCCCGAGAGCTGCCTCCGGCGCAGGGCGCTCCCCAAAGTGCCGGACCCACCGCTCTGTCCCTTGCGCGTCGCTTTTAAAACCGCCGCACCGCAAACGCCGCCGGGGCCGCGCTCGGCGCCCCCTCACGGGGCAGAGCAAAGCCGCGTCCTGCCCGCACCTCGTCCCCTTTGGCCGCGAAAATAGTGACAGAGGCACCGTGAACGTTCACCTGCCGCAGGACAGACCGAGCCCCTCGTCTGCCCGGTGACAAAAGTGCGCTTCGGTGTTTCCTTCTCGTCGCGCCATCAAAGGTTACCGTACGCATCGCCAGACTCGAAGCGATGCTTTAAGACTCAAAGGGTAAATACTACAACAACAACAACAATTAAAATAGGTCGTTTTCGGAGTAGCCAAGTATAATTTCATTTTCTCTTAAAACTGTTTAACCATAACAATCGGATTTTGTTATTAATGAAATTACTTTAATTGTTCACAAACCATCTTCAGACAATTCCCTTTCAAAATCTCCCTTTTGACGCATAAATCTATTACAGAATTCTACGTGTAACGCAAGTGAGAAAGATTCGTTGCTTAGATATTAAATATCCTCTAAGTTTACAGGATCTGCCGCTTCTTGAGAGCCCACAGCAAACTAAAGCACCCCTGCACGACACTTGTGCAGGGGGACTGCGCTGCCCTCGCTGACACCGCCGGCCTCGGCACTTGCTCCCGCTCCGCCTCCCGCTCCGGCCGCACTGGGGCTCCCGCACACCGCGGTCACCCCCTGTCCGGTACGCGCAGGGGCCTTGCGGGGCCGCGGGGAGCTGCGGGATCAGGAGCGGGGCCGCTGCTGGGTTTGCTCGTTTCGGTGACGGACCGAAACACAAGGTTGGCAGAACTCGATAGCGTCAAGGTCTTTTACAACCTCAACGATTCCATGACCTTCGGCTCTACGGTATTCAACGTACATATAGAAATTGGTCTTTGGCCGACCTAAGCAAAGTATTTAATTTTCCACGAAAACTAGACCCCTCTTGGTAAAAACAGAAAAAGCCTTTTCCGTATCGGGCTATTTTTCGAACTAGGGTGGAGTTTTTCCCTTTTCTTGAAATAACCTGGCCTGGCAACTCTTCTTGAAAGGGAAAAAAATATTTTCGTGAGCACTTAGGTCTACGTTATTCCGCCTGGGAGGAAGAACTGCCAAAGTTCTTTCAAATCTTCGCCGCTTTCTAATTTCCCAGCAGTGAAACAAGACAACACCTTATCCATCAGCGCATCCTCGCTCCATCAGCCAGCAGCTCCAGCGGGGCTGGTGAAAGCAGTGCTCGGCCGGGGGACTCCCGAGGTTGCCAGCTCAGCTCGGCTCATCCCTGCGCCGGCACCTGCGCCCGCCCAGGCCCCCTCAGCCGTGCAGGGAAAGGAGCGGGAGCGGCGCAAACAGGGCGGGCGCGGCCCGGGGCAAACCCTCTGCGCTGGAGCCTGAGGAGCGGGAGGAAAG
>VXBA01001252.1:1112935-1217720 GCA_013399895.1 Serilophus lunatus
CCGTTCCTTTCTATCCAGCACCTGGGAGAGAGAAAAATCTCCCGCCCGGCTGCAAAGCAGCTGCACTCCGCCAGTCCCGGTCGGGAGCGCTGGCAACAAGTCCCGTCGGGGACGCCCCCCGAGAGGAGCTGCTGCTCCGGTGCAGGGGACGTTTACCCGCATCTACCCCGGAGATCCCGACCCCGACTCCAATCCGATTCCGCACACCGGGGTACCCAGTTGAAAGCAATGGCCGGAAAGGTGGCAGTTCGAGGACAGCATTTCCTTGCTTCGTGACCAGACACGGGCGGTCCGGAGCGGGCTTTTTGTCCTCTCCCCTCCCAACACGGCCCGATGCAAACCTCTGACAGGCAGCCATCAGGCTTCATTATGCTGCCCGCTGTTCCACAGCTAAGGTTATTTTTGGTAATCCTCAATCTTCGATTCTGCTCGAAGCATACTCTATAAGATTAAACAACAGATATTTACTGTAAGAGGATTATTTTACTGAAGGTCCCACCCGACCCCGGGAAAAACAAGCTGGGGAATCTGCTCCAACCTGAGCAGCGCTGAAGCACCTCCCCAGCCGACGTTTTCCCGTTCCGCTTCCCTCCGCCATACTAACCAATTAAGGGACGGGTAATTCTTACTACACTTTCACTAAACTCATAAATGATCCCCTCGCGGCTCGGACGTGGGGGAGACTGACTGAAACAGAGATAAATCCCCAGCCCCTCCGCTCCTCCTTACGCCGCTCCCAGCACGCAGTGGGATCTGTCTACTTTCACTCAGGGAGCTGATCACGATTTATTTAAGTGCCAAGAGCAGCAGAAACAAAAGCTGCGAAGCATCTCCAGGAGCGCGGGGCGCACAAGGGCAGGAACTCATCACGGAGGGCCCGATCCCGCATTCCTTCCGAGCACTGCGGGCACTGCGGGAGCCGCCGGCAAAGCGGGATCGGCCTTCCCTGTCCGGGCTGACGGGGGCACTGGAACGCTTTCGAGCTGGGTAGAGGACGTTTTGTTTATCCTGTGAGGGGGGAAAATGCTTTTTATGATGCGCAAAGTAGCAAAGACGCGTGACGTCTCCCCGTCTCTCTGCTGTCGGGAGCGGGCCACAGGCGGGTCGGGACCCCGGCGCAGCGCGGGGCGTTGCGGGCGGGCAGCGGCGGGGCCGGGGAAGACCCGGAGCTGCCTCAGCCCTCGAGGGATCCTGTTATCTCCCTTCGCCCCGGCTCCTTCCCTCTCGGGCACCGGCGAAGGAGGGGCGAGCTCACGGCCCCCGTCCGCCGCCCCAGCGCCGAGACCGCCGTGCATCGGCGGCGGGGCCCGGGCCATTATGGTCCCGTAAATCTTGGGAACGCTGGAACTAATTACGGAGAGGATATGTCTCAATTTGTTCCGCATTAGTGCCGCGCCGGGACGCAAGCACCGAGCACGGGAAATTGATGAGCCCGGCTCGGCCCAGCCCCGCCGGGACGGCGGCCCTGACCCCGCGTTCAACCCGGGGGGGCGGCCCCACTCCGCCTCCCGCACCTGCGGGGCCCTGCGGGCGGTGCCCGCTGCAGCCCCGGGGGCTGCGGGGTGGGGCTTCAGCGAGGACCGAGGTACCGCGGGCCCTGAAATTTATTAGCGTGCTCCTAAGATGAGGCTTAGTATAAATCACGGAGCTGTATAGGGCCATAAAGCATCCCTGTGTATCCTGCCCTCGCCGGGGTCCTGGTGAATAGGAGTTCATGGCAAGCTGGGTATCGGTAACATCTTTCAGATCTGGCGTATGTGACATTTTTAAAGTCTTAGATATACAATGGGATACCCTTATGGAGCAGCTATAACTATTACATAGAATTTTTATAGGTGTTTCGTACTAATATCCAGAAGAAATTTTGGGAGAAAAAGCTCTTAGGTAATACACTCAGTTCTTGGAATTACCTCTAATGGCTTTGAAAGTAATAAAATTATTATTTTGGCAGAGGAAAATAAAAATTTTCTAAAACTTAGTACATTATAAATGGATGCATGGTAAGCGAGATAAAGGATTTAATTTCTCCTTGGTTTTAGAAAGCAGAGCCCACTGTAAAGGCACATTGAACTCTAAACGTAACAATATAGAAAAAAGTCAGTCACAAAATTTGGCATGAATAACAATTCAAATAATTCTTTGAGACACCTGGAACACTACCTTTGAAAATAGGTACACATTGGAAATATAAAACGTTTATACTTTCAAAAGAGTTAGAAAGGCTCCAGCTGAAGTGGACTTGCTGTCCCCAGCCACACACTGCAATATCCCTGGTACCTCACGGGTAAGGAGAAGCACCAGCAGCCTCAGGTCTCACTAAATGTTGAGGTTTACGGGACAGGGACAGAAGATGAATTGTGCTTTACCAGTTTCTCCAGCAGACTGGCCATGAACCTGTTTTCCTAAGCACTACCCATCCATGCCTTTGTCTTTTAACTTCATTCTTGAACAAACACACTTTAACAATGCAAGCAATGTACAAATCTCTCCGTTCTTCTGAAGTCCTTTTGCAGCCCTGTGCAAAGATTGACCAGTCCTCCTCAGTGGGAAACTAGGGGGCTCCAGCAGGCTGGTCTGTCTTACCTTAGTTAATGAACTAAATCCCTTTTCACTGGGTTCTGTTCTCAGCCTACACACTTCAGAGGAATTCGTTCATGTAAACCCTTGACTAAGAATGTCGTAATGCAAGAGTGATCCCACTGAAATCAGTGGTTAAGGATGTCAGTCCACCAGGACTTGTACCAGGCAGTGGGGAAAGCCAAGCACTTCCTCTGCCTACAGATGTTCAGTGAGTGCAGAAGAAAAGCAGGTGAGAACATTGTGTCTAACGACTATCACAGAAGAGAAACAAAAGCCCTTGGGTTCGGTTTGGTACCTTCTGCACACGCCGGAGAAATGGAAGAGGTGACAGTAGTTTTGCCAGAACAATGGGTGTCTTCAGCAGTATTTGGAGAGTGCTTGGAGACCTTGGGTAAGCAAAGAAATGCAGATGGTTTCATTACGCAGCACAGCTCTTCTGTGTGGTGTGTCAGTGGTGTGACCTGTGAGGGGATGACAGGGCTGGAGCTGCAGAGCTATTGCAACACGGCAAGGCCCTCCTCCTAGCTCCATCTGCACAACACCCACGGCTACTTCACAGCCTGGGCAGAGATTCCACTGTCCCCAACCTCCCAGCACAGCCCTTCAGCTTCCTTAGTAACTGAGCAAACCCAGCCCTTCATTTAACTGCATCGACATGAAAGTGAATGTTTTTTTTCTCTCTCTGGACCACACGTACTCATACGTGTGCATTCCAGCAATACACAAAAGGGAAACAAGCTCAATTTTTCTTATCTGGTTGGGTGGAAAAAAATAGGGAGCAAAAATATAGCTCCAACCAAAAGAGGTTTCCCAGTTCTTTATTCTGAGACTTGCTTTAGAGCCAGTCTGTCTCTTGTGTAGGTATCCATGCTGCTGCATGGGATATCTGGTCTGGCCCATGAGTGTGAACTGCCATCTGAAAAGTCCATGGCTTCAGGGCATCAGCCCAAGAGAGATCTGCAATGACAGAAGCCCTAGCATCCTCTACAGAATCAAGTACAATCCAGCTGGGATGTGGAGGTGCCTGCACAGTTCTCATCAACACACCACTGCAGGACTCAGCTGTTTTCACATCTGTGACCGTCACTGTCCAGCTGCACCTCCACTGACCCTCCCGCCACCGACAGACATGTCTCACAGAGCTCATGCTGCAAGTGGGCTATGCAGGGGCAGGTGGGGGAAGAAAGGAGAGGAGGGAGGGAGCCCATATGCTCAACTTACCTTAAAAATTTAATTTGCCTCAAATTTCTTCTTCATGAGACACAGGACATTCCTTCCCCTTCAGATTTTATGTATTCTTGATTCCACTAAATTTATCTGAGTACTGCTGTGACACAGGAATTAAAAGCACTGAGAGTTTGCCGTAGCTGTTGAGTCATGGACACAGACTGATCAAATCTATTGCATGTTTTTCCTTCCCATTACATGAAAGCAGAGTTCAATAAAGTTCAAATCAGAACTAAGACCTACTTTTGTGATATCTTGACAAACTGTTCTTGATATATTTAACATGTTAGCTATAAAGAAAGAAGCACAAAGAAACCTTGTCAACATGTTATTTATGTTTTTTTAATGAAACAGTGAAAGGAACAAGTAAGTAAGTGTGATTCCTTTCCCTAGTTGCAGTATCATAGATTAATAGCTCTATGAACAGATTTGCAAGTAGCACCATCATGCTAGTCAAGATATTAAAAAAGTTTATGAGCAGTTGCTTAGGAAAAACAAGATAAAGCCTATGGAAATCTGATACTGGTCAATGGTGCATTTATTCAAAACATAATACTCACTTCAAGTCCCCATAAATCCTTTGCAAATGAAACTTCCATTGTGATCACTGTTCCAGATCTAAATGATTTATTTTTTTCCTTTTGTAGACATCAGATACATCTCAGAATGTACAAGTTGTGTACCTTCTGATACAGAGTTAATCATGCACCCATGAGATAATAAATATTACATTCAAATAAGATACTTTAGCTTTTTTAAAAAAATTATTTATTAGTGGATTAACTTATATGAAAAATCTCACATTTCTGTATGATTTGTTTTAAAATTCAGGGCTTCCACAGTTCCAAACAGTTAATTCTTGGGAGGAGAGGAGAGTTCTTAGCAATATTTAGAATCATAGAATGCTTTGGGTTGGAAATGACCACAAAGATCATATTGTTACAACCCTCCTGCCATTGAAAGGGACATCTTCCACTAGACCAGGCTGTTCACAGCCTGATCCAACCTGACCTTGAACACTTCCAGAGATGGGGCAGCCACAGCTCCTCTAGATAACCTGTGCCAATGCCTCACCACCCTCACAGTAAAGAATTTCTTCTTAATATTTAATCTAAACTTGTCCTGTGTCAGTTTAAAGCCAATCCTCCTTGTCCTATCACTCCATTCCCTTATAAAAAGTCCCTCTCCAGGTCTCTTGTAACCCCCTTTAGACACGGGAAGGCAGCTGGAAGGTCTCCTGAGTCTCCTCTTCTTCAGGCTGAAGAACCCAAACTCTCTCAGCCTGTCCCCATAGGAGGGGCTCCAGCCCTCTGAGCATCTTCATGGCCTCCTCTGGACTTGTACCAGTAGGTCTGTGCCCTTCTTATGTTGGGGGTCCCAGAACTGCATGCAGCACTCCATGTGAGTTCTCACCTGGAGTAGAGCAGATTAGAGGTGCAGAATCCCCTCCCTTGACCTGCTGTCCACCCTGCTTTGGATGCAGCCCAGGACACAGTTGGCTTCCTTGGCTGTGAGTATGCATTGCTGGCTCATATTGAGCTTCTTGTCAACCAACACCCCCAACTCATTTTCCTTGGGGCTTTTCTCAATTCATTCTCCACCCAGTCTGTGTTAGTGCTTGGGATTGTCCCAGCTGACGGGCAGGACCTTGCTCTTGGCCTGTCAAACTTCATGAGGTTTGCACAAGCCTCTCAAGACTGTCAGTGTCCCTCTGGATGGCATCCCTTCCCTCCAGCATGTCAACTGCAGCACACAGCTTGGTGTTGTCAGTGAACCTGCTGAGGGTGCACTCCATCCCACGGAATTGCCGACAAAGATGTTAAACAGCACTTATCCCAAATTATCTCATTGTTTCACCCTTTGCAGACTTTGCAATTTCTCTGTGCATTTGAGAAAATGAGTTCTATTGCTTTGAGCAGCTGCTAGGAAACAAGGAATACACAGAAAGGTGAAGCAGAAGAGTTTCATCAGGAAAACAGCCTGTCAACCCACTTTCCTAACTCCATGATCTGAGCTCCCCAACTTATAGAAGACTTGTGGTCTTCACTACCTCTGCATTTTTGCATGCTTCTCTCCTCATTGTTCAAATCCAAATGGACTCTCAGTTATCAATTCACTCTCAGAACCTCTAGGCAGAAGTCAAAATAAGTTCAGCAAATTGGTTGGATATCAGCTAAAAACACACTTAATTTTTCATCAGATAAACTTCTCTCAGAGGAACTACTGGAGTCAGGTTTAGCCAGACACCAGATCTATAATGAAATAATTCTATGATTGGGTAACATGAACACCTCATAATAGCTGCATATGCTTTTTGATGGAATGAAAGTTCTTCACCAAGTTCTGTGGCCAAACAAGGATTTCAGAGTATTTCACACTTGCAATATGCTCCACACCAACACCATCTATCAGTAATATCCACACAGATATTGTAAAGGGTTGGGCCCAGATTCATGAGGACATACACAAAGGCATTTGCCACTCAATGCATCTTCAGAGATTGTGTAGCTTTGGACGGCTGAATCCAACTTTGCAGCCTCCGCTCTTAGTATCAAAGGACCAGGATCAATCCCATAACCACGGGAAACACATTTCCATGCACAAACTCAGAGGAGGTAGGTTTTCTTCAAGACTTGTCATGTTATTTAGAAATCCTAACTAAACAACAAGTCAGAGGCCAGCCAGCACACAAGGAACGCTCCGAGCTGCCCAGCAAACCCAAGGAATCCAAAGAACCTCAAACACAATTAAAAGATGGGAAGCACTACCCGCTGCTGGATGCCAAGTTATTAGGTGACTACAGAGCTATGCGTTGTGGAGCACTGTGAGGCTCTGAACAGTCTTGTACAACTTTTCCCAAATCACAGAAGTCCCCTGGGGAGCTTCAGTAATCAAACAAGATCTCGTGGTCAGGAAGCTTTTCTTCATCCAGCCGATTTTATTTCCCCTTCATCATTCCATCTATTACTCATTACATCCTCCCGCCAAACTTGACATAATTCTCTCTCTCTCATGCTTACATGCTTCAGTTATGTATAGACCATTATGTTCTTTCATCCCAGTTTTTAATACCCGTTTATTTGGGCTGCACATATTTAGACCTTTGCATTTTTCCAATGTCCTTTTCTGAGCTCCCTCTATCAGCATCTCTCCTGAATAGAAGTACTCCAAATTGAACAAATATTCCGCAAACAATTACATTTGGCAGTCTCTAAATGTAAAGACACACAAACCAATTATTAAATCACCTTGAACAACTGAGTGAGAGTTCAAAGCCATAAAATTGTCAAATCAGGACAGGGAACTTTGGACGACATTGCAAAATCAACTTCACAGGAAGCCCTCGAGTAATGATGTATTAAAAAATGCCCTGGTTTGCTTTACAGTCCTTGTCTCAAAAAATGTGTCATTAGGTACATACTTGCAGTGATTTTTATGTACAAAATATTTTATAAGGGTTCTGCCGCTGTGACATCAGGCAGACACTGGTAAGTGCATATTATCCTTTCAGACTTATAATATATTCTTGAAACAAGACATAATTATTCTTCCAAGAAGTTCATATAAAGGCAACTTTTTAGCCAATTAAATCATTTAGTGTTGAGCAACTCATGCTTAAAACATTAGAAAACTACTGTGTTACACAGTTACAATAATTCGTTTCTATCATCATATCCTGCTCAAAGATATAACTATCACAGCCTGATAGAAATGTGTGGGGTTTACCCATAAACAAGGCAAACCAGAGTGTATTGCAAATCCTACTTCATCTACCCAACTTACAATTTTGTAAGCTTAGCTTGAAAGACTTCAAGTTTAGTCATCTGAAGATCTCGTACATAGTAATTTCTCTCTTTGAAACCTGGGAGCACTGTATATTTGACTACATTTGTATATGGGTTTACGTCTAGTTAGCACATAGTTATCAAGATTTTTGCTAAACTTTATCAAGCAGTATGATGAGACACTGATCATGGTGTGCATTTGTACAAAGTGCGAAAACTGACACAGAGCCCTGAAATCAGAGTCAGATTTTCCTTTTATAGCAGAAAAGAAATATAAATTCAATGGAACTTCAGGGCACACATCATCTTTGAGGAAAGAGTTGAGAGACAGATACTGGTACCGTTACCAGCAAAGCCACGTGTTAAATGTGCCACACACAGACAAGCAACAACTTCTTTTGTAGCCCATGGAAGGTTTCAGGTTTAGAGTAAACTCTGATGTAGATTTCTGGACCCTTGCCCAAAGCATATGCCAGGACCGCTCTAACAGCACAGTCCATTTGTGGTCACTGAAAGCTTCACCATTCCTGGGAAAAAGGTGATGGCTGCATAATTAAGACAGCTACTGTGTGACTTGTGGGAGCTCTCAATGCCTGAGTAAGAAGCATCTGATCATGAATACATAACAGGAAGGAGACATTCCAGTGAAGCACCTGAATCTACCTGCTAAGCCTGCACCTCTGCGGAGCAGAAATGGCACACAATGTGCATTTCCCAAGCCAAGCCCAAATAGTTTTACTAGAATTATATTTTTGTGGGATGGTTTCTGTCTTTCTACAAAGCTACTCTTTCCCTCTCCCCTCAACTCACGTGCTTGTTCTCCTCCCCCTGAATGCATTCCTGTTATAAAAGGGAAGAATGCACACCATTACAGTCTTTCCTAAGTAACTGAAAGGAGCTACACAGCACAGAACATTTGGCGACCATTTTTATTCCAAACACACAAATGTCCTCTGATTTACCTGGCATAGATTTGACAGGGGAAAGGAGGTGAAGGGAATCTTAGCCCTTTTCTCCTCTCCCCTGCTTTACCCGTGGCTGCTGCAGTACATGGCCCTGCCCCACCTCAAGCAGCACTCTTGGCTGTTCTCTGACTTTTCCCACTGTGAACTGGGGTCACGTTCTTTCCTGACTATGGCCAGAAAAAAAAATAGATGGCACAAGGTATGCAAGGTATCAGGCCCATGACTATTGACAAATCTCTAAGTACTTATGTGGATTATGTTGGAAGCATATTCCTGGAGATACTGTTCATGTTTATAAAGTCTTTCGGGGTGAACATTGCTCAATGGAAAAGCAGCACAGAAATTTAACAAAAGCTACGCTGCAAAATGCAAAAAAGTCATTCTCCCACAGGAACTGAAAGGCATTTCATACATGTCCAATGAGACATTAAAAATAATTATGTGGAAGAGTAATAGCTCCCTTGGTTGTTTTAATATATTTTTGTCTACAAACAAGAAATGTTCTCTAAACTGCTGCCTTGGCTTGGCTTGAAAGGTCTCTCAAACAAAAGCCCTTCAAGTGACCCTAAGATTATTAAAGCTCAGTAACAATGAATGTGTATCTCAGTTCAAACAAAGACTGTAAAAACAAAAAGACAGCAGTTTTGGTCTTGGAAATGAGTATGGCTTAATAAACTGGAAACACATATAATATATTTTTGATCAATAGTCATACCTCCAGTGAACAAACCCAAAATCTTTTGTGTAAAGTTTTCAACACTGCTTTTTTATCAAACAGTAACTGCAAATAGTCTTACTTCTAGCAGAAACGGAAAATTAATGTCTGAATTTAAACTTTCCAGAGATCATTCCAGAGAGTACTTCATATCAAGAGGGGGTTTTTTATTCTATTCTTAATGATTTTTTTTTCCTCCAAAACTTGCTGAATTGTCATTAGGATCATCAGAAACTTTTGTGCTGAACAAAAATGCCAGCAGTGCCAAATTACAAAGCTTAAATTCTCTGATCTGTGTTTCCCATGAGAAAGATACAAAGGTTGAGATGTTCAGTGACAGACATTAATGGCAGATGCCAAAGCATGAAAAGAAAACATAGGAGTGGGGAGAGATATTAAGGCCCCATAGAATATCTTGTTTTGAAAGCCTTTATAACTGAAGAAGGTAATTAAAAATATATATTTTTGTGCAGTTTGCTGGCAGAACATAACATGGCTGCCAATTGATAGAGTCACTTTTGTACTTGTGAACTGGAGGCACAACTTGTTTCATTGCTGTGAGCACCAACGGCTGTGCACAGCACGCCCTCTAAGCACAGGCCAAAAACAACATCACCAAAGCAATTGGGCTATGCAAAGTGTCAAAATTACTGCAGTGTCATCTCCATTGCATCTACCAAAATTTCTCTTGCAGCCAGTGGAAGAACTGGAAAAGTAGAGGCTGTAGCTATAGCCTAAAGGACAGTGGTCCTCTATCCTTTCCAACAAACTCATCAGGCATCTCACTAGCTGCTCTGGCTTTCCATGCATGCCCTAGTCTTTATTTTATCTCTCATTTTCCCCTTCTTTAGAAGCAGCAGCCTAGTTCTCTCCCGCCTCTGCAGCACACCCATCAAATTTGTACCATGAGCTCCACTTGCTACTATCAACACAGCTGCATCAAGAAGACACAAGTGTTTAGCCATGTCCTAGCTGGGCATGACATAATAAAACACTGATGTTTTCATTATCAAAGTTCACCACAACTGGGAGTGACAGTAGAGATGAGCAGGTGGATAAAAATGCAACACATTTTCACAAAATCAACACCCTTTATCCATTAACAAAGCCAGATAATGGATGTGTATAAATCCTCTCCTTTATCATGGCCAAACAACTTTGACTCCACTTTGTCAAATTTCTGAACAGAAAGCACAAATGGGCCTGATATTTGTAACAGAGAAAGTACAGAAAAACTCGTGCCTCTGCCTTAACAGCTTGTAAGCTGTAAGATCACTTCTCTGCAAGGGGATGCTTAATGACTGGAACTGGATTAGAATCCCTTGCTGACCAAAGCTTTCTATTCAACCTATTTCTATTCAGAGCAGCAAATTAGCTACCTTTGTGCTATGCCTGATTCCTGCCAGGGGGTTAGGGAAATGTTTGTTCTGCACAACCATGGCAACAAAGTCGGCAATTAGCATCAAGTTTGGCTATTTCTGTAGCAGAAATTACCCTGTGAACTCCATTTACCAGACACCAAGCAGCCAGCAGTGTGACAATGATGCATTTAATACAGTCAAGACTCGATTTGAACACACTAATAAGACACTATAGCCTACCAATCTACTTTTGTATTTCCTTCTTACCTGCCTCAATAATAATCTCTTTGCTCTTCCACTGCAAAGACTAAAGCATCAAAGCTCACCTGGAACATAGAGTGATCAGCTCTCTCAAAATGTAACTTCCTTTGGTACATTTATGCAATGCATTAAATGAAATACAGGACAAAAATTAATAAATACATGCAGAAGAAAAATGTTTCTGAATGGGATCTGGTAAAACAGATGAAAAGGCAATATATAATTTACTGAACAGATTAATAGTTGATAATGTCATCACTGATGTTCTTCAAAGCACGGATTTATTTTATGAGAATTCACAATCCTTAACTGCAGGCATCATCTCTCTCATCTGTTTATACTGTGTTTAGAACAGTATGGCACCGGTTTGCCACCAGGGCTCCCAGGTGCTTCAATGTACAAATAAAGAACAGCAGCAGATGAAAACTGGTTATTTGAAAATCTTAATTCTTAACAGCTTAACTTCCAGTACTATGAAACTAGGGCCTGAATTTCAACACAATTGTGAGTTACTGATTGATTTTGCCAGTTGCATCCTTTTTATAGTTCATACAACTCTTCTTATTCTCAAGTTAGATTGATGATGATATAGCATTGATGGCCTCCTGAGGTCATCTTTTTGTTCTTGTTCTTTCTATATAACAGCACAGGAATAGTAATCACCTCCTTGGTCAGAAGAGAAATCCTACTTATACTGTGTCTCTATAAACACTAAGATCACATCATGCCCTGCGGTGCAGTATAAAATGCTGGTCATAACTGTAGAATGAGTTAGGAAAAGAAAGATAAACATTCAAGAGGAACTGGGTTTAGGAAATGAGGTATTTATGGATTTAAGAGTCATCTTTTCTTTCTCATGAGGATGAGCAATCCATTAATGTTGATGGCTACCATGCTCACAAAGAGAAAAACTAAATACCTTTATATTAAATATGACATAGCAATACATGCCGGAAGTCTCCATCCTGGTACTCATTTCCATCTGTCCAAACAGAATGATTGGACATGATGCCTGTTCAAGGAAATGGCAAACTAGGACTTTCAAAAGGCTACAGTTTGTTAACACTTAAGGTGTATTTAGTAATTTCTTTATCAGTTTTGATCTTCTGCATTAAGTAAAGCTGAAACACCTGAAACCATGCTAAGGTGAGGAGAAAAGTATCTTTGGGCTATACCATAACCTTTTAAGAAGACAGCAAATGCTCAAAGATATTGTGTATTTCTCTCACAGTGACAGCAACATTCGTGTGATGCATCAAATACAGAGAAAAAGAAGAGTGATATAAAAGAAATAACATCATGATAGCAAAAATTATGTGAAACCAACCTAAACTAGGCAGGACTAGCTGTGCCATGTTGTGCTTGCAAACTACGTAAAGAAAAAAATCCACTGCTATTTTTTTAAAAGAAAATATGCACAGACAGAAAAGTACTAACATGCTTGCAGTATCATTTAATACACATATTTAGTTTAATCCAAGCAGTTAACAAGTCTTGGAAAATAAAGCCAAAATACTTTGTCTTGGTTCAAGCAAAGCATTTGAAGGCAGGTTCCCTTAGGAAACGAGTCTTATGTGAATGCACTGCCAGTCCATCTGTCTCTCAAATAACTTCTCAACTTCAGACCAGTTTCAGCCAGATTCTAACAGACATGACATTCCCAGCAACGCTGAGTGAGCACAAAGTTGAAGAAACTGGCAGCTCAGTAGAAACAAAGGGACCTACACCAGTGCCCCCACGAAGGAAGCTCTGCCGAGTGAGCTCAGCGGTTATTTGCACAGTTTGTCTTCCCCCTCAGCCACTTACTCATCAGAACAAACTACAATATGTGCTACCATTGTCCAGCTGTTATCTGGGGAGAAGTAAGGGAAGCAAAGATAGTGGGAGGGGAGGGAATCACGGGGGACATGTAGGGAGCAGGGGTGGAGGGGTGGGCAAAGGGCTCAGAGGCAAGCATTCAAATCCAGGCAGCTAGGATTCATTAGTTCCACTGTCAGAGAACAACTTATTTCTCAGCATTTCAGTTCAGCCAAGAAAACAGGAAAAAGAACTATTTGCACAGCTCAGTTGATACTGGGTTTTCAAAACCCTTAGTTGCTGGTATTTCAGATACTCTCTCCAGCCATGGGGGCTTTTGCAGGTATAAGATTTTGATCAATCCTCAGCAAGCTGAACTGAACAGTTACATTGATGGGGGAAGGAAAAGGTGCATAATAACATCAATCTAGAGGTCCAAACATCAGGTTGCTTTAAATTTTCCAGAGAAGAGCTTGTATCCTTACAAAGGGGGGTATTTTCTGTTTCTTTTCATCTGCACCATTGCCTCCTACTCTCCTATTTTACTCTGCTTGGGAACAGTAGAACGTGTAAGTAAGGACAGAGTTTACTAAATATTGAATTAGTTGGGATTGATTCAACCATTTAGGCTTGTACTTGTGCTTAGGGAAACATGCTGAACTTTGAAGAAGTTGTTTGATGCCATTTTTTCTAAGTTGGATGTAAACTGATTCTCTTTCATTTCCTATAAAAGACCTCATAAAATGTTGTCCTGTGACATACATAAAAGGATACCACAAAAGAAAAAGCCCAGCTGACAGAAACCAGCCCAGACAGATGTATTTGTGAGTTATATATCAATTCCCCGCTTTGTCAAAACCTGACTAGATGATACAAAAGTGCCCAGGTCTCTCTAGAATACAGGGTCTTACACAAAGAACTACAGTCTTCTCATTCCTAGCCTTCAGTTTTCCACGAATGATAAAACCTGTGACATCATCTCCATTGTTATGGTACTCTTCATTCCTGAATGTCATTAAGCATGAGTGACATTCAAAATTGGCTTTAGGTAGGGCAGAGATCCAGTCATTAACAGGGGGGTTGACAAAGGCAGAAGCAGAATTATCACCAGTGAGTTCTAGTGTCTATCAGATCAGTAGTTGTCACTTCAAACTCCAGTTGTTATTTTTAACAAAACCATCCCTAAAGGAGTGGTACAAACCCTTGGAAGGCTTTTTCTGCTTACAATTTTATCCTTTTTTTTAACACAGACATTGAACTTCCCCGTGGATTGTTCCCACTACCAGTAGTACCTGAGGTTCCCAATAAGCAAGTTCAACACCCAGAGGAGGAAGAAGTTCTTCAATATTTTGCTCACTCCAGGGTGGGACTAGAAGCACCCAGGGCTAAACCTTCTCGATAAATTTTCCCACCCCAGAGACTGTGTCTGTCTAGATCATCTGGAGCTGTCTGATACACCTTGTCCTGAGGACCTAGCCCTGAGTTATCCATGTGGCTTCCACTGGACCTCTGGGAGCTTTCTTCTTCATTGCAATTGAGATGTGGGAACAGAAGGGAAAATAAAAAACATGTACCCAGGTCTCACTCAGAATAAGTGGCCAAAGGACATCGCAGAGAGGAAAGGGGTCTTGATCATTCAGTTCAGATGTAACATGTGGCACCTTTGTAGAAAGAAAAGCAGCAGAATTTGCCCACGAGCAGTTTTTAGAGTTGGTTTCATCACCTGGGTTGCAGTATTCTGCAGAGGTAAGAGGAAGGATAAGATTGAAGAGCCAGAAAGGACCATGCAAACTCACTCGTGGAACCTGGAGGTCTCACGGTGCAGCCAAAAATCTTCACTGAAAAGAAGCTGAGCTTTTTCAGGAGTGTAGAACAGTGCAAAGAGATTTGGGAGGAAGTTAAAGAAGGTAGTGGGAGACAGCTGTACTCACTCTCCTGCCATCATGTCCTGTTCGGAGTACATCAAATGTATCTTTTTTTTGCTCTCTGGGTGCCACCTAGTAGGTTGTGTAAAGAGAAAAGATGAAAAACTAAGGTGGTCATGGTGGTGAGGAGTGACTTTTCACACTAGAGAATCCACAGCAGCCTTCCTGGTAGTCGAATCTGGATGCAATTCTTTCCCATAGCTGGCCTTCCACCTGAACAGACACATTCAGAGCTATAATTGTACCTGTGAGAGCTGTATGTCCACGAAAGCCCAGATCATTTTCTGTTGGCTCCATTCACCCAGTATTTGTGCTCTTAGATTTCCTGTTGTCCAGACAAGGACTCATATGGCTAAACAAATCCACAGCCAGCAAATAAATCCAGAGCATATCAGTGCCTTGTACATCAGTGTCCCATATAATGCACCACTGAATTCTCATACTTTCAAAACATATCCAAGAAGAGACACCAGCTATGAAAATGTCTCATATAAATGAAAGAATCCCTTTGCTCAGGAAAAAAATCAGGATTACACAGGCATGTGCTTCAGCAGGAGACCTACCTCTACTCAGCAGCACCTAGGGCTGCATAAAAGGGAGAGGGGGATTACAAGACCTTTGAAACATTACCTTATTTCTGCTGAACAAGGCTTGCATGAATCCTAACCCAGAACTGAAGAGCATTTAATGTTTACCTTCTCTTCATCGAATGATGAGGAGAGGCCAAATTTTGCTGTGCTTCACAAAGGGGATGCTGTCATATCTCTCTGCACAGCAATTGGAATCAAAAATTACCAAGACTCAAACTAGTTCTGACACAAACCCTTCCATAAGTCTGTCACTGACCTTCAGTACTTTTGTTTTCCTACTGATTCTAATCAGGATGTGAGTAACAATGCTGAGACTAACGTAGAGCAAAGCAGAGATCATCCTGCAGCTCTCTGGATCACCTCTGGTAGCATCAGGTAACTGCCTTAGAAACTAAGCTTTAATCGAACTTGAGTGACTAATATGTTCAAATCAGAAACTTTCCTGTGGGTTTCAAAAATTTAATTATATTCCATCTCCAAATTTTCCTAGTGCTACTCATTGAAAATACACAGCTGCACTGGTGAAGCTGTCAGTGAAAGGAAGCCAGAGGTTTTGGCAGCTGCACAGAGGGGAAGAGGTGAGGGCCTGGACTCCTGAGAAGGCGTTGGAGACAGTTTAGGTTTGGAGATCTGATGTCTGATGACATTTTTGGCGATCTGAAGAAATCTCATTTCATCCCCACCCTTTTGTGAACAAGGCAGAGGTGACTAGGTTACAAGGCAGTAGGTCGTGGTCCCAGATCTTGCACTGATGTATCATATGACCATAGTCAAACTGTGCTTGGTTCTCACCTCCACCTGTAAAAAGGAGGAGATGCACTTTCTAAGATGAACATCAAGATCTGAGGCAGTTTGGGAGGAGAGTTCTCTATGAAATAGATGTGTTTGAGCCCAAAAGTGCCTAAGGCACGTGCTGATGTTTCCAGAGTGGATTTTAGCTCAGGAGCATTGCATGTAAAATTCTGAGCTAGAGTATCTCCTCGGGAAAGAACACGTTCATCCATGCAAGTCACTTTGCAAGAGCTACACTGAGGAAACAGCCTTTCTGTTATATATGTTCCTTTGCACACCACAGAAATATCTCTGAAGCAAAGTTCACCTTCTCCTACATTTATATGGGCCCTATCACTGCAGAGTGAGATAGCAGTGTGGCTCCAAGGCACTGGCATAGAATAAAACAACAACAGAAACAATTATTATTTAGGGAATTTATTTTCAACCTATATTTCAGTCACTTAAGCAGTAACAGAGAAAAGTAAAACCCAAAAGACATACCAATATTCTTTAAATAAACTCTTGGGATTGTGAAATACCACGGAGGAAAAATAAATCACCACCTTCAAAACAAGTCTGCCTGAATAAAATGGGACTTTCCTGTGCAAAAGATGCTATTTCACTACAGCGGGTAAGTGCGATGTAAGTACTGACTAGTATTGATTCTTACTGCTGTTATTTGAGCTGCCTACACTACATATGGGAGAAATATCTCCTTCCCAGCCATGCAGTACAGCAAGACACTTTTTACATAAAAAAGCAAAGCTTAACTTTGCAGGAAGGGACTTAATATCAAAGTCAAAGAGCATTACACTGTCACTGACATCAGCGTTAGCCTTGCAGAGCATTGCAGTTGATATGACTGTTTTATTCCTGAAATAGGCCTAATTTTAAATATGTGAACAATGTATATTCAAGGAGTTTCCCTTATTCAGAGCTTCTCTCCCACCGCTTCCTGGGGGAATGTGCTACGGTTCACATACTAGAATATGTAATAATACAAGTAATACAAGATGCTGTACAATCCAAATAAAATAATGAGACAAAGCCATATCATTGAGAGGCAGAGATTCATGGCATCTTCGACAGTGAAAGAGAGAATGGCTCTCACCAAGGAGTGCTGATGGAAGTGGGGAGGAGCTGTCTGCTCAGACCCTCCAGATGGAGGAAAGTTGCACACTTCACAAACCTGAGCTACCACCTGCTCAGTGCGGGGGTCACAATGTACCTGTCATGACAGAAGGTCCATCTAGGAAAAAGTATTTTCTCTAAGAGTTCACCACTCCTCTTTTGCAGTTCCTGCAATAAAGTCTTATTAAGGCTGTGTCTGAAGCTCTCTGCTTTACATACTCCTCACAGGTGTAGATGAACTAGTGATACCTAAGGTGCTGTTAATAGAACCTGCTTCCTCAGTGGACACGAAAGAAAAATAGTGCACGTGCACTCACTGACACAGTGAAATCCCTTCTTTCCTCTTCTTCAGGCCTGGCCCCTCAAGCTCTCCTTGATGTGGTAATGTAATAGCAGACCAAAAAGAAACGTGCAACTCTCAGCAGTGCACATCAATGAGGGAACTAAAATAGGTTTATCAAAGAAAAATGTGACTCTGACCCATCCTTGGAAGCAAATCAAAGAGTATCTAATGGCAGCAGTAGGTCTCCAAGAAGAAAACAAAGCCAAACTAGTTTAAAATAGATCCAAACAAGAATACATGTGGGTTTTTGTTGTGGTCATTGCCAACCAGATTATGATTGGTTACAAATGTTAAGGGCCCTTGAGTTGCTTGAGTCCTTAATTCATCAAATTGGCCATCACCATGTGCCAAGCAATGACCTCAGTCAAAAGCCATAAATCATTGCTCGGTTAAAGAAGCAAGCCTGCAGGCTCCCTCAAATATCACTTCTCTCAGCACTTGTGCATGGTGAAGGCAGGCTGTCCAGGGTTTTGGGTTAGCTGATTTATATGGAGGAAGACAAAAGAGCTCTCAACTCAAAGTACCAGATTTTGCTTTAACAGAAGCTGGCATGGAGCATATTGAACAACAACAACAAAAAGCCAGAGGATGTGCTTTGCATGTGCATTAAGGAAGCAGATCTTTCAGCTCTTACAGTGTGGTCCCAGTAGAAGATTCAAAGCAGCATGTAAAAAGCTAAAGCTACTACCCTAATCACTAACCCTCTAATCACTAATCCTTTCCAGGGCCACCTCTCAGTTACTACACTTTGCAAAGGGTGCCTAAGACACGTGTTGCTAATCAAATACTATTGTAAATACTCAGAAAGTTCATTCTCCATTTTAAAGTAGAGGAATGAAGGAATGACTTGCTGCATTCTACCTGGCATAAATATGACATATAATTAAGCCTGCCTTTAAGCATGCGAGCCAGTTCATCTTTATGTAAATAAAAGAGGTGTTCACCTACATTTTTCAGTAGGAACTGTATGATGAAAGTGACCTTAAAAAACCCTGTTGTTATAAGGATTTTGTGGTGCCAGGAGAATGTAGGAGGGGAGGGAGAAAGGAATATTTCAAACAGTAGAGAGTAAGTGTGGTCACATTTTTCACCACTGAGCCATTTACAGCAAACTGTGTTTCCTGTGACAGGACAGCTTTTGTGAAGCCTTTCACCATCTCTCTCTATTCCAGTGATTGGTAGTCTTTTTTCAAACATTTATCTGCCTGTGTGTCTGTAGATATATTAATATCTACAAAATATACTTATTTAAGAGACACTAAGGAACAAAATTCTAAGTTAGAGTAAAAACACACATTGAGATGTTAAATACAAATATTTCCAAGGCAGTTTGGAGCTGAAGACTGTATCTGCATTAATAATAACCACCAGAAAGCTTTAACCTCGCAAGCTTTCTGCACATCCCAAATTAGATTGTAGCAATTACAGCATATTATTAATTAATAATCATTAATTCAAATTTAAATACACAACTCAGTCCCTGTAGGAACAGAAATCTTGGCAATGAAATCTTACCCTTCACAGTCCAAAGTTGTATCTTAAATGATAATTCCTCAGAATGAAAAGCACTGGCAAAGTAAGCATTTTGGGCTTTGCATACGATCTTATTTTCAAATGCTTTTGGCAGTTAACTCCATCTTTAAAATTACATTACATTTATGTGAAATTGCCTTCTTTGCTGAAAGAACATAATGAGAATAGATTTACCCTGTTTCTGTTCCAAGAACTCCCGAGGAATAAAACTTGACACAGTGGAGGTGAAATGACTTTGCTTTCATGGCACATTGAAACCAGGGGAGGATAGAACCACTCTGCACCCACTGCAGCCCCTCAGACTTGAGAACCTTGTTTCAGTAAAGTGGGGAAACTTTGCCGCTGTGCCAAACCTAGTCCCAACTGCAACCTCCTGCTGCAAAAGGCATCACCACTGGAAACAGCTTTTTACCACAGGCCCACGTTTTTCTCTATACACCTGCCCCACCAGCTCTTTTTCAAACTTGTGTGCCTTCTGATATCAGGAAACTGAGAAGTGCAGTCCTGCTGTGTGTGGGAACCTAGCGCCCCGAGATTCACAGTGGAGCTGCAGTCAGCAATGTGCTGGACATCCACTGGCTGCAGAGAGCCTGGGGCTTGACCCAAGAAGCCCAACAGAGAAAGCAATTTAAAATATACAACTGCCAATGCAACATGGTGTCTTTTTTGGCAGAGAAGATAAAAATAGCAAAGAAATGACAGCTCTGTTCTTTTTATGAAAGCCTGGCAATTTTCCAGGAGAGACTNTGGTCCAAGACTGGTCATACGAACCTGAGAAATATGGAATAAGAGGCTGGCCTGAAGAAGCCAAAGTGGTACCACCAGCTGCAGCTCCATTAATTAATGTTCTGTGGTATGTAGCTGTAAGAATGACCCTGATAATTGTTGAATAGGAGCAGATAACTTTCACAGAGCAGCTATGCTTTTCTTACTGCAGTATACTTATCCAAGAAGTACCTTGCACATTTCTCCTGTCTCACAGGGCAGTAAATTAGTTCTAATTGCAAAGGTCTGTAGTAAATGCTGTGTTCAGCCTTCTGCAGCATTTGAAGATTTATTTTACAGTTTTAGGTTCTCTCTGGATGCATAAAATTTCGGGGAGAAGAACAGCGGAGAAAATGCAGATTTTATACATCTTTAAAATTCGGGTGAGTTAGATATATAACCATTTCACTACAACTTAAACAATATAACTGAAAACTACAGTTCTAGGGGTGAAACTGCAATGCACTAGGATATAGATTTTTTTTGAGTTCTCTTAATTTAAAAAGTATGACAACTTTATCTGTGTAAAGGGGAAAATACGACAGCTATAATAAACTATTTTAAAGTACCCTAATTCTAGTTTTATGAATCATTCAGAAAAAAGTACCAATAGCAGATATAGAGTAAAATTCTACAGCTCCACTGACAGCACTAACTTGTGCAAACAGTAGCAACTGCCTGAACACAAGCTAAGGGAACAACTGGGTGCAGTCTTCTAGCAGAAGGAACCCCAGGATTTTGGGTCCTTATGCTGTGCCAAACATCATCAGCCTTTAGTCACTATGTGGCTTTGAGCCATGCTCTACATTCTCTTTTATAAATACTAATTTTCTTAGTCCCTTTGGTCTCCTATACCTTGCTGTCACCCTGTCCCCGTTACAAGTGAGCCCCCACACCAACATCAATCAGGGAACAGCAGTTGCCCATGTCAGCTACTCACTCCTTCCACAGTCAGATCCTTCTGGTAGTTGTGAACTTGACAAACAGCCTGAGGATTTAATCTTGAACCAAAGATATTATGCTGATCTAAAAAAAAAAAAATATTTAGCCCAGACTGCAGAATACAACTTACCTGTACTGTGCAGGTGATGGGCACTTAACATGTACTGCATGTAGCAGTGAGCTGTTTCTGTCTAGGGATCTAACATCTAGGGATCTAGGGTAAATGCTGCTGTCTTTTTTTTTTCAGTAAGTGCCAGAAAGGAACCATTTCTTCTGACCAAAACCCAGTGCCTACATGCACGACAACAGTCTTGCACATGAAATCAACAAACACACACAAAGTAGCCACCTAACTCAAGGCCAAACAATAGAAGAAAAGACAGGAGAAGGTTTTTTGGACTGTCTGGTTCTTCTGGGAATGCAGCTGTGCATTCCAGCAGGCAGCAAGAATGTGGGTTTTTCCACTTACGCTGATCACAAGCTTTGTTACATTCTATGCAAAAGCTATGTATGTGGTTCAACTAGACAGCTTCACAAAATAACACTACTCTTTGTGAGAGCATGGAAATTAAACAAAGATTCTTTAAAAGGCTTCTAATACAGACAGCATCATAGGACAGAAAAATGAAGCCACTGGTAGGAACATACATTTATTTTTCTGGCTATGCAAGCCTGAATACACCCGGCATATCTGACATGAAACCTGACATAGTCTCAGGATCTCTTCTACCACAGCCAGGTGTAACAATCTGGCAGTTTTTTCAAATTTATTACATGCAGCTGTGTTTCTTGTAGCTCTTTATACCAATTTAGTACGACCAGTAATGATCAGCTAAAAAGCCTGCTCAAGTCCTTGTGTTACTCTATGTTTTTCTGTCTCTCCAAAGACTCACAAAGTGTTGACTTTTGGCTGAAACCCGATTTGTGCCAATGCCAACATGAACAAAGGGATGCCAGGGAACTTCTGAGGAAAACTCCCCCTGAGCTGCTACCAGTGATGATTGTTAGAGATACAACTACTCCTATAGCTAATAACTAAACTAGTGCAAGAGATCCTTGGAACTCATTCTCACTGCCAAACAGCACGAAGCTTAAATAGTATCACTATCTTCCTCAAGAATGCTTCACTAAAAACAGATCCTCCCATTACCTTCTGAGACAGCATTGTAGAAAAAGAAGCCAAAAAAGCAAAAAGAGCTTTTGTTGTAGCCAGCTCGCAATGACACGACAAAAATGACTAGTGAGATAAGAAAATGCACAAGACAATGTGGCCTTCAAAATGCGTGGTTTGCTGAATTCAAAAGTGAGTTCATCACTATGAAAATGCCCAATCCATTACCTCTGTCCAATAGTATTCAGTACAAACCTTTGCCACACTTTTCAACACCGTTCAAATGTTGAAACAGGCAAAAATTGCGACAAGTGTCATGACAGACCAACACTTACTGATATTTGCTTAAAGCTCTATCTTCCCTCAGAGGAAGTCCCTACCTGCTGCACCAGTAGATGGCTCCTAACTCCCCTCAGCAAGACACATTTTGAAGTGAGAGCTCTGTCACCTCTTAAAAGAAAGAGCATTTCATTTTTTAAACATCTACAAAAGTCTCATTGGACTTGGTCTGGCTCTCATTAATTTCATGGGAGTTGGAAAAAGCACTAGGAGAGCTTATAAAAAGAATAAAAAAGGAGAAAGAATAGGATATAAAAATAAAATTCATTGCCTCCAAATCTGCCCCATTCTCTTTTTTACCTTTCAATAATGGTTACATGTGTCTTCTGCACATTCAAGTATCAGAAAAACACATAAACCATTTTTATTGCATAAAGCAAAAATTTATCTACGTATTTCAACTTAGATCTGCAAGAATACACTTAAATTTTAGAACTGGAGTGAGAAAACAAAGACAATCAGTTTTATTCCATGCACAGCAATTACTCCAGCTGTCAGCACAAGTCACTTTTATTGCTAAAGCAAAAGTGTGAAGCATCAAATGCATCCTGCAAAAACAACACAAGTTTATTTTAAAAGACCACACCTTCTGTTCTTTAGGCCCTTAGCACTGTTAGGCACAAGTAAAAGCAAATTACCAAGTAGAATAAAAAGGCATGAAAATGCCATGCATTTAAGGGAGAAAACACATTTTTTCTTAGGACTGAGAAGAACCAAACTACTGAGTTTCAGAAACATTTACAAATCTTCTGCAACTCTCCCACGCTTTGCTGTACAGAGTGAAATCCTGCTAGTAGTGTAGACAATGGGAATTTTGCTATCAACTCCAGTGGAAGCCAGAACTGTACCTTCTTCTTACCATCTAAATACAAAAGCCCAAAATGTAACCCTTTTTGATTTGTTTTCAACGACCAAGACGGGTGTGTCAACACTTGCTGTAAGGCAGCGACTTTTTCAACCAGCTACTGATCATTCTAAATAATGTTCAAACTGATCTCTCTCAGTCATGAAAGTATGCATATGGCTGGAAATTTCACATTTTAGATAATTCATCAGTATAGAAATGGCAATACTAATTTAATCCTGACAACTCTTTAAAGCAGAACACAAAGATTAAATCTAAAATCCAAGTCTGAAGTGGATGGTAAAGGTAGGTGTTACTAAAAACTCTCTCTGGATTCTTTTCCAGGCCACACCGATGTAAATACTGTATATATCTAAAGGTTCTTTTTGTTCCCTCAGTATTCACTCCTGAAAGGGAATAAACCCTAGAGCAACAATAAGAAATCTGTCTGAACAGTTCAATTAGTACCTGGTGCAAAACAAGTAGATCATACGTGATGTATAAAAATAGCAGATTAGAGAAAAAAAACAACAACAAAAAACAGATATCTAATTGATTTCCATGTCATCCAAGTCCAGGATGAACACTTATAGCTCATCTCTCATAGAAGCCATTGTGCATGAAATAGGATAATGTATAAACAAAGTGCTTTATCTGGGGTATGACTGGAAGCTCCAAGATTGTAATGTCCTTTAAGATAACATTCCAAACCTATCCTTTCAAGTTTTCAGCCAAGAATTTGTTTTTATAATTTCTTTGCTCTTGGCAAAAGGAAACTATACTTCAGGCTAAGTTCTCTCTCTCATTCAATGCCGCTTCTACTCCCCCATTTTTTGCCAAAGAAACAAAACAAGTGTTTTGAAAACCAAAACTACAAGGAAGAGGCAATAGCTGCCCTTTGTCGTGGTTTCTTTCTTAATCTTATTTACCATGAGATATCACTGGACAGCTCATTAACAACACAAATAATAATATTGTTTTATCTACAACTGGATCTCACCCTGCGGTTCCCAGACACCACGAGCTGATCTGGGAGAAGCCAACACTGGCACAGAAACAGCCTGGCTCCTACCCCAGGGTGAAAGGCACAGCCAGGTCCCCCTCCCTCTGCACTGGCAATGCTCAGGATTTAGCACCAGTATGACTTTGCTGCTGCAACACTTCTTGAAAACACAGTACTCCTTTGCCCATAGGAGTAACAGATTTAATTTACTTTGTCACTCTGAGGTTGTGGGCTGTTTTGTCATACAGACTGCTGCTTGACACAGTTTCAGGTTTTCACAGTTTCTAAGGGCTCAACTCCTGTCTCCCCAAACCAGCTATAGGCCACTAAGAGCACCTCTGCTTCCCAGTAAACCCTCTCACTTCCAGTTTGCACTATATGATGAGCCCAGTGGTTGAGCATGACCATTAAAAAACCTCAGAAGGGAGATTTTTAGGGAGTGTCTGCTTCCTTCTCTACTAGCTGCAGGGATTTTCCAATCACTTTATAGTGCCACAGCACTACACTGAGCTTCAGTTGTACTTCCCAGGCTAAGAAAGAGTCACTGCAGGGTAAATATAAAATAACGAGCAGCCTTGAAGAAATCTCAGTCTAAATTAGCCACAAATAATATCACTCTTAATTGCACTTTGTAAAAGAAAAAGTATGTTCCAACAATTTTCTTTGATAGCCACACCTTTATATGACACTAAGTAAATATTATATATCATTACAGAGGCTAAGTCACTCCACTTTGTTGAGCAACGCCACAGTAAGGCCACATCCTCGTAAAAAAACATTTTCTTGTTTCATTTCGCATTCATTTAAGCATTCACTGTTCACAAAACTGAATCTTTTTCACAGAAATCCTACAGGCTGTATAGAAATAGCCTCAGAAATGTTAAAAAACTAGCAGGTAATGGAATTGGAAGTTTTGCAGCAAATTTTAGGCGTGGGGAGGTAAGCCCAGAGTGTGTGTGCAAGCGTGTGTGATTGTGTAAGCCTCATGCTGTTGCTCCTCGTCTCCTGATTGATGAAGCTTAGATCGAGAGTCAGCGTTTGTTTTTGCAGAAAGAATTGCTATATTTTGTCTCCTGCCTCTGGGATACTCAGGGGAGAAAACCTTCACTGCAGCAGGGACAACTTCTTTATTTTCACCTTCATCCCTGGAAACCATTTGAAATTTTATGAAAGGAACAAAGGCTTTCCTTAAATTACAAAAAAAACCCAACAAACATAAAACAACAAAACAAGCTCAAACAAGGAAAAGGAAAGGAACATAATATCTAAGCAAGACAGAGATAAATAGAATTTCACCGTTATTCCCCAACAAATGAAAACTGAGACAAAGGGAGAGCCTGTCCCAGAGTACTTACTCCGGGAGACTCTGAGGCGGAAAGGAGAAACAGAGACAGGTTCATGACCGACTGCATTCCTCCCCTGCGCCAGTTAATTCAGAGAAGTGTTTGAATTCGCAGTCTTTGCCGACTCTTCCACCACCAGATTTACAGCTGATACAGATGCTGCTTTGGAAGCTGTGCTTTTTATACTGTTCATGTTACCATCCCAGGGCAAGCACGTTTTAAATGCTCCGTTTTCCTGTCAAAAGACTAAATTCATCTCTTCTCAGCCTCTGAATTCAAAGGCCTTTCTCAAGGCTGAAGTGATTTCACCTGGTATCAGCAGAGATCTCAGGAACTCGGGAATTTAAGCACTTGCAGTTCAAAATCTTCAAAAACGGCAAAATAAATTATGTGTTTGTTAAATTTGACACTCCAAAGTCATAATGAATCCCTGCCTCAGAAGAGCCATCCAGCCTAAACTGAAATTTCATTGGAAAAAAGTGACAAAAGTCTTTAAATAAGAATGTAGAAGGTTAGACAGTTTGGATTTAGAAATACTAAAGAAATACCTTAAGTGTGTCTCGACGAGTGAACAAAGACTGATGTGTGCAAATAACAATAATCTCCAAGGTGAAGGACTAGAATCAAAGAATGAAATGTTTTTCTTCTGGAAATAGTAATTAGCACAAGCAAGGTCAGACAATTTCCTGAATATAAATGTATAAGTCCTTCTCTGCTGTTTTGCCCCTTTGTTTTTTGATCAGTATTTGCTAAAAGCTCACAGTGCTCAGCACACAAGTGTTTGGTCTACGACTCAGCACAGGAGAGGCACAGACACAGCATTCTGTGGCACTCACAGGACGCCCTGGGCCAATGACTCTTTTATGCCTTACAGCCACTTATAAATGGATTTTTAAAAACAAACAAACCCATGTCTTTATTTTGGAAGGCTGAAATAACAGTCTTGTTTTGGGTAAGTTTCCACTACATGATCAAATACAAAATGATAGTACAGGTTTATTGGGCAAGTGAACACAATAGTAAAAAAATGAACAAATTCTACTGAGTGACTGTTTTTATATATAGAACATTTCAACTCACATTCCAGTAATATTCTGCTCTTCACAGAATTACAGGATAGTTCAGGTTGGAAGGGACATCTGGAGGTCAACGGGTTCACCTGCCACAAGCAGGTTGATCTAGAGCTGGTTAATCGGGACTGATCATTTTCCTAAATTCAGGCTGACCTTACAACAGAGATTTTTGGCAGCATTTTGGGGTTTTTTAATAATTAATCTCAGCACTCCCAGAAATGTGGGAATTATAGAAAGATAGCCTTTATGCTGATTTCTTTGTATGTGCTTTGTACAGCTCTGAACAGTACTGAGCAGTCAATCATATCATCAGAACTTTCATTTCTATCAGTGATCACTGTTAGAATTTCCTTCTGGATTATACCAGGATTTGCATTACTTGTTTGCCACCAAATAATATTTCACATTTGTAGCATGGAAGGAGAGAAACAAACAAAAAATGGATGCAGACAGATCTGAAAGGATTTCTAACCTGTTTGTGCTTTCAAAGTTGTACATTTTCATAACTTCTTACTCCAGTCTCTAAAATCCAGAGCACACATCCTCATTGGTTAAAGGCTTAATTTTAAAATTAAAAAAAAATTAAAAAGCAGTATGTTTATGCAAACTGTTTTTCATTGACTAATTTTGTCTCAACATCCATTATTCAAGAAAACTATGCTAGAACAACTCTTTTATTACCTCCTCAACCTTTCTACAGGAGAATATAAAACTTTTTTAGCCAAGGTGTGCAGGGTCAGCTTAATCCTGGAAATAATCTTTGCAGTGTAGAAGAGATTCTCCAGCATCTTTAGCTCTGGAACTTAAAATAGTTATCGAAGTTAAAAAGCAGGTTTATATCAACTCAGTATTTCAGTTTTAAGAGATGGACTATTGATCAACACAGAGATAAAGTGCCACATGAAAGATTTCCAGAACAACCAATAATAAACTAAAGTGTTACTTCAGAGAAGATGTTACTCTGAACATTTAATCACACTGTCTATTGTCTAGAAAATATTAAAAAAGCTATATGCAAAAAGTTGATTTTTAAGAAGTATGCACAATTTTCTCTTCCCATCAAAGGAAGGGATCAGAATTTACTTTAGCTCCCCTGATAAAATATTAACAAACTATCTCCTCAAATACATGATTCAGTGCTTGGAAAAGGGATTTTTAAACAAAACTAAACAGAAAGATTCAGTTGGGAGCGCTATTTTTACTTGGATCCAAGTCAAAGTAATCTGTAAATGATAAATCATTTATATCTGTGTATAATTCTTTTATATGCATGTTCTGCTGGCATTAGATTTGTTTGCTGTTTTACTTGTTCTGTACTTACCTGTTTATTTTGACTGTTAAATGGCTTTATCCTTCAAGCTCAGCATAACTGTTTGCATGCAGTCAGGAACAGTGCATGAATGTGCATCCACCTAATGCCTTTTTTTGCTAATATCAACCAATTCACACTCGTACAAGAGGGATGCCAATCAATTTTAGGCTTTCAAAATGTAGGAAAGAGGTGTGACCCCGACCTGTCACAAGTGCATAAAACCTAGCACAGTGATAAATCACCCCCAGTGAATATTGAGAAATAAGCTGCACACAGCTCTCCAACAATGCCGTCTGTCTCTCACCAAGACAATCACCTGTCATGTCTTTTCCTACAGCTGGCCTTGGAAGAATGTGGGAAGCAAACACAAAAGCACAGAGAAGCAGTTTAAAGTGGAGCAACACGTTTAGCCACTGTGGCAGGCACTGTGCCTCTACTGTGAGCCCCCAAACGTACTTTGGCTCCAGGAGGGCTTCTTGGGAGTCTCAGAAGCTCTGAGGACTGGGTCTATCATCTCCTTGGTGGAATCACAGGGTTTATGTATCACCAACATGCACCTTTCAGCAAAACTGCTTTAGTGTCTCCTGGTCTGAAGAAAACCAAGCAGTTCAACAAATTCACCAAATTCAAAGGTATCAGTGACCTGGGCAGCTGCTTTTCCTTGTCACTCTATGTACAGAATTTTCACCTTGGTAGGAGGAATATTCTGGTCCTCTGGGACTCAGAGAAGGTCATGGCTACACCTCCTGTGGAAGCTGTATGGGTTTTTTGCTCTATTAGTGTCTTCTAAAATAAAAGTTGTTTTGATGGAAAGTTTACAATTAATAGATTGAAAGCAACCAGAGGAAGTGTCAATTATTACAAACTATAACAGAGTGCTTAACTAAAGAGATGCATTTTCAAATCAGTCTGACCATATTCCCAAATCATTTGAAGAGTGTAGTATTGCAGGACTTTGTAGCATCACAGCAAGGGCTGACTGCAGTTATGGCATTTTGAAAATCTCTCCACTGATAAACAGCTCCACGTGTTTTCAAAGTTCTGTTTACTTATGTCTTTGTGGAACTGGCCCAACTTTTCCTAAGTATATTTTAAGCTACTTTTGTTATTTTTTTTCACAGGAATTTTCTTCCAGGGTAGATCTTTTGTCTCCACAGAAATAGCACTAACTGCCTGTGTAGTCCCAGTATTTTCTAGGGAGACCAAAGGCAGCTGTTATCTGCCAAGCCTGTGTCTTGTGCCTATGTCTCTGTGCCTCTGCTGGGGGTACTGGACATAGTGTGCTGCAGGACAAGTGTCTTTCTAAATTAAGCTCTTAATCTTTCTGGTTTAGGTAGTATTGTTTAGAAAATATTAACATGAATAACTCATCTGCAGTGGTCATGTATGGCTGCTTCTGCTGTTCTGCCTTTTGTAAATAAACTCTGAAAGGCCGTCTAAACAGTTTATAGTCTGGAGCTGTGCAAGTGTTGAGGAAAACACTTTAAAATGTGCTTTAAGAGAATATACACCCTTTATTCTTAGCCCAAATACACTGGGAGTGGGGGGGAGTACACAACACACTGCATTCCCAAACATCTCATTTGAACTTTAATCATATAATCCTTTGAATAACACAGACAGAAGTTGCTCCTTTGAAGCTAACCCCGTTAACTCCAGAATGGATAAAGATCATCTACCTATGAATAGTTTGGATCTTAAAAGATATTGGAGACATATGTATGAATTTCTTTCTGGTTTTTAATTAAAACACAACTTCTCAAGGTGTTTGAAGACATTTCTAAAAGAATAGGCTTTATCCTTAAACATAATGTAATAACTACTACTGTGGTTAATATAACGTGTTAGAAATACTCATTTCACTGTCTCATGAACTCAGGAGATGTCACAAGAGAAAAAACCCACTGTATTAAAAAAAGAATTGTATAATGTGTAACTCTGCAACCTGAAGTGTCAAGTACTTATCTTTAAATGTTGATTTATGTCATTGTCACCAGCACCACATATGAAGATATAGCTTACACTTGCTGTTCTCATTTATGTGAATTATTCTTACAACTGTAAATATTCCAATCGGCTTCTGTATTAAGCCAAATCACAAGAAAAAGTCCCTTTAAGATAAAACCATGACTCTGAATGTAGCACTACTATTCCAGCTTTATGGTCCATATAAACCACTTTCTCCAAGGCAGTATTTGCCATTTGTAGATCAAGCACTATAGATTAAAATAACCTTTCAGATATCAATTCTTCACATCCCTAACTTAGGTAGATTGCCCTTTTCATTTACATACAAAGCCTGTTCATTTTTAATCTAAAAAAAAATCATAGGGAGGGATTGAAAAATTTACTTCTTTTTTTCAATATCTGCAGTAAACTAAACACAAATGTCTCCGAAAGCACGAGGCTGGTGATGAGACATCACAGTTTTCTTATTTGGCAAAATCTAAATATAAGTAGAGGCATCCTTTTCCAAAAGTGCTCGTAGATTTACAGCTTCGAAATCATGTCCTTTGACTTGGGTTTCCCTCTCTCCCACCCTGCACCCTGACAAATCATCCTTGCCTGCTGTGACTGATAATCCCAGTTGGCTGCAATGGCACCTACTGGCTGTCAGCCCTGATGAACTGCAGGCCCTGCTGCCGCCGAGTTTCGCTCCCATCACTGCCAATGTAATGTTCAATACCACAGCCCTCTCCCAGCAAGGCTCCCCGCCTGCTCCAACTCTCTTCCTGACTATTTGGATCTCAGTTACCCCTATGAAGCAATTTCCTGCCTCCTTCAGGCTCATTTCTCAACTCCCAGGTAACAAATTTTCAACCTGATTACAACTGGGTGAGTTTAGTCCAGACTCTTCTAAAGCAGTTGCATAATCTGAGCTGCTCCACTGCAGCTGTTGTTGAACTAAGTTATTTATAAACTGTAGACAAAATCCTTGGGTATTTACAAAAGCTACTATGCAAAATAGCAAGATATACTGCATCACGCTGTGGTTATTGTTTTCACTGGGACCTCAGTGTTTGTTCAGTCCTCACTGTGAGAAAGCCACAGCTGTATCTGGGATCTGACTGGGAAAGAATTTGAAACTTGAAAGCTCTGATCACGAATTTCCCATTGCTAAGTTAATGTCATCATTAATTTAATTAATAAAAATTGTACCTTGTTAGAATTGGAGTTGACTGCATGACTAGCAACATCAGGAATTTTTTCCATAGACTTGGGGGAAAACCAGGCTTTGTGGTTGTGTACAATTAATCACTTCTGTTTGCCCATTTGTTATGATATTATCAGAAAAAGGAAGAAACAGAAAGTTTCCAGAATACAGTACTTCCAAGACTATCAGCCAACCTTCTTTACTGTTGCAAGCAGACACAGCCAAATCAGGTGAAGTTAAGTTGGCAACGAGATCAACGTTAATCTAATCTTTGCTTAGATTGCATTTGTTTTTACAGATATTGCACTAAGGAAAAAGACTGGGACTCAGCGTGGTATCCACCACTCCTCCACCAGAGGAGGCCCAATGGGATCCCAGGCTCTAGAATGGATTTTTTTGGAACTACTTGAGGTCACTAAGTTTGAGTAGACTAGTGACTCTTGAGCCATATTTGGTGGTTAGGGACCACCAGGTGGGCTGTGGAAACCTTAGAAGAAGAAAACACTGACATGAACCCGAGCCTCTCTTGTGAATTCTTCCTTTCAATGGTAAAATAAATGAACAGGGATCCAAATTACAAATACATTACCCAAGTTTATTAGAAGATTAATCGTACAGTAAAAGACACAGAATCTTGGATGAACTTCTCTGCAACTCCAGTTCTAGCATTCAGCAGAGGAAATAAAAACATAACACAGTAATGAAACACTAAGTTAGAATCACCCACCCACCAGCTGAGTAAAATATTCACTTTTAAAGTTCTTGAAAATAGAAACACTAAAAAAGAAATGCAACCTGGTCAGGAAAGGTGTGTTCTGATCATAAATATAAACTGTGAAGCCTGTCTAGAATCAAGATAAATTCTCAGCATCTAAAAGGAGTTTTAATGATATATATAAATAATAGATATTTACTATAGGCCACCCGAGCATGATGTCCTGTGACAGCTAAGAAAAACAGAAAAAGCATTTCTCAGCCAAGAAAGGAAGGTGGAACTATAACTATCTACAGGCTGACGAAACAAACATACAGAATACTGACAACTGATATTTTCAAAAAGGTCAAAACATAAGTAAATATATGTATTTACTGCACACATCATTATTAATAGCATGTTATAGAGGTATTTCAACTATCTTCACATCACACCAAGCATGATAAAACAATGTAATTGAGGAACGTATCTCGCTCTGCTTGGGGAGAACAAACTCTGGACTCAACACTATCCATGGTATCTAACGTTAAATTTTCTTCCAAACCATCTGGCATTCAGGATAGTTGAAAGTATTCATAGAGTTCCTTCAACATAATTTCTATGAGCTTTTCAATACCTAAACTCTAGAAAGGTAGCCCCAGCCTGTGGCTTGACCCAAAACCCCAAAAGACCCACGCAAAATAAAAAAAGCTTGACCAGACAGAGAGAAGGTATGCATGAGAGGAAGACTAGTTTTCTAACTTAACTCACTGGTCTTCTAATCAAATCCTATGTACAATAAATTAACAATTTCAAGCTGACACTTCTGTAAATAAGCTCTTCAAAAAGCACTTGAGACACATAAACATGCAAAGATCAATCAAGTCTTTTTTGTTTGGGCTCAAGTCAACCCAGAACAACTAACAAACCTGCATGCTTGAAGTGAAAGAATGATAAGCTCCAGGCTGCACCAGCCTCCTGCTTCCTCTGCATTTCTGGAAATTTTATCCACAATGCAGTAACCCGGACTGTTTGCCAGTGAAAAGCCACTCCCATGGACAGTAGTGAACAGCCCCAGCAGAGTGGCAGCTTGCAGCACAATTCAGTTGGTGGGTTATGTTTGCGTTGGTGCTCTGAGGCAGATCTCCAGCGCAGTAGACAATGTTTAGCCTTATCTTTAACCCTTCAAACAATAAAGGACAATTTTGCTGTCCTTTCCCTTGACTACCCCATCTGGGTCTGCCAATTTGTTCACAGCATTTGCACTCACCAAGTCCTATGAGGGATCTAGTCTGACACCTCTCTTCACTTGACAAACAGCCTGAACCCAAACCTAGTTTGAGGGACCAGAGGTGAACTTGACGCCTTAGCTCACTACTAACCTCCTTTGATCTAAGGACTTCAGTCCCTGGCTCACAACTAGTTCCTGGCTCTAAACCTCTTGCCAGTCAGAGAGGAAGGAGGAAGCTGTTCTCACTGCCAGTGTGGGCCATAAGAGAGAGGACCCTTCTGGAAGTGGAAGGAAAGAATTTTATGACTCACTGAATGCAAGACTCCTTCACTCTTTCAAGAAAATCTTATTTCTATCTTTTCTGCCATCAATTCATTCCCTTAGCACTGGCAAGTCCTTAGTGTGGTGCCTATTATGTATGTGTTGTACCAAGAGCCCCGGAGGCAGTGAGCAGTAAAAGTAGTACTCAAGCAATTGAAATTGTCTCCATAAATACACTTGGAGCCAAGCAAGGGGATTCATCACAAATAATGCTTACTATAAACTCAGCAGAGGTGACACAAGTCATGTAAGAATAGAAAATGAGATATGGTGACAACAGCCTCTGAGTTTCATTTTTACCAACCTATCAACTCAGAAAAGTCTCAAGAAGCTTTGCAAATAAAATGCAAGCTGGAATGTTATATCCAGTCATACCACAACATGATCCTGATTTGGATAGCACAGAGAGGCAGTGCCTTGATTCAGACTCACCAATCTCCATAGAAGTTAAGGTTTTCCTTTTTCTAGTAAAAGATTCAAAGTAGCCAATGTCATTGGCTACCTAGCCTGAACTCCCACATCCCACAGACCAATATATTATACCAAATTATCCCTGAATTAGCCTCCAATATTCTGCACATCAAGCACAAAAGAAGTGTTAGCACACATCTCCAGTGGATTCCCATTTCTGGGGAACAAAACTCAATACCATAATTTACAGCACAGGGAAAACTCATGGCAATTGCCAAACATTAGAGAAAGCTTTGGCATCTCTCTACCATTTGACAAATATGGAAACTAAAAGTCAAAGGCATCAAAGTTAGGCACAGAGGAATTAATCTGTAGGTAAAACCAAGCAAAATTTATATGCACTGGAATTTATATATCTGGAAAATTGAAATGAGCCTGGGCCTTCACCTTACCCAAGCCACTATAGAATCAACACAAAATAAAGAATTTCTGAGTCTTGGCACCCTTATTTGTTTCATGGGGGAAATTAATGCTTATTTTTATTTACATTAATTTGATTTGTATTCTGATAGAGGAACAGCACAAGGTATGTTTTTTCACAGAAGAAACTACTGAAGTTACAGAAAACAAATGTTCTGTTCCATAGAAGGCTCCATATGCCTGTCTAGCCCAGCCATATTTCTGAGGTTAAATGATGCAAAGATAAAAAGCTGACTTTATGAAACAAAGGTAAATAGCAACCCAGATGCTCTCATTCATATTCTGAAGTTATTGCCATCAGCTCTGTGACCAACACATTTCACAGCTTGTGAATTTCCAACAATCATAAATTAGGGCAGTAAGAGAGGACCAAGTACAGTCCTATAAACCTCTGAAAGGGTTTGCTTTATTTATATTTCAGTTGGGGACCCTACCAATGCTCTAAAGTTTATAAAGTATTGAAATTGAGGAGAATCCAGTCCTCAAATAATTTATTTTGTATTTCTGATGGCCTGGATTAGAACTACATATTTGCACTGCTCTGCATATTCCCTTCTAAAGGAGTTTGCTCTTCTAGATGAGATGCACTGATGAGACTTGGGAGGGAGAACTTTGTAATTTTGTCTCATAAACATTATTCCCAAACATCTATTTTGTGTTCTAAGTAATATGCAATACCCAGGACTTCTCAGAATCCAGCATTTGCACTTACCATACATTCATTTCATAGGATTTTTTTTTCTAGGAAAGGTTATATTTAATTATGTTAAACTGCACTGAAAATATTTGTGACATCTGTCAAATTAATTTTAAAAAATTCATTAGGGTCATTGTAACTGCAATAAACACAAAATTAATAGCAAGGGGTTTCTTTTAAGGTTACATTAAAACAACATTTGGGATCTGTCTGAATCTGACAAAATCCAGGGAACTGGCTACAGCCACGATTTGTCCTTAAATTCTTTGTGCCTACATAAAAAAGGTGCTAAACAATCCATATTTTTTTATTCACAGCGTTCCATGTGCTGGAGTAGAGAAAGTGCTCTCAGAATTAAACTTGGGATTTAGGCAGTTCAGCTTCACTTGGTTTCCAGCTCTCCTTGAGCAAGTTACTATTTTGATCCACGTTTGTAAATTCTGTAAAACTACATTTAATTCTTCCCACAGCTGCTTTGAGGACGAGTTGTCATCCACTGGTGGTGTAAAATGCTCTGATCCTTCTGCACAGATGATATACCATGGCAAAATGCTATTGCCCTCTGCACTGATGGCAGTGCCTACAGGGGCATGCCAAAACAAGGTTTTAAATATAAACACCACTTTCCAGAGTTCACTCCTTCTTTTCCTTTCTGCATTCCCTATTTTTCCCTCGTGACACTATGTCTTAAAAACAGACTTTCTCTTGGTTCAGAGAAAGGGACTTGACAAAATTTGGACTTCTGCACTGCAACAATTAGGATCACTGGAAAATGGCATTATCCCTTCTGTATGTTCAGCTCAAAATACAAAAATCCAGAGATAAATTAAATTGCATTAAATCCAGGATAGTATTGAAATTTGCTGAGTCAGTTAATCTAAAAGTCCTATAATGCAGAGCTTTGCTTTGGAATGTATGTGCCAAGTATTGCTCATGGCTCAGTATTTTGAAAACAATATCCCAGTGACTTCAAGGACATATGACTGAATCCTGTACCTTTTAGCTAAACTGAAAACAGGCAGACAGGTAAAATCCCCTCTTCCAAGTCTACATCTGAATGTTTTCCCATTAATACAGAAGAATCCACTCTCAAAAGGCTTTTAAGTACACCTTAAAATTGCATTTTTGTTACTTAGATCTGAGTGACAAGAAAGATGAATCATGTCTTAGAATTTATTCAGCATTGCTAATTAAACTCATTCCTTGAGGCCTGGGAAGCACTAAACCACTGGAGTGTAACAGTGAAAATTAGTGATTTGAATAGAAGAATCATGAACTTTGGAAAAGAAAACATTACCCATCGGTGGAGCTCACAAAATAGCCCCTTACAGAAACTAAGTAAGATTAATGAAGGTGAAGTCAAGAAAAACAACAGCTTTTAAAAGTCCTCATGCCTTATTTTTCTAAAGAGCACATAAAATAGAATTGGTGCCACTAAAAACTTTTAATATTAAGATACACATTTAACACAAAACAGGAAAACAAGTTTTATATGCCTCACTTATTGCATAGAAAAAAAATCCTTCAACAAAAATTATTTTAAAAAAATTAAAGAGAAAATAATCTTCAAGTATTTCCAAGTACTTGAGTCTAAATTCGGACCCTTCAAATTTTGTCATATTTCAGTTAAAACTGTTAATCTAGCTGTTTCAGTGGCACCAAGGGTGTTTACTCTCAGTGAAAGAACAGTGTATCCTTCCTAATTTCTTGCTAAATAGCCTGAAGACTGGCATACCCAGATCACAGCTCTCGAGGGCTCAGTTCCTCCACTTTGCAACAAATGAAGCATAGATGTAACAGTAAAAACTGTCAGGATAATATGGCTACTGCATCTGGAAATGCATGCTAAAGACAGCAAAGAGGAAGCCTTCCAAAAACCAGAAGTCATTGGTGAAGTGCTGGATTTAATTCAAGGGTTTTTCTCCTAGTAGGAATATCCCTGGGGCCACAAGATGCTGCCAGGTGCATCTCACCTGAACACATGACCAGAGCTCCTGGCAATGACATCTAAGCCGGTGGGACCAAGGAATAGCAAAACAGGAGCTGCCACAGATGCCTGTCTCACATTGCCATGACTCCCTGCCTGCCATTTGCCACTCCAAATCTGGTACTGGTCTCTGGAACCTCTGGCCTGACCTTCCAGGGCAATGATTTCTTAGGACAACACTAGAATTCCGAAATAGCCAGCTCTTCCCGTAAATTGTCTATGGGCTGTGGTTACTTAGTGCAGTGCTGTGCTGTGACCCCTGGTGTCACTCCCAAATCATGCTGGAACATTCACACAAATGTAAATCCCACAGATGTCCAACGGCAGTTATGTGGAAACCTGAATCATCACTGGTGAGTTTGGGATTGAATCACTATAACTGTAAGAGCGGGGCCAGAGATGTCCCCTGCTTTGCTAAAAAATTAATAGAGAAATGTATACATAAATAACATCAAGGATTTTATAACTTGCCTGTAAACACCTGCTTCAACAAACATGAGATATATAATCTCTCTCTTCCATTCTGTTCCATTTCTAAAAAGGGGGAAAAAGAAATATGTGATTGCTACACAGTTAATAAACAGACATCTAGGTGATGTTACCCAGTTGGCTGGATTATTCTGTTTCTTACAATGCTGTATTGGGGCTTCAGTGGTTTGAGACTGAGTCCATCTAGCAAGTACTTGCAGCTTGCCTAGTTCCAAGAGGAAAACACAGCAAACACAATGCTTGCAATGTACCTTCAGAGCAAAAGGTAACTTTGCCCACAGCAGATGGGGTTGAGGCTGGTTATAGGTGTCACTCTCTTAGAAAAACTCATATAACTTGTGATTGAACAATGCTCTCATAAATTTTATGATGCTTCTCACAGGAGTTTCTCAGGTCTGGAGTTCTCAGTAACAGCAGAGCCTCCCCTCCCATTGCCAGTGTTCAAGTTGAGCTGTTCTGTATGTACAGGCATTTAGTCCTTTCACTTTAGCATATGTGAATCTGTACACTCAGAAGCCTATTACTTAGAAACAACTGATTTCTAAAAACAAAAGAAAAATCTCTTTAAAACAAAACTAATGTATCCAGCTTACCAACAGGGCTCAGCTTTTAGACATAAAACTACGCTGATACATGAAACCAAACAACAAACCCCATCACCTCCATGACAAGAATATTGTAGCAATAAAAGTGCACCAGCTCTTGAAATCCTGCACTGTTTGGTGACCTGCTCCAGTGAGGTTCTGCAGAGATCCATTACCTCCAGAGGCCATGGGCTGGACCGAGCAGCAAAACACAGAAATGTGATCTCTGTCAGCCTTCACACAACACTTACAAAACTAACACACGCTGCGACATAACTGATTACTTTTGTTCAACCCATCGGGTGACTGAACACGCACAGCCATGTAATTGCTCTTTAAGCAGATAGTTTTCTTGGTGATTTGGAAATGTGAAGCTCCACCAATACACACCATGCAACTGACACAAAATCCAGCCAAATGCTAACAGGAGTAAACCCAACAAGAACAGCTCTTTCTAGCAAAGCTGTCTTTGAGTGCAGAATTCTGAGTTGGCAAGAACATCCCTTCCTATGTTGTTTACATTCAAAGCTACTCACCAATGCAAATTACCTCTGACCACGGCTATCCAGTGAAGAAAGCTCACTTTTCAGAATCCAAGGTTAATATCAGGAATATGAGGTTTAAAAGAAAAACATCAATTGGAACTAAACTTCTGCAATTGTTTAAATGCACTCTCATTAGTAGCCTTGCTAAGAACAGCATCAAGTACAGTAGCAGCAACAAGTAAGCAAAGCTACCTTGAAGATGATTCTGTAATTGTCTGATTCTATGAGTCGCATGGTTCCCTGAAGATATTTCTCACACAAGAAGCACAATAGGATATAGTAAACTTAAAAAAATAACATGAGAAGTAGTGACTGAGTTACGGAAGCAAGATACAGCTCTTTAAAAAAAAAATTAGATTTATCATAAAAATTAACTCTACAGAAAACAAAGAAAAAACCATAGTTATACATAATTTATTTGAAATACATAGCTCATGTAATTATAAATACTATAACTTTAAAAAACAAATTAAATTACAAAAACTCACAGTGCATTTAAATGGTTAAGAAGTTTCTGAACCGTTCTTTCCCCTAAGAAAAGATATTCTCAGGTTGCAGCTCTCCTGAAAAAATTACTTCCCAGCACTTGAGTACTTTTAAAGAAAGTATTTCTAGCCCAGCAGCACATTAGTATGTCCTTGAGGACAGAGCAAGAGCAATACATATCACATATCACTGTGCTTTTAGAATTAAAGAGCAAGGGAGAATAACAATGGCAGTGTAACTCCGAGGGAGACATGGATTCTTCAGCAACGGAAAGCTGCCCTGTTTTAGAAATACCTCTGCTCTCTTGTCAGAGTTCCATACAATAGTAGCTGTACTTCTGGTACCTTAGAGAGGGGTATATCCTTCAAAACTTTTGCTTCAAGACAAATTGTGCACAAAGGTCTTTTGCACAGAGTCAGAGCCACAGACAAATGATTTCTGAAAAGATTTCTCCATGAGCAGAAACAGTCATGAAGAGGACCATTGTTGACCAAGGGGATATCGGCAAAGGCATATTAAATAATGAAAAATTCAGAGAAAACAAGCACTCAGTATTTAGTCTATATTATAACTGACTTCTAATGAAACTAAAGTGTAACAGCATTTAACTTACTAGTGGAACTCCTGGCTTTACTAGGTTTGGAAGCAGAACGTAAAACATTGCAAAGACAAGCTTCCCACTCATTTTGAAATGGATATTACTCAATACTCCTCACAGAACATCTTTCACTCTTTAATAAAATTATAATTGAAAACACTATAAAAATGGTGTGATTCAATGGATCAGCTACAGATCTCTTACCATTGCAATTTGGTAATCAATGACAGATTATAAAAACATTCAATGTTTTATTAGAGAAGGAAATTATGTTTACATTTCATGGCATGTCAAACGGTGGCTGAGAAGAGACGAGGAAGAACCTTTCCACTCCTTTGTCCCTGCCTTCCCTGGACAACTTGTTCTGACAGGCTTTTTTGGAGCTCCATCCATCATCCTCCAAGCCATCCCCCAAAGCCACGGTCAGATGCAGCATACCAAACTACATGACACATTATGACACACTCCTATGTGACCATCCTAATGCACTTGCAAAACTGCACTCATTTATAGAACATATTAATAAAGTTTTCTTTAGAGAAAACTTCTTCACATTTAAGATTACACACGCTGTTTACAGTGTGGTCGGTCACCAGAATGGAATTTAACTATCCTAGCCATTTGAAAAATATTGCTATATCTTGGGCTTTTAACAAGATTTCTACAGATTTTATATGGGTCAAAGGGAGGGAAAGTGCTTCTAAGATATTTTAAGATAGTGCCTCCATTCCCCTTAGAAAGGAAACTGCCTTTCTGACACCTAAAGCTGCCGAATTCTTGATCTGCTTTTCCTCAGGTAGAGAATCCACAAAGAGATGAACAAGTTCTCACACAGGGTTATGAGTTCTTTATACTTTATGCACACAGATTCAGCTTCTTCCAGCTACTTTACATGTTTTTAATGCATGAATCAGCCATGGGCCCTTGTTACAGAATTCTGTGAATTTTTTCAGGATGTTTTGAGGAGCACACGGAACAAAAGCTCTCAAATTTCTTGTAAGTACCATTCTTCTGAGATTCATTTTTTAAAAAAATTTAGAATCCAGAACTTCCTATCTTGCCTGCTCTAACAGAAACATTTTCTCTAAGGTTATCACCAGATGAATAGAAGGGTTTGTTTACCTTTCAGTCTAATCAGACAAGATAGATTTTGTTTTGGGAAGATGCTTGGTTTGTAATGTAAAGTGCTCATTGAAAGATGTTTATGTTTTCTCTGTGTGTAAGGTTTTCCAGAGCCTTTGTTGGTGGCATGAGCTGTATTTCACGGTGTGCTCACCCAAGAGCAGGCTGTGAAATGACTGTGTGAGACACTGTCACCACAAGGCTGCAGGAGAGCAGTGCCAGTGAGGTTTTTGTCCCAACAATGCTAACTCCATATCAAACACACCACGTGTGGCGTGGAAAAAGGTTCTTCCCAAAAATTGCAACTAAACTCCACTCTTTCCATGCTTTAGTCTTTTTTTTTTTTCTCCAGGAGGGACTAGAGAAGGTTGACAGGACTAAATACATGTGCAGATAGCATGAGTCGTTTGACTAAAAGTCTAACTTCTCAGCTATGAAAGAAGCAGAGAACATTCTTTAACTTTGCATTTTCATCACTGAAGATAGTTATAAAAATAATTCCTAAATTGAAAAAAGTAAAATTCCTAAAAAACAGTGCAAGAATTATATTTTTTTACAAAATGAACTCCATAGCAAAAGGAGAAAAATGTCCCTCTTAAAAGCCCAAGCACTGAATTCTTTCTCAGAAGTTTAGATTAACTTGCTCATACATTCTCCTTATGAGACTGATACTTAATAAATCGTATTAATTTGTCTCCATTTTCACTGGAGATGTAGAAAGGCCAAGTTTATTTGCAAACCCAAAGGGAGATTACTCCATTTACTAGAACAGAAATCACTTTTCCCCATTCCAGTGCAGCATGCTGGTTGTTGAATTGGTTGTCATTATCAGATGAGAAATAAAGTATTTTCTTATGTTACTCCTGCCCAAAACCACTACATGGAGGTCCTACAATATCTGAAGTGTGAATGTATAAGACTGTCTTCAAGTATCCAAATTGTCCAGTTGGTCAAAGAGCTTGGTGACTCCTGGAGGAAGCATAGCAGTGGTAAGGAAAGATCAGAAAAATAACTCAAAAATTCGTAATTAAGATGATGTTTTGTAGAGTGTGTGACAGAAATCACACAAAAATCATTCCAAAGCAATGTTTAAAATTGTTGAGAAATAACTAAGTCATTTAGATGCAGTTTTAGTTTAAATGTCAACTTGCATATGGTATATGTGATTTTATATATATCTATATATAACCCAGAAAATCTGCAGACAATGTACAGGAATGATAATGATCACTGGGTAAAATAGATTAATGACAAAATCTGCACAAATCCTGAACTGCCCAAGGAAGGGTGCACAGCTCTGACAGATCCTTTAGTACAAATGGTGGGAGTAAAACATATCCACATGATAATCACATCCTCACCAAAATTGAAAACGTATGTGAAAATCATGGTGGTCTTGCAAAAATATAAACTCATAAACGATTTTTTGATTTGGTGTCATCATTCATTTCTTTCATTTGAGAAACCAGTTTTAGTAGGCCATACAAAGATTGATGGCTTTTTCATAAAAGGATATTTTATGAAATAGTGAAATGTAGCATATTTCTACCTGATAAATGCAGAGACCTGTAAACTTTGAACCCACATTGGCCTTTGTTGCTCGTGACCCTGTTTAAGTGATTTATTTTCTTTTAACAACTGCAGTCTGCAAGAGGTAGATCTACTGTGTAGATCTTTAATTCTGTTGAAAATTGAACAGTTTAAACAGAATGGCTGACATTAGAAGACCTATTACTGAAAAGTCATATTATCTTCATTTCAGTATCCCTTTTAGGAGCAGTATTTATGGTTGGGGAAAATGCATAATTTATAAAAACAACTTGCTAAGCTGCTGCAGAGCAATGGAGGAGTTGGCATCCTTGGCCACACATCAGGGTGTCTAGTGGATTGCATCAAAGCTAGAGACTCTGGAAACCTGGCATGTGCAAAGGCACAAAATCAGAAAACTTGCTTGTTGTCTAGAAGAACATCTTGAGGGAACTGGAGACTCCCCACCCTTGTGAAACATTTGGATTTCAAAGACATAACGAATTCCAAGGAAATAATACTCTTCTAGAATTTTTCTGCCAGGCTCTCAATACAATGGCAGCTTTATGTTTGATTAAAGTGAATTTGGTTTCCTTTTTTCCCTCCCTTCGCTGCTTTTTATTTGCATTTTGTTACTGTGCAACAAATTCAAACCGCACCATAAGCATATTTCCTACTCCTTGGTGTGAATGTGACCATGGAAGCACCACTAAGCAGAGTCCTCTTCCATGTGTAGGGAGAAACCATTGGAAATCTGAAACATTTTTCTATATAGTCCAACTCTGTTTCACAACAGTGGGGACTGATGCCAGGTAGTTTCCCCAGCAGCACACCACAGTACTGCCCTAATAATCTTTGTTAGATGACAGCCCTACAAAACCTTAGCAGCTTTAATGTGTGTTTCTGCATTATCACATAAATGAATAATACTTTTTTTAAAATTCTGGTTTGAAATTGCTCGTTCATGAAACAAGCCTCTTACGTTAAACAAACTCTGTCTTTGTGAAACATCTCATGAATATATGGGGCTTTAATAAAAACAATAAATGTTTAAAGCTCCCCTACTTCTCTCTGCTCTTCATTATTAGAAATAAATCTTATGAAGCAGATAAAAGTATTACAATTAATCCCTCCTGAATGGAGACAGTATGTACTATTATTTTCAATACGAGAGAAACTGGCTTTGACTAGAGTGGCAACAACTGGTAAACTGATTTTATAGTTTTGATTTATTGAATATTAGGAAATAGACTTTTTTAATAACAATTCCATTTAAGCATTCATTAAAATGGAATTAGTACAAGCAGGGCCAGATTCTGATACCCATATTCTTGTCAGACAGCATTTTATTACAGAAAAGTCTCACTGACATCAGTGGGATTACTTGCAAAAGACCATTCGGCACGAGTGAGAACACAAAGCTAGACCCTAACGGGGCACAGAGCACTGCAGAGGTTTTAGGTGCTCCTCCCTGACCCCCAGGTGCCCCTCACATCCTTCAGCCATGCCTGCAGCAGTATGGATCTCCCAAATATTTGACTCATCCTGTCCCTGCCCCAAGTATACAGGAGGTGAAATATATATCATCATTCTCATTGGAAGGAAATATTTCCCAAGTGCTGATTATTTGCTTTAGATCTTATGCTAAAGATATTGATCTTCATAGTTCTTTCAGTCTAAGTTTGACCTGAAGAATGCATAGCACATGTTGCCATAAAAAAGCACTATGAAGATGAATTTTGATTTATAAGGAAAGTCACTCAGAAGGAAAAACATGTGGAGCTACAGTAATTAAAGGATCAAGATTGCATACTCCATTTGTCTGAATCACACAGCAGAAGAGAAGGCCATCTTGAGGTTTTGTTTTGTACACTCCTGATTTAAATATACAAATAAACAAATTCCAGTAAGCTCTTGTGGTGGCACCAGCTAAAGAGAACTGGCTTTGTTGTAAGTGCTATTGATAGTTAGAAAAAGCATATGGATTTTTTCCACACATATCTCTCAAGCTGAGTTCTAGCACTTGCACTATATTTCTTTATCCAGTAATCTCTCTAAAGAGCAGAGAAGGAGGCTGAGAAATGTGACCTTTATACATAAAGAAATGATAGATGAGCAAATGGTGAATTTCCTAATTTATCTTTCATCCAAAATTATTTTGAAAATTATTTTGAAAAATAAATTTTAGTATATATGCTGTAATTTAATATTTTCTTTACATAGATAGGTCATACCTGGAATATGCTTCTACTCCTTGACTGGATGAACACAGTTAGAATCCAGTCCTGCCAGCAAACATTTCTCAGTCTATTCAGTGTACATACAGCCTTTCCTCCTCTAAAAGGCTCCTGCTTCTGCAGAATCCCTTAGAAAACTCGTTTGCTGATAGAAAAACAAACATGGTCAAAACCAATTCGATTGTTACTTCTTCAAAATATAAAAGGTCATTTTTTTTAATATATTATAGTTATAGTATAATATAATACAGTAAACAGACTACTCACTATTGTTTAACTTTGGTTTAAAAACTGTCCAGCACTAAAGGTTTCTATTGTATAGTTCTCAAAGGTCAGACTTGAAAGCTTAAACTTCAGGTTCTACTGAGATAAAGGCACACTGCTTTGCAAAGTTATGTTATTATCCCTGGTTATAATCTTCACTGACTTCAGAAATAATTGCTTTCCTTAAACAAAAAGGAAGTCTGATTCTAATTTGCTATCTAGATCTACATTCTTATATTCTTTTTATAGATTTTTGAACAAGTTATCACTGGAATCTTCCTTCACTCAAACATAAGTGAAAGTTTTATCTTACTTCAGATATCACAAAAATAATTTATGACTGAGGAAACAAAACCTTTTGTCTCACAATATATTTCTTTGGGACAGCTGTGGTATTTCACTGAAAGCACAAAAGCTGTGACGGTCTGGACTGCAATCAACCATTTTTAATAGGAAATTTTTACAGACTTTTAATAAGATCTCCTAACATAATTTATGGGGAGAGGTTTTGAAGTGAAGAGGCATTGTTTGGCAAAGTGTTCTTCCTCTAATCTCAGGAAATTTAAATAATTGAGTGCTCATTTCCTCTAAACTTAGGATTTCTCCTTAAAAATGGTTAAGAAAAACACCTGCTACACTAGCAGCAAAGTAAGTGTATCGAGTGAAAAAAAAAATATTGCTAAATTCTTTTCAAGGCAAAATTCCATGTCAGAACCCAATATTATTACTTAATTTTGCTTTTTCAAGTCAGAAATTTTAATACATATTTTGAATGAAGATATGCTGGTCATGACAACGGCAGGTTGTCTCTTTTTTTAACCTGTTTTTTAACAGTTAGCGTAATTGGAGTAAATGGACAAAAGAGGAGACTTTACAGATTGCAAGAAAACCAGATAAGCACTCAAAAGTTACTATACTTACAGAAGTTATCCAGAGTTCCTCTGACTACAGAATTTGGCTGGAAGAATAAGGACAACAGGCTTCCCCTGAGATCTCTGATATGTCTTGCAAGAAGAGGATCAAAGGGTATTTCAGCAGTTTCCTTTCAGCCCCAGCAAGAACTAGGAAAAAACTAGAAACACGAGTAGGAAGCATATTTCTATACATTGATAAAGCTAATCAAAGCTCCTAAATATGAAACAGATTTAGTTTGGCTGGCTGGGAATTCGGATGAAGTTCTGAATTATTTTTTACCTTCTCTGAGTAACACATATGCTGTAATTCTGACTTAAACTAACAGCTGACTTAACTGTGCTCGCCCCGTCTAGGTTGGCTAGAACATTTTTCCCAAAGGAGAAAAAACAGAGAGGGAGAACCTTTAAAATAAGGACTCATAGGAACAGCTCGGGAACAGTCGCGGTACCCGGGATTCGCCCAAGACCTCCAGAGGGCACTCAGCACAAAAAGGAGCGCACTGAGGGAACGGGGATGCAATTCCCATCGGCCACTCACCCTTACACAGCTTTCCAGAGAGACAACTCAGCTTTCATTTCTGCCTGCAGAGACAGCACTCTAAGAAAAGAGGGAGGCGGGGGGAGAGGGAAGAGAGGAAATTCTGAAAGGGAAAACTTATGCCATCATAGAGTCTGCATTTCTTTTCTGTATTGGAGATCTGGTTCATCAACGTTTGTAACAGAAGAGGCTCAGTTTCTTGAGTCACCCTGAAATCCTTTATTTTGAAAAGCTGTCTTCTGATTTCAAAGAGCTTTTCAAGATGTGTCACCTGAAGGACTTTGTTTTCTTCAGTCAGCACGCTCAAAGCACACAGGGCAGGGTATCACTTCTTTACACTCCATCTCTCTGTGTTTGCCTGCAGAAACAAAACAAAGCAATTTACAGTGGGTGCCAGCTAAAATTCATCTCTTGCCCTCAGCTGTTAAGTCTCTATGTGCATACAGACATATACAGGCTTTCACACACCACAGAATTGTAGTGACCTCCTTTGGGTTCCTGCTCTGGGTCCCCGAGGTGCTGCTCCCACTTCTCCCAGGCACTGGATGGCTTAGGCTCCCCATCCCGGGAGCACTGGGAGCACTGGGAGCACTGGGAGCACTAGTCCTGAGAGCCTCCACAGGGACCTCCAGCTCTTTAACCCCATCCATGCCCTGTTCTGAACTGGCCTCACAAACTGCACACTGGACTATAAACAACTGCCTTGTTTCCACAGAAATGTCATCATTCCAATAAAACTGAAGCCCATTCCTCCACTGCATCCTCTTTCCGTCGGCAGTTTCACAAAACACATACTGCCCCCTTTATATTCAAAGTGGCCTTCCTGATGTACAAGTTCAAACCCCAGCTATCATCTATCATCTTAATTCTTCTGGGACAAATAAAGTATCATGCAACACACCATATGTGGATATTTCAGCAGAGCTCTTTAGAGTCATGTCCTGTCTACCCAGTGTGATCAATGGTTATTTTTGTGTATTCAGAATAATACATGACAAACCTCCATCTGGGCGCACTACCTAAACAAAAAGTAGACACAGAGGTTGGGAGTTCCCTGGGTGACTTGGGCCGTTTATATGCTCTGCAGAGGAATCTCAGACACAGCACGAGATCCATAGGAGCTCATGGCAGCTTGCAGGGATGCACAATATTTCAGAATGTAAATTGGTGTTAGGTATGTACTTCAGCACCTGAAATGTGTCCTAAAGGTCTGTGCAAATGATGTGTCCCTAACCCCCTGGGGTGCTGGATCCCAAGTTACCTTTGTTCTCCCAGGGTTGTGTTAAGCAGTACTAGATGAAAGTCACCTGTACTTTAAAAATGCTCCAACACTCATTCTCTGAAATTCAGATCCCCTTCCAGGTTAGCCACACAAAGATGAGCTCTATCTCTATAACATGTGTTACACCCAGAACGCTCACCTACAAAATACTTGTCAGACTATCAATCAGACAATATTAAAATATTGTTTAAAAACACCCTTAATAAAGATAATTACTCAGTTACAGTAAAAATACTGCCCAAAGTAGAATAAATTAATTAGGCAGGATTTGGATGATAAAAAAATTAAAAGTTGAACCATTATTTCAAAGTAACACCAGCACACAGATGATGAAAACTAATTTGAATCATGATAGTCAATAAAGGCAGTCTGGGCCTCATCAGGTTCATTGTGCTCAGTGCAGTGGAAACTCAGAATCAGGTGTTACCCCTACTCTGATTATTGTACTCAATAACTTAGTTTAGTCATTATTTGATCAGATTTATTAAAAAATTATGTTTGTATACAGCAGTCTTACTAACTTGGAAATTGAGGAAGTTTTTAAAGGATGCTTTTATCTCTGCAAACCACGGTGGATAGAATGATAATAAGGAAATGTGACTAATAATTAATTCAACCTTTATTGACAAAAGGTTGAAACTGCTAGCTTTCAGTATCTTCTACATATTTTATATAAAACCATTATTAGAAACATTTCCCCAAATGTCTGATGATCCAAAACAAAGACAGGCTATGGATAGGCTTGTGGTCCATCAGTGTTGATACAAATGCAGAAAACTCAAGAGTACAAAGGCAAGTGATGCAAAGGCTGTCCTGAAAGCTCACAATATTCCCCAAAAACCTCTGACTGTGACTTTAAGCCCTAAAAATTGCCTGTCAGTTCCACAGCAGAATCAAGTTTTTTCAGCTTTTGCAGGAGGTTTGGAATTCCCACTCATCAGCCAGCAGAGTGACATTTTTTCATAGGAATTCTCCAGGACAACGAAAATATTTTTTAAGCACAGCAATTGTCTGCAGTGGAATCCTTTAGTGTGTGCATTCCGTGTTTTCGTTACCAATTGCTAGTTCCTCCTAATTACCTCGCAAACCTCTCTGAAAACTCCGAGGCTGCCATCCATCGACATTCAACGAGTCTCCAAAGTTCTAAATGCAAACCACTGAAAACACCAAGTACTGCACTTAAGGCCCCTTTTCAGCTGCGTTTCCATATTTATAGCTAAAATCGCATTTGTAAAACTGAGGCTAAATGCCAGTGACAGCAGAACAGCCCCTCCTTGCTAAACAGAAGCAACACTAGGAAGGCACTCAGAGATGGGAACAGCTACCTGGAAGGAGTTGAGAGTCAGCTTCTCCCAGGTAACAAGTGACAAGACAGTAAGAAACGGCCAGGGCAAGTTTAGATCGGATATTAGGAAACTTCTTCACTGAAAGGCTGATGGAGCACTGGAATGGCCTGCCTGTGAAGTGGTGGAGTCACCTTCCTTGGAAGCGATTAAGGAACACGTGGGGGACGTGGTTCGGTGAATTCAGCAGTGCTGGGTCGCTGCTTGGAAACGAGGATCTGGGGCACCCAACCCCGCCAAGGCCGTCATTTTTGTTTTCCATTTCAGCCTTTGAACACGGGGAAAGTCCACCCGCGTTCCTGGAGCTCTGCCACGGCTGGACAGGGAATTCCTCCAGCGCAGCACCAGGCCATGGTTCCCCCCTTCGACCCGCCGAGGAGCAGGTGAGCAGCACACGGACAGGGAACTGCTCTGCCTTACATTACAACCCACCACGTTTCACCCCCGACATCCCTAAATGACGCCTTGTGATTTAACCAGTTCCAGGGGAAAGAAATTAGGAGGAAAGAACTCAAAAAGTTTAAGGGGGCGACAACGAAAAGGAGGGGAGGGGAAAGGGAAAGGAAAGCAGGGGAAGGGAAGAGAAGNCAGGGCAGGGCAGGACAGGGCAGAGCAGAGCCCGCCGGCACCGCTGGGGGAGCCGGGCCGGGCCGGGCCGGGCCGAGGTGGGCCAGGCCGGGGGGCGGCGGCGGGTCCTGCCCCTCCCGGGCCCTGCGAGCGCGTCCGGGCTCTTTCCTGCGCGGGGAGATCGAACGGGCGATTAGAAAATAGCGGCCGTGTCTGCAGTTCCCTCCTCAGTGTCTGTGTTCGTGTCTCCTCGCCCCTGCTTTTTGTTTAGGGCGAGGAACCCGGTCCGCACATGGGCGGGAGCTCAGCGAGAGCTCCGTGTCAGAGCTGCTGCCTTGTCGTGACTTGGGCCTTTAGGGCTGGAGTTGTTACGGTCTCCCCTCGATCGGTGGTTCTGAAACAGCCCCAGCGCGACCGAGGGTCCCTGGGCAGCGCTTGGCCGTGTCCCATGGCCCCGGGATGGCGTGTGGTGGCCGGCGGTGTCAGTGGCACTCGGGGTGGCCCCTGTGCCGGGAGCCGTGGGGCTGCGGCTCTGCTGCTGAACTCGTGGGTTGAGGCGAGTGCACAGGCCTGTCAGTGAGGGAAACGTGATTTCTCAGGGAAAGTTTAAGTCCTAACGATGTGGAGCGGGTCATATGAGGCCAGGTTGGAGTGGGCTCTGAGCAGCCTGGTGTAGCGGAAGGTTTGCTGCCCCTGGCAGGGAGTTTCAAGGAGATGATCTTTCAGGTCCCCCAAACCTTTCCATGATTAGGTTGGAAACCTAATTTGAGTGAAGGCTGAAAGTTCTGCCCTCTGTAAAGTGTCTTTGTTTATACCCTTTTTCTTTTCTGAATGAAGAAGCAACTGAGTGTGTTTGTTGTCTGCTTGAAGTTTTCAGAAGGAAATAAGAAAGCCCAGCAGGTCTGTAGCTGTTCACTTGGAGCAAACCAGCCATCGCCTGTGCAGCATCTCACACTGAGCTGGTACATGGGCTGTGCTTTAAAGTGGAGGACAGGGAGGATTGTAGGGTACAGGGTGGTAGGGGGCAGTGAGAAGAAGTGTGAGTGAGTGCTGGGGCCTGAGCAGTGGCTGGAGAACAAAAATCTGTAAGAAATTTCATTACTTTGACCTCGCTGTTTTGTTCTGTGTGTGCTGTCTTTCTGTTGTTCAAAGGCTGCAGAACTGCGAGCTTACCTGAAATCCAAAGGCGCAGAAATCTCTGAAGAAAACGCCGAAGGGGGCCTTCATGTGGACTTGGCACAAATTATTGAAGTGTGTGATGTGTGCCTGAAAGAGGATGACAAAGGTTTGCACCTTTAAGTCCTGTTGGTTTTGTTGAACATAACCCCATCAGTGCTTTCAGACAGTGAGAGCTGGCAGAATTTAGAAGTGTGTAGTGTGTGTTTATACACAAACCACGCTTCTTCATGGAGCTGGGAGTGCTTGTTTCCATCACTGCCATGGAAAATTTGCATGTACTCTGCCCCTCCCTTCTCCAAGCATCCAGTGCCCTTTGAAGAAGTCAGAAATGGAACCTGACTGCTTGTAATGAGTGCATAGCAGGTTGTATGTAAAGTAGGTTTGTATCTACAAAAGAAGAAAGAGTATTATAAAAAAGTATTGTAAAAAGAGTATTATAAAAATAAGACTGGCTGTGATGCTGCAGAATTAACAACAAAAATTAGGACTATGTGTCTGTAAGTAGAAGTTTTAAGTCCTAAACATTTATTGATCATTTTTGTCTGAAAGCACTAGGATTTTCAGTAGTCAGTAACTTTTTCAGTTAGGGTTGTAGATCCCTGGAAACTGCACTAATATGTTTTGATGACACTGGTAATGCTGCTGTAGCCTGAAGTGATCTCCCTGTACCTGCTGTGCTCTGTGCCAATATACAGATGCATCTAAGAAGGAGCACTTAAGGTTATTTTTCCTGTTGCCTTTTGCTGTAGGCAAATGAGTAGGAAATACTGGAGCAGCTTATTGCTCTGCTTTTTGATGCTCAGTTTCAGGGAAAAAAGAATATTTGCCATGTGTAATGAATTTAGTTCTTAGCCTTTGCATGACTGATACTTGGGCAGGCTGAAAAGGAAACACAAAACCTGTCTGGTTCTGTTTGGAAAGGATGGAGCACCATGCTTAAAACAGGAGCTGGGGAGGATTTTGGACACATTTCATTGTTCTTGTGGGCATTTTCCCTGTGATCTGGGAATCCCTTGTGCTGGTGAAATGTTTTACTGTACTTGAGCACTAGGTGTTAGTATTCTCACTATAGAACAAGCAGCTTTCTGGATGTGCAGGAGGAGAAGCCACTGGTTTTAAGACCAAAACCTGAAGTTCCTCTGATTTCCCTTCTGTGTAAAAAAAATTCAGAGAAAGTGTGATATCAAATACCACATCTGGTGTTGACCTTAGAGTGGTAATTCTTGTCTTACCTGGAGGTCTGTTGGTGTAAGGCCATCTGGGACAAGTCTCTGGTACATTCTGATGGATATCCAGGTTGGTTATCTTGGCATTCTCTTCTGCAGTCCTCACTGATGCAGAGTAATAATTCATATTACAAGCAGCTCTCCAGCTCTAGGCACCTGGTGATGGTTGCTGCTTGCAGTTTTCAGCAGCTGTATGTTTTGTTTTATGCAGATGTTGAGAGTGTGATGAACAGTGTAGTCTCTTTGCTTCTTATCCTGGAACCTGACAAACAAGAAGCACTGATTGAAAACCTGTGTGAGAAGTTAGTAAAATTTCGGGAAGGAGAGCGCCCATCTCTTAGATTGCAGCTGTAAGTATTGCACAGAAGAAAGTGAAATGTTATCTTGCAAAGTAATTGTGCCTCTGAAGGAGAAGGATTATGTTGTACATCTTTAAATCATACAATAGAAGTACCAGTAGATTTTTTTCCTGAGTATTATGAAATTAAAATGCATAGATTTCAGCTTGTGTCCTGAAACAATTACAAAACTGGAAGCTGTTACAATTCATCAGGATTGTAAGGTGCCAACAGGTGCTTTGACTGTACTCTCATATCTCTTAGAAGAACATTTACCTGTGCTCCATGTTTTTTGAAACCTGTTTAACTCTGTTATCCATTGTTTGTGGTGTAGCCTGAGCAACCTCTTCCATGGCATGGACAAGAACACTCCTGTGAGGTACACAGTGTACTGCAGCCTTCTCAAAGTGGCCTCGTCATGTGGTGCCATCCAGTACATTCCAACTGAGCTAGACCAGGTAATTAAGGGAGTGCTTCGGGCTGTGGCCTTTTTGTATCAACCATGTTGCACCTCTCTGAATGTTTGTCCGGGCTGACACAGACCAGCTCTGTTACAAATTGCCTGAGTCTGGTGAATTTGCAGGGAGATGATCAGGGCAATGCAATGCCTCTCCTATGAGGAAAGGCTGGGAGAACTGGGGTTGTTCAGCCTGGAGAAGAGAAGGCCCTGAGATGCCTTTTTATGGCCTTCCTCTGCTTTAAGGGGAGCTTATTAACAAGAAGGAGAGCAACTTTTGACATGGGCAGATAGTCATAGAACAAGGGGTAATGGGTTAAACCAAAGGAGGAGAGATACAGATTTTAGGTGTGAAGAAATTCTTGGCTGTGAGGGTGGTGAAGCTCTGAACAGGTTGCCCTGAAGAACTGTGGCTGCCCCATCCCTGGAAGTGTTCAAGGCCAGGTTGGATGAGGCTCTGAGCAGTCTAATCAAGAGGGTGGCGTCCCTGCCTGTGACAGGGCCCTTGGAAATAGATGATCTTAAGGTTGCTTCCAATCCAAACTATTCTGTGATTCTAAAAAGAAGCTCAGAGTTTTTCTTTTAAATGCCTGTCTACAGAATCTAAGTGAAGTTTCTGTTTATTTTTCATTCTGTTGCAGTTCATAGTTAGATGTGTCTTATCTGATTCATGTGATAGAAATCAAAGTGAGCATCTGTGATCAGGAGTGAGGAGTCTAGTTCTTGTCTCTTGCTCTGTAATCAGAGTGTATGAGGATCACTCATCCTTATTTAGGGAGTACATACTTGGCTTCTCATGGGAAAACTTTGGGTTCTGCATGGAGAGCCTGAGTGTCAGAGGATCTAAAAGAGAAGTCTCTGCAAGATATTTTCAATGCTTTTCTGGTTGGGAGAAATGTTAACAGTGTTAATAATGTGTTTTTTCATTCATATTCTGGCTAGGTCCGAAAATGGATTTCTGACTGGAATCTGGCCACAGAGAAAAAGCACACTCTGCTGAGACTTCTCTATGATGTCCTGGTAGACTGCAAGAAAAGGTATCAAAGACAAGTCATAGATACTAGATAACTGTGTGTTTTAAGTTGATGTACTATAGCTCATCTGGGAAAGTATTTCTCACAGCACTTGTAATCCAAATAGAGTTGTGAGATTTTTTTCATGTTTTTAAGCACTCTTACATTAAACCAGTGTTCCCAAGAGCACCAGTAGTGAATTAGCTGCAAAAAACAGACTCCTAAAATAACACTATTCCTTTCTATAAACACTAACCTTCGAGCATTGTAGCATTATGCCAAGTTTATTATTTAATTGCACTTTTGGCATTTTAGTGCATGGTAGTGCTGTCTCCTACTTAATGATGTGGGGAGGCTTATCAATCACAGTTAACAGAATCAGTCTTTTTATGTAAACATTACCTTTAGGACAGAGCTTTCCACTAGTCATGGAAATTAATGTCCACAGGATACCTGCTTGGCCATTTTGAATTATTATCTTGGATCATAAGAAGCATCTTTGATCTAACAAACTTGGCAGACCACTGTGTTCTGGCATGTGCAGTAATCCTGTGTGTATCATGTCTATAAATTAATGCAGGTCTTAACTGAGAGCTGTCATCAATTTATCTTACAGATGTATATTGACTGCATTGGCCAGGGCTGCAGAGATGGGCTGGTATCCAGTAGTTCCAGCATTCCACAACAGTTTGAGCCTATCTCGGCTGTCCCTTTAGTTTGGGATCAGGATGTTGTGTGTTGCTTCCCCCTGCCCTTCTCTTTTACTCTGCTTTCTGAGTCAGTTTTGTAAGGTTTTTTTGATTTTCATAGTGAGGCAGCCCCAGGACCTCTCCACTGCTGACTCACACTGGTACCAGAGCTGCACTTGCATCTCCTATATTTGCATAAACTTGTGCTGCTGCAGAAGGAAGAGGTTCTGTCCTGCGCTCTCTGTTCCTGCCTGTCCTCTCCAGCTGCCAGTACCTTTCGGCTGGTGTAGCATCTGTGCAGTTGCACAGTGGCTTGGACTGGGGATGTGACCTTTCCAGGGGTTAATAAAGGCAAGTGAGAAGCTGTCATAGGTGGAGAAAAGTTCCTTCTGTCAGGAGAGTTGGTTTATTGTGGCCTGCTGAAATTGTAGCCTGGAAAATGCTACATCAGCATAGCAGGATCATCTGAAACCTCAATTTAGGGATGATTAATCCTCATGGAGTAGTTACACTGTCAGCTGTGTTACTGTGGATTCCTGTTTGTAACATTAAAATGCCTTTGAATTGATAGTACCATGTGGCAGATCTCAGATGGTCAAAATAGATTCAGAAATGTTAATCACAGATCTTACCCATGCTTAGTGCTTGCTTTTTTTCAGAAATAATACACTGATAATGCTCCTACTCTTTTAAACACTTCTTACCCTATTGATTTATTGTGAGGTTTTGACTAGTTTGATTCCAATAGCTAACAATTTTTAGCTAGCCTTGCTGTCAAATCAGTGGATTAAACTTGTAGGTTTTGTTTCCACTGCTGCCAGGTGCTGGATGGTTTTGCTTACCAATCATAGGTGATATTTTAAAGTTAGGCATTAAAACCTTCCCCAGGCCCTGTAAGATATCACCCCTTCACTCTGTGTCCTTGCCATCAGTTGCAGCAAGCTGTGCACTGAGCAGAGCCCTGTTTCAGAGCACTTGCACTTCTCTCCAGAAAAGAAAACAAGAAGTGACCCTGGCACCTTTGACCTGCTTCACTCTCCTGGATCAGTGGGCAGTGTTTGCAATAGTATGGGAAACTCACAGCAGCATTCCAGCTGGAGCACTCAGGAATGTTGCCCTGTCAGGCAGTATGGGAAGATAAGTGGGAATGGAAAAATAAGTAATAAAAATCATACCTCAGTTACCATGTTGATTTGTAATCAAGGGGAAAATAATTGCATTGTTGAAAACAAATGAATTTAATTTTTTTTGTTTGTTTTATGTTTTAACTTTGCTCAGTGTGGTAAAGAGATGGTTTTCCATAGCTAACAAACAGACTTTCTCCCAGTGGATAAGTTGGTAGTTCATAGAGTGGTAGCTCCTGGAAAGCAGATAATGCAGGTGTTGTGTGGTGTCCCTTTTCCTATGATGACAAGTGGAAGCTTGTTGTATCAAATCTTTTCCAGCCAGCCTGATGCAGCTTAAAACTGGTCTCTGCCACTGCCTTGGCAGAGTTCAGAGCAGCATTAGTGTAAATTCAAACAGGTCTGGCAAGTCTGGTTACTAATACCTGTAGCAAAAAGCTCAGCATGTCAGGCATCTGCAAAGTAATTGTTTAATTTTAGTTCCATTTAACATCATGTAATGTAAAGGGACTCGATTCCAACATTTTACTAAGGCTCTGAATGATTTGTTGTGGGGGTTTTTTTCCTTCCCTTTATCTACCATAACTCTTCAATTCTCGCTGGCTTTTTGTCAGGTTATGTATCTAGACTGGCAGGGGGAGCCAAGAGCACTTGTGCAAGCTGCCTTGCTAGGAAAAAATGTTCACATTTGCATCTTAGGTGAGCTACATTTAGCAATGAGCTTTAGTAAAGTAGTGATCTGTATTACTGCTTTAAACATCCTAATTTATGGTAGTCTGACACTGAATAGAATGAGTAAGACCAAAGCCCTGTCATACTTGCTAAGGCTCACAAGAATTTAGCACTGAAATCTTAGGAGGGATTGTCATGTAGCTTCCTTATCTTTCCTAGAGATAAAAGTGAAAGACTCCACTCCTTCCCTACTTAAAAAAAAAAAAAAAAGATGGGGGCATTTCAAATACTACTTGAAACTAGTTAAATGATAGTTTTCAATTTTTGCTCCTAAGGGAAAGATTAGGAGAAGCAGACTTCCAGAATAGTGAAACACAGCTCTGAAGTGTATAAGAACAACTACTGTGAGCTTGAATTAAATATGAAGTCTTGTGTTGTTAGGTTGAATAGCTCATGAGATGAGCCTCTTTGTTTAAATGTCTGTACAGTGTCTGTATTAAACTGGTCCTTTGTCTCCACTAGAACATCAAGGATGAAGAAGATTTTACTGGTGCTAAAATCAATCTGCCACAGACTTATTTACCTGCAAATGCTTTTGACTTACATAAAACTGTCTAATTTTTTTTCACTGACACAGAGCTGTCCATTCCTCTACATCAGTACTGGTTGCCACAACAAAACATATGCTGACCTCTCGCTGGAGTTTTAAAACAAATGTTTCAATGAAGCTTAGATTCCTGAACATGGTTCTGGAATGTTCTGGGATCTGTAGAAGATTCCTCTGCCTTGGGCACAAACTGTCTCCATTCGATGTACATTCAGATTATATATGATGTTGCTGGTTGCCCATGATCTCTTAATGTTTGCACTGCACATCTCTGGGATTTGGTGAGTTCTCTAAGAGAACAAACCTCTCCCTGTAGACTGCTTGTCAAACAATAGTATGGTGAGATCTAAAATAAATATCCATACAAAGATAGTGTTATTGTACTGCAAAAACCATTCAGAGTTGTGCTGCTGAGTGTGCTAAACCTCTTATCACAGCACAGAATGTATTGGGTGTGTTGTGTTGGTTTGTTCCTTCCCTGGGCATTTTATGCCATTAACTTAAGTAGTTAATGTGATTTGAAACTTTATTCTTGCAGGTTTTTTTGCTTTGAGGAAAATTGTGCAGGCTTTTAGACCACAGGGGAAATTTTCTGTGTCTGGAAATGAGCTACTTTGAGGGAAGAGCTTCACTTTACTCACTGTACTCTGGAGAGTAATATCCAGCCTTCCTCCACAGAGAAGGTACCTCTTCGGAAGGTAGTTGCCAGCCTATGTGTATACAGAGGAGAGTTTTTCAAAGCACAGTCTCACAGTACTGAGTTGGATTGTGCTCTCACACTCAACCAGTAGATCCAACCAGTTTTGGTTGTATGTACATCCACACCCTGTCTTGTTCAAAGGAGGTGGTGACAGGGCATCAGCAAAATCTGTCCTCAGGAAGAAGAACTGACACAGCCTTCTATTGTAAGAGTTAACAAGAACTCCATGAGAAATAGGAAATAGCTCTTTGTGTGTGTACACACAGCACATGCACCGTGTACACTTTTTGCTGAAACTTTTGTAAAAAGGGTCAGCAATTGCTGACCTTGTTAGTGGCGTAGAAACGGTCCAGGGAAAGTAAATCAGACTCTGTTAAATGACCCCATAAGGATCTCAGAGCTGGTTTGCAGCAACATTGGTGTTGTTTACAAAACAATCCGAGTAGAGAAGGCTGTGGGTTTACCCAGTCTCCTGAGAAGGAGCTGCTTTCCTGAAATCTGTCTCGTGGAGCAGTGTTGGAAGCTGTTTGCTTCACAGCAGCCTGAGCCAGTCTAATTGCTGGCTGCATAATTGCATCAGTAAAATGAGCAGCTCTCACTCTGAACACTTGAAGAGAGAGGTTCTGTAAAAGAAGAAAGCAGCTTTTATACAGTCATTTTCCTGACCATAAATATTCTTTAAGATATGCCATTTTACATTTGAAATAAACTTTGCAGCGCTACTTATTCTGCAATGATTAAATCCAGATGTGCATAAGAGGAGCATTCTAGTGAACCATATAAAGCTGTTCCTAGCTCAGAAAGCTTTTTCCAGAACCAGCAGGTAATTTATCAATTTAAGAGAATGAAATGAAGGGTGAAGATAAACATTTTGTAGAACAAGAATTGAAAGAATACATCTAGTTAATTTGTTCTCTCCACTAGAATTAAAATGAATCATCTACATCTTTTTCAAGTATAATTTAATGTGACCTATAACATCATAATGGAATTATTTAAATATTTAAGTGTCTTGTTTGAACTATTTTTTTGGCCATCCCGAGGTAACTTTTTTTTCTTTTTCTGTAGTGACACTGCAGCAAAGGTAATGGTGGAGCTGCTGGGAAGTTACACAGAGGACAATGCTTCCCAGGCTAGAGTGGATGCTCACAGGTAATACTGGCTTCCCAGTTCCCTTAAAAGTAGTTTTTCCTCAAATGCCAAATTATTTTGATTGCCTTACTAGTAAGAGTATTGCATGGCCTGGCAGGCAAGGGCCCTGCCACAGCCTCTGCTCTGTAGCATTGCTGCCTCAATCAAGAGTTTATCAGTGCAGGCTTATCTGCAGCAGGTTTGGTTATTTCTAGGCACAGCCAGGTTTACTCCGTTGTGCAAGTGCACGGGAGTGTTCTGGTCATTGCTGAAAGAGATTTGGGTAAGGACTTTGTTTACATCAACTGTGCAATCAGAATTTGAACTGGTATCCTTTACTTCAAATTTTTTCCTTACTGTGTGTTTTATTATCTAACTTTGATTGTTCTTTGGAAATAGCACTTCCTCTTGAAAAGGTATTCTTGCACTCTTCTGTGAGCAAGTACAAAGGATGTGAGCTGCACAGAAATAAACTTAGTTGTTGGACTGAATTGATTTGTAACTGTATTTTCCCTGCTGGCTACAATGAGTGAAAGCTTGTATTTTGACCTTGTAACTATCATGCTTTATTTTTTTTTTAGTAATTAGGTTTTTAGTCAGTTGTATAGTTCTGCCAGATGTGTGTACAACCAGTAGTTCTCAAGGGAGTTGTTTATACTTAACCACGGAGGAAAATCAGGACCGCTCCTTTTGGAAATTAGTGTCTGTGCCTAAGTGAAAACTTCAGTGAGTGCCCTACAGCCACCTGCAGCCTGTTCCATCTGAAGGAACATGTGTGCCCAGGGCTGCTCAGCATGCTGTGGCCATGCAGAGTGTGGGTTCTCCTGGGTGGGTAGTGTGGGTTCTCCTGGGTAGGTTGTGTGGAAGGCCCATGGGGTGGACCAGCAGTGAGTGGAGCATGGAGGCCTCTAATGTGCCTCTGACAAAAGCTTTCGTCTGGACCCCACGAGCTCCCAGGGCTGTTTGTGGTCTGGAGCTGCAAGGAATAAATCACAGGCCTTGCACTCTTTGGTGTTGGGGTCTCCTCTGTTTTGCATCATGTGTTTCAGTAGAATTAATTTTTCTGGGCAATTCTATGAAATTTTAGGAGGATGGTAAAAGTACCACTAGGAGTGAAGGCTGGGCTGGAAATAAAAAGAAACAGTAAGGGGATCAGGTCTTACCACCTGGCACATTTCATTTGGGATGCTGGGCAAATTATGTAATGCTTTCTGTTCTTTGTTTTTTCCACCTATACAATGAAGATTAAAATTAGAATGTGATGAATCTTGCATTTAGGAACAGTTGAACACCCTTGGGTGTTTCCTGGAAAGCAAGGAACAACAAATTGAGTTGCATTTAGTCATAAAAATTGTATTGCTGTGAAGTAAAAAAAAAAGTTGTTTTCCTTTTCTAATTAGATGTATTGTACGAGCACTGAAGGATCCAAATACCTTTCTCTTTGATCATCTTCTTGCCTTAAAACCAGTCAAATTTTTGGAAGGAGAACTCATTCACGATGTAAGTAACTGTTTTTAGCAAGATGGTTTGATGCCTCTAGAGGGCTTTGTTTTATTAGTGTCTTTTGAAACCCATTAGAATAGTTATCTGTGTCAGAAATCCTGAGCTTCAATGTGCTATTTCTTTTAATGTCCTTAGAATTTTAAAAAATTGCATGTGAATGTTTTCTTTCAAAGTTTCAGAACCTCAGTTACAAGTACTGCCCTCACATGAGTTCTGTGGCAAATCTCCCTTTTAGGTCTGAGAAAAGGAAGTAAGCTCAGATTGCCCACAGCTATTGACAGGAGACAGAATTTTAGCTCTCGACAGTTTATTTTTGTGTTCAGTACCAATAGTTTATATCTGTCTCTGTCCAGCCTGCAAGGAGGAAAACCGAAGATACTATTTAAACTGTTTTTATTTTTGTTTTTCATCTTCTAGCTTTTGACAATTTTTGTAAATGCTAAACTAGCATCCTATGTCAAGTTTTATCAGAACAACAAAGACTTCATTGACTCCCTTGGTAAGTTTTCAGATCATTACAAGCTGGGGTTTTTTTCATCATTACAAGTTTTCAGATTATTGCATTTCTGACTAATTCCATGGCTTAAGATATGGAAGCCACAATGTGCTTCAGTTTGAGCCAAGGAAATTTAATGTGAATCTGTAAGAACAGATTGGAGTTTATAAACTGTAACCTCTGCTAGATCATAAATGGACCATCTAACTGTGATTTGTTCTACTAAACCAAGCTCTTTTATGGGTTTGGAAGAGAACCGTGTTTTTACTCACTGTTTTTTCTCTTAAACCTGTCAGGAGGAGAGTCCTTAGTGTATTGACACTTTGGGCTAGGCCAGAGATCCCAACTTACTGAGTAAGCCACCAGCTTGTGTAAATCCCTCTATTTTTTCAAAAACAACAAGTAACTCTATAACAGCAAGTACTTCTCCTGAGCAGTGAGATAAAACATGCAGATTGTGGTGTGTGTGTGTGCTGATGCATTAGACCTGGCAAGCCACAGTCTGTCCCAGTTAATTTGTTTCATCACATGAAGCAATGTGATGGAATGTTAATGTCAGCACCCTCTTTATTTACACACTGAGGAAAAAAGGAGTAGTAATTAACACTTTGACACTCCCCCGTTGATGTGTAATTGACTGTTTCAAAGGAGCACTGGTTCATAAGCTATTGCATGCATTAAAATTACGTTTTTTATATTCCAGCTTTTTAGGACAGGGGTCAGTGACAATGCAGAAATTGCTCAATGATGCAGATTTTTTTATTACTGCATTAAGGTTTTGACATATTGGTAATGAATAAATGTTTCCATAAAAATACGATTTTTTTTTATAACTTTGATTTTGAAATGACACTTGAACACTGGCTGAATGCATTTGAGAAAAGGCATGGCTTTGCTAAAACAGAGTTTACTGCAGCCTTTTGGCACGTGCATTATTTTGTTCAATGGAGTGTGATACAATTCTGAGAATGATTACCCTCAGAGGTTTAAAATGGTGGTATTTGGGTATTAAAATGATGGAAATATCAATGGGATTTTTTGGTAGATAAAATTAGCAGCAAGTTTTTGGTAGCTGGTAAATGTGTGTATAGGATAAGGGTACCTTTAGGCATGTGTGTTTGAACCTTAGTTGTGCAGTTTCTTGCGCTTTTCTTTCTCTGAGGAAAGTGGGGTTTGGGCTCATCTGTTGGTTATTTGTCCACACAAGTATTTGCTGGAAATGCTGTTATACTAACATTTGAATAAATTTATGGAAGATTAATTACACATACATGTAGCATTATTAGTATAATACACAATAGTTGTGATTTCTTTTGCTTTGCCTCCCTCTATCTGTGTTTCCCTCTGTGAATTCAGTGTGTGAATTTTCAGGATGTCTTAGTACAATCCTTAAAATACCTGTGTAACTGTTCTGAAAGGCAGTCTCAACTCCCATTTATCCTGATTTCTCACCTGCTTTGTGGTGTACTCAGAAATTGTGCATGTACTTGAGCAGCAGGCAAGCAGAGCTAACACTGGGAACTGAGTGGCTCAGCCAAGCCTTGGAAAAACAAGGGCAGTTTGGTATGGACAGCAATTCAGTTATTAGATGAGGCATTCAAAAATGACCTGTTCCCAAAAGCAAACAGATTTTTAACCATGTTGTAAAGACTTTTTTAAATAACTTGCCAAAATACCAGGCTTAGAAATAAAGGCTATTACTAATAGGATTTCAGTAGCAGTAGAGCATCAGCTGTAGTTGTAACCTTTCTTGGATCAGGACCAGTTAAAACTGGCCCACGAAAGCCCTGCATAGGCTCCTACAGGTGGCATCAGTTTGTTACAATTTGTTGTTTTATTAATGCTGACAACTTAGGCCAGCAGTAGCATTCTCTGTGTCAACTGAATCGCCCTAACATGGCCACAGTTAATCTGGTATTATCGAGCAGTCTTTTTCAGAAAGTTAATCAGCATCTCATTTGCATTTGTTAATTAGGGTTAATGTGTGCTAATTGATTTTCTGATGCTTGTAGAGTTCCATTACACCCAGTTAGGTATAGTTGGTGGTGCTCCTCGTTGGTGTGAATTATGGTGATCGCATTTTCCTTGAATCGGTGCCAAATAGGGAACCTGCATCATAATTACAGCTAATTAACACAACATGATGCCCTGCACTAATGTGCTTTCCTGTTAGTGTATGGGTGTTATAAATTCCAAACTTAAATATTTACTGAAGCAATGTCAAAGTTGATAATGTCATTCCAAAACAAAATGTCTGACATTCATTTTAAAGACACTTCCTCCACTGAATCGTAGTTGGTACCTCATGGAACACGGGATTAAGAAATGCCTTTTTTCATCTCTGTGTCTTAACTTGGTTGACTCAAGACATTTTTCCAGGAAAATAGCCTCTTAATTTAGATGTGCAAGCCACTGGCTCAGTTCCTTGTGTTGCCATTCACACAATCATGTGAAAGATGAAACCTGAGTTTAAATACATTTTGCTGTTCTCAAACAGCACTTTTCTTGGCCACACCGAATGCTGTAAGCACATGTGGGACTCGGGATGCTTTTTTGCTGTGGTATGTACAGTTAATTCAGTACCAAAACACACTCTTCTGGCACCACAGTATTGAGTTCCTAAACCACTACTATGAGAGGTTGATTTTTCCAAAACCTACATGAGAATGTGTGGTGAGGCTGTAAGAAGACTTTGACGTTATCAGCCATGTAATTTCCATTTGTTGTTGCATTGCTGTTCCTCCAGATGATGGAAGAGAAAAATTCACTTGCACCCTCAACACCTAAAATTCTGTTAAGGCAATGTTTTTACTCCTCAGAAAAAAAACCCATGTGCTTCACTTTTGTAGAAAATATGTTTTTACTGGAAACAACTGAGTCTTGATGACTTCACAGCTAAACTGGCTATTTTAGCAAAAGACTAGGAAGATGGAGGATTGGATATTTTACCTCAAAAAACTGAATGGTGGAATAGTTTTTGATGTGAAATAAATTTTTAATGATTGGAAGCATATATAGTAAAGATAACATGGAAAAACAAATTATTGGTACTAATTAGAATTAAATAATTCATTAACCTTCTACTCAGGCTTGTTGCACGAACACAACATGGCAAAAATGAGGCTGCTTACTTTCATGGGAATGGCTGTAGAGAATAAAGAAATATCGTTTGACACAATGCAACAGGAACTTCAGATCGGAGCTGATGATGTGGAAGCGTTTGTTATTGATGGTAAGAACTGCAGTACCACCCTTTACACACTGCTCATGAACAATAGCTTTTACAATCTGCCAAGCTCGTGTTGAATATTCAGAAAAATGTTAATTTTTAATTTCTCTCTTTTTTACAAGATAGGCATGTCTAAGCATGAAGTTGTGCAGCTCTAATTGCTGGGTTTTAAACTGTTTTTCTTCTCAGCGATGGGAAGCGTATCTCATGTAATTCTTTACAGAACTAATAAATTGTTTGCAGGTTTAATTTGTCATCTGGTTTTGTTTGCTGTCATTAAAACAGGATGTGTTTGTAGGGGAGAGAAGTTCATAAAAACTGTACAGGATATTGCTTTAATAGATTGGCATCAAACAATAGGATTCATGCGTGACCTTCATCTTGTTACATCATTTTGCTTTTCTGCCTACTAGGCTGTTAAAGCCAACAGCAAAACACATTAAGTGAACTGCTGTGTTCTTATGTTACTATTGAATTTTGAACAGTTTTATACAGTTTAATACCTGTAATGAAAATGTTGCTCAATACAGCATTGGTGTTTTGCAGCTGTAAAGACAAAGATGGTGTACTGCAAAATAGATCAGACACAGAGGAAAGTAGTTGTCAGGTAAGACTTAATTCTTCATCGTATTTTGCAGAACTTGGTGTGTTCTAATTATTTCACTTATGTTTGTAGAATGTTTTAACTAGAAGCAAGGTATTGTTCCTCTCAGTTGCTGGTAGTTAAATAGTTGCTATTTATCATAATTTTATTAAAGCTCACACTGAATGTGATTAGCTTATTTAATGAAAGAGTCCTACTTTCCAGCACATTTCATTTAATGACCGAAGAGTGACAAGAATACTAATGACTCTTGTTGCTTTAAATATTTGGGATGGCTACAGAATTCTCTTGACTGGTAAAGTGCAGCCTTTTCTATAAAGAAAATAAATTTTTTCCTATTTGCCTGTGAGAGTAAAGTAGTGCTATAGAAGAATTATTAGGTGAGTGTGACATCCAGTAATCATCTTCCAATTTTGTTTTACTTCTCTAGTCACAGCACACACCGGACTTTTGGAAAGCAGCAGTGGCAGCAATTGTATGACACTCTAAACACCTGGAAACAAAACTTGAATCAAGTGAAAAACAGTCTCCTCAGTCTCTCAGATACCTAAGATTTTTTTTTTTTACCTAGTAACATCACTAGATAAATTTTATTCAAGACTTTGACAATTTGTGGATCTTTCTAAAAAATGTATGCAATTGGTTTAAACAAGCTAAATGTTCTAAACTACAACCAAAAAAAAGGCAATAAAACTAACATGGGCAAATATGTTCTGTTGATTTTCTTACATAATTAGCAGCAACAAACTGGCAATATTGGTTATGCTTCTTTTGTTCATGTTTAGGTTTACAATATGAGGATCTTTCTCTGCAGGTGGTATGAGGAAGAAAGAAGGGAGGTTAAAAAATGGTAGTACATGTAATTGTAAAGCAAAAGAAAATTTCCCTTATACCCAAGGGAGAAGAAATGTGACCCAGTTAGAAGAGAAGCTTTATGAAGCCAGATCTGCTGCCTTGACTCTAATCTTACCTGATGTTTTAGTGTTGAAAGAGCCCTTATTAATACAGAATCAACTATGACAGATATATTTAAATAGTTTGTCTGTAAAGGTAAGCAGAAGGCTTTTCTGTTCTTCTTCCAGTTAGAACTGCTGGAAGTGATTGTAAATGTTGGTAGAGACCATTGTATTCTGAAACAGTTGAAGGTGATTTTGCTTGAAAACTGAGCATCTGACAGAGAAAATGTATTGAACTATTTCAGCCAAAACTTCTGAGGAGCAGGGGAAGGGTACAGTTAAGTAATTATTTCATTTTACTTAATGTATATTAAAACATTAACTTACAAACTTTTTAACTTTGGGCAAAGCCAATAGTAACTTGAATTTGATTGCAGAAACAGAACTAACATTATTAGTAGGAATTGCACCCATTTTTGAACGTAAGAAATGTTTATATGCTGTATTAAACATGAAAGTACACATAGATACCATATTCTATAGGAATACCTCTACAAACTTGCTTTATATAGTGATCTGTCTATGCCTAAAAGACATGCTTATCTCCTGACTCTCATTTTCACTGGCCTTCTTCATATTTTCTTTTTCTTGCTGAAGGAAGTATCTCCAAATTCAGGAATTTCTCTATTTTTTCTATTTGATTTTGTCTAATGGAGTTAGGAAGAGAAGAGCTGTCTTCGTCTCTGAGTGCTTTTTCACTTCTTGCTGGAGTTCCAGTCATGGGAGAAGACTTCTGCTCATGCTGTAAAGCAGTAAATCCTTCTTTCACCTGACAGAATACGAAATTAGCAGCTGTTAATCCAGTGAAATTCAGTTACAAAGGTTCAGGTGGTTGGATTTTGTTGAGCATTAATAGTGAGTAAGGAAAAGTGAACAGGAAGACAAAGTACATTTAATTTTAAGTGCTTGCCTCATATTTAATTTAGAAAACTTGCTAATGACAAATACACTTTTATAAACCAAACCCTAACATAAGGCTTAGTACAAGACTATGATGTAAAAAAGACAACCTTGTATTAGAATGCAGATTAGCAATATAAATAGCTTAATTAAAGAGTTTAATGTTGCAATTGACATTTCTATGGCTATGCAAGCATTTGATTAACAAAACCCAAAACCATGAGGTTTATAGTGTTAACTCCCTCTTCTGCTTCACTATAGATTAGAAAGCAAACATCATTAGTGCAAGGTCGGTAATAGGTTGGCTTTTTTATGTTAAAGATCTTTTTGTTCTTTTTAATAGTTTTAATTACTATTTCATAGAGAATTCTTATCTATCCATATCAAGGACAGATGGCAACACAGTAGGGAAACAGTTTTTTGCTTGAATGGTGAGTTTTCCACTTGCAGTCTGAGGGTCTGTGGCTCTCGGTGTGGGAGGGGGTGGCCAGCACAGCACCAGCCACCTGCCTGAGCACAGGTGCCAAACAGCCAGGGCTGCAGGGGTTCCTGGGCATCTGCAAGGTGACCTCTCATTCTCTGGCTGGTTGTTGGGGTAATTCTCTTGGAAGGATTGCAAGAACAGACCTTCCACCTTTGCTTTTTTTTTTTCATTTTAGCAGCGGTCTTTATCAGGCTGACCTTTATTTTAGCCCATGAATTTTGTGCTAGAACTCTCCTTCCCCAGAGCCACAAGCATTTCTTAAAGCTTGAAATATGAATGATGGAGTTCATGCAAATTGTTCAGCTAGCCTGTTGCCTTTGTAACAATGTTACTGCCAAGCAGCTGAAGATGCTGATACTTCAGGTTGATAATGACTGTCATCTCCATTTCCACGAGGAAAAAGCTTCTCTGAACAGTAAAATTTTCAACCTGTTAATTCTCCCATGCTTTTTGCCATAGGCCTTGGCAAGAAATAGAAATACTTCATTGCAAGCCACTACTCAAAATCTCTGTGGAACAGGATGTGGGACTGACCCCATCCTCTACTAATAATCCAAGACAAAAGCGTTCATTTTGGTCTCCCACATATGGACGTGAAATTTTCCAGTGACATACAGCCATACCGTGTATGTTACTTGGTCTGCAATATCCCAGGCTGAGATTTCACAGATTAAGTATTTGGAAAACAGTTACACAAGGTGAAACCAGCAAGGCACTCTGGTTGTGTCCATCTCAGCTTTTACTTAGCTAGTGCATGAGAAACTTCAGTTTGGAGGTGACAAAGCAGACATGACCACAGTCAGATAATGAGGTACAGCTTTGCTTCAGCTGTAGGTTATGTAGTGTAGGTCACTCAGTTCCTGTCTCCACCTCTGATAAAAAGCAAGAGACACAATACATACCACCAGGTTTGGAGAAAAATCCACCTCAGTGTCATTCACAAGTAGACTCAGGTTAGGAAAGTTGAGTAATTTATAACCTCAGTCTCCTGAATTTCAGAGAATATGAATGCCAATGGCATTGAGGTGATTAACTCTGCTGGAGTCAGACAACTTTGTCACTTGAAAACACTCTACAGCCTGACCTCAGACCTCATCCAGAGATAGTCATAACTACCTGAGAAATACCTCTAGATCCTCTTCTGAAAAGGTCGACTGCAGCTGTAAATTACTGTATGTCTTTGCCATAGTATGTTTAGCATTAGGTCAAATCCTAGTACAGCAGTTACAGCTGTTCAAACTCTAAAGTCTTAACAGAGATCTGAAAATGCAGTATGGGCCGTTGCTACTGCCATCCTGAATGAAGTTACCTTAAAGGGAAGTAACGTTTCTATTTTATTCTCCGCTTTTACATGTTTGTGTAATGTCATCCTACTAAATAATAACTGCAGCATAAGATAAATGGATAGGCTCTAATTCATGGATGTGCTGATTTTTTATTTCACAGATTCTTTTCAATAATATGGTCCTAACAATAAAGGAAACATTGTTTTTATACTTTTACATACTACTATTTTCCTTTGGTTTTTTTCTTTATTTGTTTGTTGGGTTTTTTTAACTCCTGTAGGTGATGATTTTTATTAGGGTACACAATGAGCTAGCCTTTTCCTCCCCTCCCAAACGGACTGGTTAGCATCTGTTTGATTCATATGCTGGGACTTCTTCCTGCTGCTTTCTATCAACCTTAATTGTGAAAAATGGTGTCTTGTTGCCCTTTTGATATTATTTTCGAGATTGACTCAGCCCTAAAGCATCCAGATGTGTACAGTTGTACAAATATCTGTGGAATTAGCTCACTGAGGTCTGGTCTGCAATATTTTTAATTGACTTACATGTTCTGTGGGAAAAGAAGAATCATAAAAAGCCTTTGCTGTAGCATTCCATTCTTCACTAGGGTCTCCCTGGGGGTCTCGGTGGATATTGGAGGTATTCAAAGTGTTGGCAGCTCTGTTAAAACTGGTAGAACCTGATTGACAAAAAGGAAATGGTAACAACTGCACTTCAGTCTCCAGGCACTAATTGTAACTGGTTTACCACTGATCTTAAAAAATTAAATATTTTTGTTTTAAATCAGTGGATTTCTGTTTACCCTTCTTTTTTTTTTCTTTCACATACTCCTGCATAGTTTCTACTTTGATCAAAAATACTTTCTATCCTTTTCACATATTAAGCTAATGAAAAAATAGTTATTTATAGAAAATTTATGTATTCTAAATTTTTAACTGAATATATTTCTTCAAAGTCTATTGCTTTAAACTCACCTTCTGATAATGATAATAAAATGCATAATTACTGCCATCCTAACATGATATTCCAGGGTGCCTTGTATGCAATAAAAAAGACATTCTTAATAAAAAGCTTTTTAGACAATCAGAAAACATTTAAAGTATTTAAATATAAAATTTTTAAATATTAAATATAAAAATTGTGGCTTACATCTCATATTTCAGGAGGCCAGGCTGTAGCCATCTACCAAAGGTAGGTAAGTAGATAAATCATAGCAAAGTATAACCCTGCAGTCCTGCAGAGGCTTTATGCACTACTAGTGGACTCTGTTGAAAGCAATACCAAGTTCTTTGCAAGATGAAAATTCAAGCATACAATGCAAACAGGAGCTGTTTTGTCACTGCACAGATGTCTGTGATCACTGCATCAATAGTAAAATCTTTGTTTTGCTATGAAAATGCACGTTACTTAATGGTTATGTAACAGTTATTTAAAAATACTGTCATTTTATCTCAGGAGGAAAATGGTTATGCATTTGTTTTCTTTTTCTGAGCACTTGCCAGGCAGATCTTTCCCATTCCTTGTTCATTCCTGCATTTACTGATGTGGGATGTCTGCTCTGAGTGGTATAATTAGTAAATTGCATTGCGGTCAGGCAATAAATTCCTCTAGTTAGGTTTACCAATCTCTTTCACCAGTGCTCTTCACCTCTAGGTCTCCCATATGCCTAAATGGTTTGTGCCTCAAGTAAGTGGAAACAAAAGTCAACAAAGTACAGGGACACTGCCCACATGGATTATACTCCAGGTTTGCCTTGTGGGAAAAGATCTGAAAAGAGAATAGAAAACCTAACAAAAATAAATGCTAGAAGCTGCAGTGCTGTGTATCACAGAAACTCAGGTGCCCTGAACAGGAAGGTTCTCTCCCCTCCAAAAGAGGTGCAGGATTTGGAGAGGTGAGCAGGCTCAAGTAGGGGCCTATCTAAACCAGACAGAGTGAAGCACATGTGGGATGCAGACCAAGGCACTCACCATGACGTTTTGCTAGAATCCAAGAATTCTGGTCACTAGGTAACTCGTTAGGGGAACTAGAGTTAGATTCAAATCCCTACCAACACTTCCAGATGAACCTGTCAGTCACTTTTTGGATTTAGGGTACTTTGCACACAAGTTTCTGACAAGAAGAGGAGGAACACAGGGAAGAACTTCAGATAGTGCTGTCTATTCTTACAGAAAAGATACGTGCAGAACATCACAAAACTATACATGTTATTGAGACAGATCTCAAAATTCATATTGAAAGCAATAATGTACTGTCCGAGAGGAGGATCCTGCTGCTTTGCTACCACCACCATTGTTTCAGGGACAAACATGGTTTTGAAACTGAATTTCAAAGAATGGTGTATCTGAATACAAATATGCATAGGGAGGAGACCAGGTACAGAAAAAAATTACCTGTAAAGCTAAAGTCATAGCACCAGTACAATATAAAGAAACCAGACTGCTGGTTTTCTGTCCCATTGCCACTAGCTGCAAAACTATGGAATGGGAATCCACTCTGCTCTTGGTATGTTCAAGGGGCAAAGCTGAAAACACTACACAAAAAACCTTCAAGTGGACACAAGCATTCTATACTGTGGATCCTGCTCTCTTGAAAAACATCTAAGCACTCAAAGTTCCATTTTTTGCAGAAAAAGCAGGGGCCTTAGTATCTCCCAGACACTTTTTGAGCTTCCAGCATGCATGAATAGAATCCACATGCAAGTTCTGTTATGAGAAAGGCAGGCACCACCTTTTACTCTGTCCAGTTACTGAAGTAGAGGAACACATGTAAACATATTGGAGTCAGATTACTGTGCTTTTATTACTTTGGTAGAAGATTGAGTTTACAAATGGCTCTTTTGGCAAATAAATCTAGGATAATCTAGCAGCTAATTTTATTGCAAAACAAACCTAAAATACAGTTGTTCCATACTTCAGTAATGGTTTAGAAACACATGGAATAAAATTAATATTTACTGTTTTGCATATGCAAAATATTGCTCAACAAATAACCAAATGTCAACAATAGATGAAAAATTCCTGAGCACTCCTAAAGCTCAATGTGTTTTCCAGAACTTTGAAGAATAAAAAGTCCTTTCACATGTTCAACACATTGAGGTTTTAAGTGTCTGTCTGAAGTACAGATGTACAATAAAATAAAAAGGAAACTTCATCTAAGCCCCATTCAAAAAAGCATCACTGGTTAAAAATCTACCTTGGTTTTGATGCAGAATAAGAGCACTGAGTTATTTCCAAGAGCTGCTCAGTGCTTTACAGATCCATGCAGACCCCTGACAGAATGTGCTCTACATTAGGGTTAAAAATGCCTATCAAAATTCAGTTTGTTATTGCCCTGCTGTTCTTTCACAAAGAAATAGGAGGAAAAAATTATTTAATCAACTAATTATGCTAACAAAAGTAGTTTAGTTGCATTTATACTACAAACAGAGAAATCCCACCTTTCAATTGTTTTTGCCATGTAACTGTCAGGTTTACATTTTTCTACACTAAGCTTAGATACAAAAATTTCATATTTTGACAGTTTTTCTATGCATATTCAGTACGTGATTCAAAATATAAATGCTTATACTTTCTTACCTCGTCCTGTTTCTTCTCTGTCCACATTTTCATTGAGGGTTTGATGCTGTGTTTTCAAAATAACCTTTGTGTTTTCCAGTAAGCTTGGTAGTTTCTCTTTCAAAAAGGAAAGTTCCTTGGAAGCTGAAGTCCATGTAGCTTGACCTCTCATTTGATTTACTCTTGAACAAGAAGTGAAGTCTAAAAAATTAAAGTATAGTGGAGTTTTCTCAGGTTTTTTATCTGAAGTTGAAAGATCAAAGGATGACCTTCCACTTATGTTTACTAAATTTCCAGATATTCTCATGGGTAAAGAGCATGGTTCTTTCAGGTGACCCTCAGCAAACTTCCTTCCTGGAACTGTACTATTCAGTGAGTCTTTTTTCTCTTTCAACAATGTGTTATTTGTTGAATTATTAGTCTCCAGGGAATGCCCAATTCTAATGGAGTGTATCTGAGTATCATCGTTAACTTTTTTGCACGGGTCTAGTTTATCTGTACTAGTTCCCTCTGTTCCCTCTGCTGGAGTTTTTTTAAGAGCAATTGCAGGACCATCAGCCTTTACTGGAGATACAGTTTCAGCATTTAAGGTGCTTGTGTTTGTAGCATTCCCTGTCTGATTAACACTGTCTTGTTCAGGTTGCTTGCTGCACATGTCATCCACATTTATTCCTCTTTCAGTTTTTGCGGGGCATAAACGGAAAGTAGCCAGGAGAGACTTATTGTCACTGTGTTCTTTTGCAGCAGCATCACCACTTGCATCATCACAATGAACACTTGGTAGATTTTGAGCTTCATTTGCTGGAACACCAGTGCTCCCCAGTGCACCATTTCTGTTTATGTTTCTCACATTGTCATTGTCATTTCTGTCTTGGGCATCTACATGTGTCTGTTTGAAAGCAAGTTTCTGTAAACCACTCAGATTGAACTTTCCTTCTGTTTTATGGGGTCCATTGCCTACATAATTGTCAGCATTCAACAAGCTACATTTTTGGTATTCTGTTTGAGAATTTTCTTTAGCGTAAGGTAGGATGTCAAAACTTAACTCCTTCATTTGATGGTTACCTGTACTTCTGTCACACAGAACGTTCTTCTCAGTGCAAAGAACCACTTCAGACTGGGGTTTGGGTACTTTGGTTGTAAGGCCACTTGTGCTGTGCTGTGTGGTGTTTGAATTTTTATCTTCCTTAGCACAAGTTGATTCATCTGTAGTATTGCACAGTTCTTGCTTGCTAGAGTCAGTCTCCTGACTCCCATTTTTCTTGTCAGCACCTCTAGGCTCAGTACTGTCTAAAAAGGCCTCTCTTGTTTGCCTGTGGCTTGCTGCCCATGGCCCAGTGCTGTCCTGTAGCTTTTGTTCTAAATGTGCATTGTTTTCATTCAGTAACAGTCTGTGTGGTGCTCCAAGGTTTTCTGCCTCTTTGCACCTAGTGACTTCCGTTTCTGAGGCCTGTCCTTGGGTAATTAAATCAGTATCTGTGCAGAGGGTATTCCTGGGAGAAGCCTCCCTTTGCTTTTCTTCACAAGGGCTGGCAACATTAATTTCATCATTATAACTGTTTTCAAGAACTTGTAAATCTGTAGAGTAAGTGTATTTTCTAGTTAGTGACTGATAGCCCAGAGGTTATGTAATACTTTTTTTTACAATTTATGATTTCCAGAGATGGACTCAAGATTAGTATCCATGCTGATTTTTCTTATCGTATATTTACACACATAAGCCTATCAAAAACTTACTGAAGATAAGTATTGCACTATGGTTACTTGCAAAATATTTATAAACTGATAAATCAGAAAATAGGTTCACATTCTGTAGATTTTAGATATGGCTTATATTGAAATAGTTCCCAACTGATACCTGACAGCCTTATTATTGAAAGGGGTCTTCATTATGAAATTATAACATTATATATATATTTATTTGAGTCTACATAAAGTTTAAGCCACTACTTACTACTGCAACTGTGTTTATCTTTGAGAGTGGTATTTTTAGGTAAATGGAGAACAAAACCAAAATAGCTGTTTAAGGGACTTTGTTCACACCAAAAGGAACATGCTGTGACTTGCTAGTAGTGGGCCATTTCAAGAAGGGTGTTTTCTGAAAGACGTGCTTGAAGGCTGAGAGCATTGATCCTTTAAAGCAGTCACTTTGCAGTTAATAAGCTCTTAAATTTCCACTTATCTTTGCTATGTTCTAGAGACTGAGCCTTAGAAACTAAATGCATTTCCTTTAGGTGGCTTCAAAAAATTTTTGACTGGAGTTTCAAAGGGCTTTTTACAAGTATTATGATTATCCACATGAACAGACCTTCACTGCCCTATGCAACAGTCACTCTCAGCCTTTTTCTTTGTTTTATTGGAAAGGGAAAGTCACTGGTTTTGCTTTCAAACACTTCTACACACGTTATAGTTCTTCCTGAGCCCTGTTCACTTGTGAACAAAGCACAAAGAACATTGCAGCAGTTGGAGGGGACCTTCCTCAATGTCCCAGGGCAGCCACTGAAAGTACTGTGCTTTCATTCAGAGCTTTGTGAATTTATCACAGAGGGCCACTACTCACACCAGGAATTTTACTGTTGTTAGTACAAAAACATTAAATTCAGGATTCAAGCATTCTCTTGTCATATACTGTATCTGCAAACATCCTTTCTTCAACAATCCTACTTATCTCTATTATCCATTTAAGGTTATTACTTTGTTCTGTCTGTAATTCTTCAGTGCTTGAGGAGTGGTCCTTCATGCTTTTTACTTCAGTTTCTTCTTTCTGTCCACAACTACCATATTTTCTTATTATTGATTGCATGAACTCATTTCCTTTCTGAATAGCCTGTATTTCACTGTCGTTTGAGTGTTCTTGACCATTCTAGCATAAAAGATTATACATATTATAATAATTTACTAAAGTCACTGATTGCATCTAAAGTTCAGGACTTAGATTTAAAATTCATTTTACAATTCTGCTGGAATACAAAGACCATTTACCAGAAGTATAAAAAAATATAAACAGAGGGAAAGGAAAAAGGCAGACTAATACATAAGAAGAGCAGGAAAGAAATTAGGTCCTGCTATATTCCAGTCACAGAGAAAATTTATACAGATTGACAGAATTTCTCAGAGGAAGGAATATGTGTTGTGCATGTGCTGACTGGATCACTCCCTCTCTCTGTTGGCCAAATCAGTGACCTGCTCAGTAATTACATACAGAAAAAGCCTACAGGATTGCTGTTTAGACCCAAACACGTGTGGACACACACACATATTAACACTCTTTTTCTCTAACAAATCACATAGGGCTTTTAACTTCATTTCACAAGCAAATAAGGCTTATGAATTCACAATTCCTGTAATTCCGTTCCTCATTTCCTCCCAAATGGCTTTTTAACCTGAATGTGAGTCAAATTCAATAGGAGCAGAAGCCTGAAAGATGTGTCTAGTTAAGGTCTAAATCACTGATCTACCACTGTACTTGTCTTTTATTTTTGAAAGCTGCAGTCAGTAAAGTTCTGTGAAAACAGGGAGCTGGATAGCAAAGAAACAGCCTAATAAAACCCTACCAAAATAGAAGGAACAGGACATGGATCCTTTATCATCAGCAGCTGTTTGGCAGCTGAAGACAGGAGCACGTGCTGGCTCTTGCCCTAAAGATAGGACATAGGCAGATGTGGGAGGGAGCTTAGTTCATAAAAGATGTGAGAAAATGCTGAAGATACTTGGGTGACTGGAGGTGTTGCAGAAGGAAGGCTGGGATGTGGGAGGGAGTTCCAAGTGCTGTGTTTGGGTATTGGATATATGGGGAGGGCACTGTATTTCAAAATGGAGAGAGACACATAGACAGCACTGGTAAAAAAATGGAACTATTGCAATGGGGACAGAGTAGGTGATGGAGAACACAAATCTGCTAGAAACAGTTGTCTACAAAAACATCCTGATGCTCCTAGCTTTGCTGATTCAGGGAAGGAGGAGTCATGGTGAATGGAGGAGGGTTTTATAATGGTTTTCATAATGGTTTTCTTCTATCAAATACTGCACCTTCAATTTGAAGTTTCAGCTGAAATTTCTTTCTCTTTTCCTCATGTTTTATCATCATCTTTCCTGTCATTCTGATTTGGAAATTGTGCATAGTATATCTTTTTCTTCTCTAAGTTTTTAGTTTTGCTTTTTTGCTGTCTTTAGCCTTGTCATCACATTTTCAGTGAATACAAATGCTAGACTTTTTCTTTTGTGAAAGCTGTAATTCTTTTATAATCTTTACTAACAGGAGCTGTTTCTTTAGACAGAAACACCAAATACCACAATATAACTGTTTTGTACTGTTATAAAACAGCTACTGCAGTGGAACTTACCACACTTGTTGGTATGGGCTGAACTGCTGTATGCATCTGAAACAAACAGGGTGAAGTGTTCTCAGAGATGCAGAAAGGTTACAAGATCCCTTTCCAGATTTTCAGATGGGTTGAATAAACCTTGTTTTCAATAATTTCAAATGGCTGTTCAGCCCTTCCAAAACAGGTCTAAGATGCATAAGCTAAAATACCTAAATATCAAAACTATTACACCTGGATTTTAATTTTTTTGCCTTTGATTTAGTAAAATCTAACAAGGCAACATACATATATTGAAGGTGACCTTTCCCTCAACAGAATATTTCATACTTTGAAATTCAAAGTTTCTCAAAACCCTGTACACACGCACACAAAAGAATTGCGGCAACCCATTACTAAGTGTAGCCCTATTCTCTAATGGTGTACAGCTGTATTACAAATCCCATTAAACTAAATGTGAAGCATGGTAAGGTTAAACTAAATTGCAGTCCAAGTCTGTAATGAGGTCTGGCATTGTACCTTTCTTTTAAAAAGGCCTTTTCTTTAATTATTATTCCAGAGGTGATCAGGATGAAGAAGTTTACTTACATTCTAAATTTCATGCCCCGCAAATAATTGCAGGGATTTCAGATTGCACTAGGTGTAAGAATAAATATATGCAATATTTCCTTACAACACTTGGAACCATAGTCATGCTCTAAATCACAGCCAACACCTTTCCCTTTCATGTTTCACTAGACACTGACTCATTACTGATACAAGGTGAAATTCCACAAATCAGTATAATCAATCTGATCTGCTGCAGCTCCTGTAGTTTCTTGGCAGCATTCCACTGGATTTGACTCAGTCCAGCCTGCCCAGTTTTGGAAATCTAACGACTGTACAACACAAAGTGGTGTGGCAATTTGCCATCAGATAGTGTAAGATATATATTTAGAAGACATCTGTCTTCTTTTGCATTTATGAGCATATGCTTTAAGCTTTTCTGCTTTCAAGCCCATAAGGTTATCTTAGTAAGCACAGGTACTGTTTATCATGAGTGACTGATTGCATTGATTCTGCATCCTAAATACAGCTGATATTTCATTTTCATTCAAGGAAAAAACGATTTTTAAATGTTACACAATTTGCATGATACCCTTTAGAGTTCATGCAGCTCTGGCACAATGAGGACTCAAATCTAACTTCCCTTGCATTATTAAGCACATATCAGAAGGTATGTATTGTGTGTATGAGTGTGAGCTTTAAACAAACACATGCACATGCACTGTGAAGAAATTGATTTTAGAGTTCCTCCAAATTGTAAAATCTTTTTGCAGTTTGTCACTTTACTGACAATCCCTAGCTCTAAAAAATTATCTGTCCTTACAGTCCTAAATGTTTTCCTATTTTCCTAACACTAAAAGCAAAGTGAGTTTTTTCTTCTTTGAAGGATAAATCATTATTTTGGACATAAAAGTTAATGGAAAAAGGATATAACCAATACACAACAGAATACATTCATTGTGCAGTAGCTGAAATTAGTTTCTGTGCGTAGAAGAGGACTTACTTCCACACTTCCAGGGAGCTTAGACACATATGAAGTCAGTCGGGTCTGTCACAGCATTTGCGAAACACCCATGCAAAATGTGATTGTGAAATAGGATTTAGTAAAGACAGGTTATTAAAGATTACTTCTATCTGTTACGTATAAACTTACTAATGAAGTAATATCTCAGGTTTCTATGATATAAGCACTCCTCTGGGTGGAAGGGGAACATCTCTGGGCACAGTAAGTCATTGTCAGATAAATTTTTTGGTTTAGCAATGTCAAAGGAAGAACAGTGGACATGACAGATAGGTTAGAAAAACTGTCACACCTCTTGTTCTTTAATATTTTTTCAAAACATGGAAGGTACTGCAGCTGGCAGAGACACTTACCTGCAGGTTTTCCACTTGCTCAGAATGCTGATTTCCCTGAGGAGGATGATAATCTCCAAGATGTCCATGAAGTCCTTTAAGGGAATTCAGCTCATTTTTAATAGTGTCTATTTCTCTTCTCATGTTTTCCTCCTGCAGTAATTGAGAGTACACAGAGCACACAAACACATTATTGCATGTTCAAATACGTAAACCAGCATTTTACAAGGGTATCAGCAGCTTAGCAAATTAAAGCAAATCCTTAAGAGAATGTGTAGATGCTAAGGAATGTCTTTGTACAAAGTAATTGAGCTCTTTCATTCAAACCGAACTTTTAACTATATTTCCATCAGAGATTATACTTTTTATTAATTGGTTTTGGTGGTTTTCTTCTCACCATTTATTGCAAATAGCAATGCTCAAAAAAAGTGAGGTTTGTATTTGTAGCTTTCTTCCTTTTGGGGCTCAAAGATAAACATGATGGTAAACATTCATTCTTTGCCGACTCTGTCAAGAAACTGTAACAGCAAATAATTTCCTTGCCATTTTGCTTCTGTAAATAACCTCCAGTTTCCAACACTTCTTCAGTGAATATGTAACAATTAATTTTGGTGGGGGTTTTTTATTATTATTTGACATAAATATGAAAAAGAAAAGAAACGTTCTAAAGAGTAGTTGCAAACATTCCTCAGAAATAAGCAGGGCAGATTCCCATGTCCGTACAGGAAACTATGGTATAAAACTCTCCAAGGAATCTGGGAGATCAAATCTTCTCAGGGAACTGAGCATCAGAACAGTTCAGCTATTTTGTGGCCTCATGGCTGCAGTCATGTCCATAGTGGCTGCAGTCAAATGAGTTATCCTTAGACAACAGGATTACAAGGACAACTTTGCATCATTTCCCCACAGCTTCCCTGGAAATCTATCTACCAAAGTCAAAACCTTTCTGGCAGTAGGTGCCAAATACATAGAAATAAAAAAGACAGACTATTAAACAAATGCTGCTTAGAGTCTGGTTTCCACACACTAAGCAGATCTTGTCCTATTGAAGAGGTATTAATCTTTCCAACTTGTAAACATGCATTTATTACTGCAGACAATTTTTACAGCTACAATGTTTTGCTAATTGTTTTGGATTAAATAATTACTGAAGTATTCTTTAAAAGTAATGAAGTAGTAGAAAGAATGTCAAATACTGAAGACAAATTATTGTTTAGGTGTACACAGAGGTGAAATCACTGAGAGGACACACAAGACATACACCTTTTCTTATCCCCTTTCACCCTCAGTCCACACTGAAAAATTCCTGTCAAATCAGACCTGCAGGAAGAGCACTGACGTTTTACACCACAGAAGTGAACCTTTAAAAAATATTCATTTCTAGGAGAGTCTGTATCACTGGAAAATAAATTGATTTTTTTTATTGTATTATTTCTGCAATATTTTCTTGGCTTTTAGGAATTACCTGAAATGCTTGATGACTATTTCAAAAACCTTTTAATACTCTAACATTTAATTTAATAAACCTACATCTTTTTTCCAAGTTCTTAGTGCTTTCTCGTGCTCATTCTGAAGATTAAGGAACTTTTCTTCATTTTCCTTTGCCTTCTCCCTTTGCAGCTCATTATCTCTTTCAAGGGCCTGCAATAAAATTAATTATCCAAAAAATAATCAATACCACATTAATGAATTTTGATGTGTTTTATGTTGCTTGGACCTTTGCTTCTAACATGCTAGAAGTGCCATACAGATCAGTGATAATGTGCTATCTCAACAATAATTTTCATAAATTAACAGAAAGGTGCTTATTGTTTAGCTAACAGGAAACAGGGGGAGGTTATGAAAAAGAAATGGCTATAAAAGGGTATAAAAACACTTGCCATTATTCAGTTTCACTGCATAAGTTTTAATGTGCTGAAAAAGTAATATAAAGTCCAGAGATGAGAAATGTGAAATGTAGCATAATCTAGGCCTGCTGTACTTAAAGAAAAAACTACTCTATACTGAAAGAAAAAAAATATTTTTCTGATCAGTTTTTCTGTCCTAAATTGTTTATTAAACTCTCTTATAAACTGTATAATCTTTACATTCTAAAACATATCTACTGGAACAGGAAGCATACATCTGATTATCCTTTAATTTATTTTTATTAGATCATTGAAATAGGAGTGCATTGAAATAACAGTAATATTAAGTTTTATATAATCATAATGCACTTGGAACATTTTGGGGTTAACTCTTTCAGCTTTACTGTGCTAAATTAAAGCAGACTTCTGTAAATCAACAGTAACTTCACACACGTATCAGGTATTCTAGGAATTTCCATCCTATCACATTTTTACAGCAAACAATATGGAAAAGACTCACTACTATATACTTGATAATGTAAACATAACTTTAATGCATGCAGCTATATGACCAGCTACATATTTATGACTGCTGAGTTTCTCTGAAAGTCCACTTGAAAAATGTCAAGTTATGAAGGCAGTACTCCAAAATAATTCCTTTTTAGTAAATCTTTTTAACTAAAATTGGGTCTACTTCTTGATTCTCTTAGCATCAACTTTAAAACACCTATGTTATTTTAGCTACACTAGGAATAAAAATACATTTTATAGGTATTAACACTAGGAAAATTCAAACTACCTTGTACTTTAAGACACTTGGGAGAAGTGCATAAAAATATAATGGATCTTCTATGATAGATTGTGTAATTAAAAAGATGAAACAACTCAACAATACATGGTCTGAATGATCACACTCTGATGTAGCTTCTTTCATCCAGTTATATAAAGAAGGAATTCGAGACCTCCTCTCTTTGACAGACCTGCTCTTAACTCCAGGGATGCTTTTACTGGCGTCTCAAATTCAATGGAATATAATAGTTGCCCGCAGCATAGCTCGTAGGGCAGGGTATCAGAAGTAGCAGATGAATAGAACTGACCATATGGTAAAGCCAATTGTACAGAGAGGGGAACACCTGAATTCCTTGCATTCTCATGTATTCTGTCCTCTGCTAAAGAATTAGAGCTTGTTTTTCTGAAGTAATAATGACATTGGTATCCTGGCACTAAGAATGCTTAGACAGAATGAGAAAGGACCCTTCTGGAATGTTATCTTGCAAGTAAGTGTTCTGCCATTTTTTTGTGAGTATAAAAATAAAAATATTTCCATGGGACTGTACAGTCATTCCTTTCATTTTTCTACTATGCTGAAGAAACTCTTTTGCTTGATAAGCAAGGCCCACAAATTCGATAGGGATGTAGGACAGAGCGCAAGAATAACAGACAGCCTTTACATCCCACTTATCATATTGAGGTTCTAGAATCAATAAAGATCAAAGCAATAGCTGTCAAATTGGCAGGAGAGCGCACAGACTCTTCAAGTTATATATTCAGCTCCCTATTTTATAAGTTCCAGTTGATGTTTTAAAAAATGACACTGCAAAATTGTAATGTATGGTAAGCGTATCAAACTGACAGCCAAATGAGTAGCTTTAAAAAGCAACAATATTTTATGTTTATTGATTAACTAAAAGACAGACATCTCTGATAAATCAAAACAGCCCCATGAGTCCACCTGAAAGGAACATGTGACCTTCACTATTAATATCACACTGTATTTAAATCATGTTGTTTAAGGGAATCGCTACATTTTATGCATATATCTATTGGGCTCACAGAAAAATATTATATTATACTTAAAATATCTAGCCACTTTTTTGTTTCCAGATGTGATCTCATGAAAGCTTATCAGTCAAATGTGCTTTTATAAATATTATGAATGCTTTAATTCTCATTCTCAGGTGAGAGAATATTTGATTTTTAGAATGCACAAAATGTTCTCGCAAACCCCAACCGAGATCAAATCTTGGCTGATCACAAGTGTCTCAGTGGAACCTAAGAAGGAATATTTACATCAAAATAAATATTGAAGGTTGAACCAAGAGCCTCTTACTAGTTCCCCATGTCTTGCAACCAGTTTCATCTAAAGTACTTGTGCCTACAAGAAGTTACCTTTGAAGGCTGCACGGGAGCTCTGGTGACCAGCAATGGTTTGTGCTGCAGTTAGAACAACAGAAAACAGTAATACCTTCCCAATGTCTAATATAAACTGGACCCAAATCAAAGCAGGCTCTCTAATCAGAATTAGTATAATTGCTGTCAGAAATCAATTTTTGGCCTGCACAGGCTGCAAAACAGAGACTTGCACTCAATTCATACCCTAACAAGAAGAAAACAAGCTACACTTGCAGACATTTATGTGCAGTCTTCAAAGAGAAGATTCACAGATACCATTTACAGTTTTAGCTGCGGCATTAAGATACACTATAAACTTCAGCTGAGATGAGAAACAAGAGCTCAGAAATACTATTAGAAAAAAGCACTTTTAGAATACACCTCCTGTTCAGGAATGCTGACACAAAGATATTAGAGGGCTGCTACATTATGAAAGTCATCATCAGTATGGTTATATACCAATTAAATTATCTCATCTCAAGCTTCTGGTTTAATTCAAGAAGTAATTTCAATCATCCTAAAAAAATAAAAAGCACATTACCTCCTTACTCTAACAAAAACCAGTATTGTATGACTAACAAGTAATCCAGCTGCTTCACTGGACCCAATATATAAATAACAGAAGTTATTTAGAAAATCATGCTATTTTAGGCAATTTTACAGCCAAGACACTGTTCAATTAATCTTTGTAAAAATATTGCAGGTACTTTTATTCCTGGAGAAATTTTAGCTGGTTTTGATGGAGAACATAGCTCATCTTTAACATTACTTGTTTCATCAAAATGCAAAAGTCCTATATTTATACTGTGGCAGAAAGCAAACTACTTACAGCTCCTAAAAGTCAGAATAAAGGCTTATGGGAAGTGAAAAATTTCAAATTAACATAGGATAGGTTAGATGATGAACTTAGTGGTATGGTTTAGATGGTTTAAATGTTTTAGATGGTATAGATGTTAGACTGATGTTGGGTAGGTTGTTAACCTAGGCAAAGGTTGGACTTGATGATCTCCATAGTCTTTTCCAAACTTATTAATTCTGTGTGTGTAATTCTGTGTGTAAGGAGCTTTCACCTACAAACAAACCTGTACTTGTACACTAGAAGTATAAGTTGAAATTAACTGAGATCCCAATTCAAAACATTGGCCTCACAGGCCAAGCAAAGAATGGAATAGTTGTGGATAAGTGAGGACAAATAGTTGATAATAATTATTAATAGTCCAGATATGACCTTCATCTCCAGTGCACTGTGGGCCCATCTGCTACTGAATTGTAGAATCCAAAGTGTTCTGAGCTACTTTTACATGCTGAAAGAGGAACTGAGGAGTGCTGCAACTCCACACTCTCCAGTATGACTACTTCCCATCTCCAGCATAAATACAACCCCAGACAACACAGCAAGAAAGGGCTAAGGATATGCTCTTTCTTGGGCCCTCTGCTCTAATAAAACTCAGGACAAGCACTAGTTGCGAATAAAGATCTGAAATTTGAAGTGAAAATTACAAGGAAAAAAAAAAAGGTAATAAACTAATTTGTTTTCAAAACACTTGGAAGCAACCCCCAGTATGTTTTGGTTTTACCCTCCAGAAGTGGCTGCTAAGAATGGCAACCATGATTTACTTTAGGGAGAGAAGTAAAAGAGGGAAACCACAGCCTGTGCTTCAAGGTTCATGCTGACAGTTAAGGAGCTGAGGGAGCAATGGAAGCGAGGTCAAAAGTTCTGAAAAGCACACAGATGTCTTTAACAGCCCTGGACTTAAAAAATACATAGCAGATAGTAGCAGCTTGTCTAATCAAGAAAAATCTGACCTGATATTCTTCTTTCAGTGCATTTAATTCACTTTCCATTCTAACATTCATTTGGGTTGTTCGCTGAAGCAGCTCCTGCACACATTGTAGAGAGCTGAGAATTTCCTTGTTAATACAAACAGAATGGGGTATATTGAGTAAGTTTTTGTTCCTGGAGATTAAACACTAGACAATTGAGGTCTTTTAGATTTAATTTTTTTTTCTCTCAGTGTTTACAAAACTATGCATGTAAAAAAAGTACTCCAACACTGGGGAAGAGTTTGTAGGGAGAAATCAGAACAACGCCCAGTTTTTTTGTGGCCCTTATTTCATCTTTTTCAGAGAATTTTATTTTAATTAAAAGTAAATCCCCCAACACTTTAAACATACTTCAGTAAAAATCTGGATAAAATACATCAAATCCAACTCCACTGTGAGTTCAATTCAGGACAAAAAGAACAATTTTGTATTACCATATCACAGACTGAAAAATATGGGAAATCCCAAAGAAATTATTCCATTAATGGATAACCCTTATCCTGTATCTCCTAAATTAAATCCTAACAGATGTAAAGTACCACATATTAGCTTTGCATCGTATGGTACAAGTATATCAGATTTTGCTGTTGCTGTCTGAGCTTTTGTGGTACCTTAGTTGACACTGTATTGTTATTTTAAAATAGTAAGTTACAAAAAAGAGCCTCCCAAAATGGGATGGATAAAGTGCCACATATTTAAAAATCCACTGGTGCTGCTAAGTTAGTTGCAGTTAGCTGAAAACTAAGTCATTTTATATTAAATATTACAAAACTCATTTCCAAAGTTTCGAAGACAAAGTGAGTGATCCAGACAAGCCAATCTCTATTCCCTAAAGAACAGCTATAGCAGTTCTAAAGGAAGACCTGCAAAGGAAAAAAAATCTGAGTTTCAGGCAGAAGGATGTCTTAAATGTTCTCTCAAAATACATTGAGAGGAACATATTATTAAAACGAAGTATTTCACATACTTGTAATGTGCTTTCAAATTTTTCTTTTTATATTTTATTGGATACATAAAAACAGCTGTCTATTAAAAATACAATCATTATTTTGAGTGTATTCTCATTCCTTTTAATGTATGTATACTCTCATGCAGAAACTAATAATATTTTTGCACTAAAGCTTAGTTTATTTTTGCTTCAATTTTACATGTAGAAAACTGAACTGCAGAGCTGTGGAACGGCATGGCCAGTGTCATCTTGCAGGTCAGTAGCAGAGATGGCCTTGTCTTTTAAGTCTAATACAGCATTCACCCAACTAGACTAGATTGCTTCTCTGCATGCAGCTCAATGAAACCAGCAAGAACTTAGATAGTATTTCCAGCCTCAGCCCAAGAACCACCGAAACCAACATTTCAGTTAATTCAGATGATGAATTTTAATGCTCTGCAATACAGAAATCCATGTCTTCTAAGTGAAGCTCTTGGAGAAAACACAAAGCTCTTCTTTGAATCAGAGCCCTCCCCAGACTGACACCAAACCCCTCCATGTGTTACAAGTTACCCACCAAACCAACCCGAGCCATTCACACACAACAAAACAGAGACACAGAACAGAGTCCTCCTGTGAGATAACACATAGCAAATATGCATGTGAGTTATGCTACACACATCTCCACAGAAATGCTTTCTGTGCATTCAGGGCTGTGAGCGAGAGTAATGAGGCCTGAATATGTCTTCCATTTTTTCCCTGTGTTTACTGGCAAGTATTTTTGAAAAGCAAACTCAAAATGCAAACAGGTTTCTATGGATTGGAAGAGTGCTGCTGGATGAGCCTCCAGTGGGTGCTCCACGGGTATACAAGCTATTGCTTTTGTCCCTCCCTGAGTCCCTGTCATGTTCCCTTCCATGAATTGCAGAGTGAAAATCCTGCAACTGTTCAAGAAAACAAAACAAACAAAAACCCCACCCTTTATAGGCTTAATAATATTATAATAATGCTGTTATTACAGAGAATAAAAAAGGTTTTGCCATGTTTGATGCTTGACTCCATATACTTTAGTTTGAATATCAGGATTTGCTCTGGGACATACCTGAGTTAGGAATAGAAGACAGTCTTAACACTCTTCAGCTATGTTTAAGTGTCTCTTTATAGTCTAAATGTTTGTGTTCTGTGTGAATGGAACATAATTTCCTTTGTATATCATTTACACATTATTCCAATTTTACCTGGTTTCAATACCATTACAGCAAACTGCTGGCAGCCAGAAAGCAGAACAAGCACATTATGCCAACCTTTCTGCTAGTTTGTACTGAGCTGACATGGAGACAATTGTTTCATTGGAATACCAAATTTCTCCTGTCTCACTTAAAAAACAAAATTTCATACTTAAAACGAAATAAAGTGTCAAACAATGGACTTTGTTCTGGTAATATTCCAATAAAAGCTGAGCAGTGAGATCCCACTTATGCTAGTAGTAAAATGTTTCTGAAGAGTAAACAAGTGAATTAAACTAATTTTTGTAGGCTAGTATAATAATTTAAGAAACTTAAATAAGAAATATAGCTCTTATACTTTTAAGAGGTTTTTAAATAGTAAAGCTGTATTAGCAACTCACCAGCTTTTCTTCTTTAATTTGAGTGTTTTCTTCTTGAAATTTTTTACTAACTGCTGTCTCCTAAAAAAAAAATCATGAAGAACAGTTAAAGGTATTTTAAATTACTATTTTTTAATACTATTCTATTAATATGATATAATGAATCATTACGAGGCTATTGAAAGATATTGAATTATATTAAATGTCTTCTTAGCCATTTTTTTTACTATGAAATTATATTATATTCATAGGGTATTTACTTCCCTAGAAAAGGCTGTGCTGGAAATAGTTTCATTATATTTGATATGCAGTCAGTAAAAAGGAATCACTAATCCATATATATCAGAGATCACTGCCATGATGTTTGCTAAATGAAGAACAGAAAACAATTACCAAATATTTAATTTGTTTAAATTCCAAAATACCATTCTGAATTTTTGCTGCAGTTCTTGAAACTGTTTTTCCTTTGCTGCAAGATTGATGTTTTCTTCTCCCACCCTGTACTGAGATGTGACCTTGGACCTTATCAAGTCTGTAGTTACTTTCTTCAGTTCCTTAACACAGGAAACACATATAAATAGTTCATCCAGTATAGGCATTGCAATTCAAAACAGAGACAAATCTTTTAAACTATCCTGAGTTATGCCCTACTTTTAAATAATGTGTGGAAACAACAGAATAAATTAGAGGTACTGAAATTTGTAACACTGACTTGCTAAACTTTGAATTGGTCACATGTGGATAAAAGTTTATTTTCAGAGCTAAAAATAATTAATTAATAATTGTGCTAATTTTACTCTGTTTGAGGTATAATTTACTTAATCTCTTTTGTTATTTTCTCTTCCAAGTCTATTAGAAGTGAACATAGAGTTGGTATTGGTAAAACAATACACAATAGGAAAAAAGTAGTATTATAACTACTGTGTATGTTACTGGGAATGAGGAGGGGAAAAGGAAGGACAGTGATTATCTGGTAAAAACAGGAACTGGCTATAAATTTGGAGGATCTTTGCTTTTCCTGAAACATTAATTACTTAATCTCAGGAGAATGCTAAATTAATTTTCTATTAGAACCTTCTACAACATGATGCCTTTGATTTTAGAGTCTTTACCCTCTTTTAAATATCCTGCTCTTTTTTTTTTTCTGGTATCTGTTTTGTAACCAGTTTATTCCAAGCTCCTAGAGAAGGAAATAAACAGCAAATGCTTTGATCTCATTAAATTACAACTTATAGTTCCTGGAGCCATAAATATTGTGCCCTGTTCTCCCCCACCCCTCCCATTCTGGTCCAAGGTAGTCTGTTTAATATCGCTCTCTCCTGGAGTGCTCTGACGTTTACTCAGACAAATAGCAGAGGTTATGAATGCTGCTCACAGATAGTATCAAGAATTCTTCATGATGCCATAGTGGTGAACCAAGCATTCAGAATGGCAATAGTTTTATCTAACAACTAAGTTTGGTCTGTTTAACCTTTCTTCACAAAACTGGAATTCCAGTTATCACAGACAGAATTATCACAGAGCAATGGTTTAACTGCTCTGGACAAAATCATACAGCAGTACAAAAGAAGAAGGAAAGATTACGTTGTAGCTGAAATTAACAAAGTTTTATGGAAAATACAAGTATAGGTACTACCCTAAAATAAATCATTTTTTTGCTAGAGGCTTTATTTCTCATGTATTTTAGTGATAAATAAATCTAAAATGACCTTGTAAGTACTAAGTATAATTACTGAATCTACTACAAAACTCAAAGACAGCAATGCTTTAAAATTATGATATTCTGTAAACTAGTAAGGTTTTTTCCCCCATCTTTCACAATAAAAACACGTATTAGTTGTACTGTTTTCACTAGAACATTCTAATGAAATATGCAGGGTGAGTTCTTGCACTTAAGTGGCAGAAGGTGAGAGCAGTTTTAACTTTGTAAAAGTGAAAAGGTGCACTGAGCCAATCTGCACAGAAAACCAGAGTAATGGGATAGAGAACATGGGTAACAGGCTGCGTGACACAAGCAGGTGCAAAAGCCTGCCATGGCTCTGATACTATATATTTTCTGAAAGTCTTAGCAGTCAGAAAAATCTTACTACTTATTTTCTTATGGGGAATGAACACATCACACCAAGTAAATCATATCCTTTCTTCTTTCTAAATAGCAGGTGGATGTGTACAATCCATCTGGAACCCAATCCAGATCTGCTAACGCAAAGCTGTAGGCAGGAAGAACCAAAACCAACCAACAAAACTCAACATCAACTCTCAAAAAAACAACATAAATGAGTCCACCAAAAATAATGGCAAAATTTGCCATAGAGTGAAATCTCAAACTATGTAGCTGTAAAACAATATAAAATAATATTATAAATACATACATATCTTTTATTCTGAAATTAAATAAATTTCACCCCCAGAATTTTTGTGTTTTTTTTTTTCTAGTAGCTTTCTCTCTTTTTTAAAATAACTAGTAGTGTTCAAAAGCCTATACATTAAATTGAACATGGAAAATAACTTTATCAGGTCTTGAGGTGTGCTAAGAAAGAATGATAAGGCTTTAAACCTATTCCTTTGATGTGTTCCTAGCAGACAACACTTTGGGACATGGCTTCAGAAACACCTCATGCCATGTAAGTCAAGAGTGTCACAAAAGCACAGTCCTTCTCCTTAAACTGTTTTCCTTTTGCGAGTTGATCTAAGCTAAAACTTCCCCTTTTTTGTTTTTTGTTTGTTTTTTTTTTTTTAAATGTAGTTTTCATCAATACAAATTTTCATTCTACTTTCTCTCAAGGCCACAAAAACACATGGTCCAGCAGGAAGAAGTGGTGTGGGACTGAGAAAGCAGCCAGCACAGGCAGATGTAACCACTTCCCAAGACTGTGCTGATACCTTATGGAAACTTCAACTGTATCCAAACTCAAAACTACACCTTTTTGCTCTCTTCCTAGATTGGTGCAAGTCTCTAGCAATCTTTTGGGTCTTGAGCAGCATTAGTTGTTTTTTAAGCAGCAGAACAAAAGAAAACTTTTCCTTGGGCAGACTTCAATGCAAGCATTTTCCCAGTGGTTGGAAAGAATCCTACCACACTGAATATCAAAATGTTCAAATTCTAAAACAAATGTTACTGAAAAGGAAATTTTGCCACAGTCCATTATGTTAAAATTTAGGAACCAGACTTGAAGCAGACAATGTCAAGACAAAACCACAACCTTTCTAAGTAACATTTCTTTCCTGAAATACCAGGACACAATCTTGTGCAGACTTCGATTTAAACCAAGTTGCACATATTTAGCATTCCCATAACATACTTGCAATTTCATTAAAAATAGAGATTGGTTTATTTTCATCTGTAAATGTTGAATAGCATTCACTAACTTCATATTCCAATTAAGAACAAATGTGTGAGATCATCCTGGTCTGAGTCAAAGTAATGGCTGTGATAAGAGCTGACAACCAAATTAAGATTTTGGTACTGTGGATAGCCATTCCCACTCCAGCACTGAGGCCAGAGAGGAAAGAAAATGAACCCATAAGTTGTCAGAGTTGTTAGAGGTCGAGCCTCCAAGGCAGATAAAACCAGCTTCAGAGGTTGTCCCAGCTTGTGGTGTAGATATCATGACTTCTTTCACCTACATATCACGTGAAAAGAGCCTGGTAATCCCTTTCCCAAACACTTCAAAATATCCCAGTTCAGATTGTTCACAATAAGATTGTCAAATACTAAAAAAAAAAATAAAAATTCTGAAATAAGTATAATAAAGGCATTTCCTGGTGAACTGAGGAAGCCAGATAGTTAGTTGGCCCCTTCTTCTGCTTATCTAACAGTATTTTATTTAAAATTCATCACCCATGACCTTAAGAATCAAGAATACAGCTGAAAGAGTGGATCAAGCAATATGCTTGATGGATGGAATACATAAATCACTATGAGTTTCTCTGTCACACTTATGTTATTCAAAAATTTCACTATGTAAAATTTTCTTAAACATTTCTATTTTCTTAGATCTCAAATTACTTACCCTCCAAGAATGCTAAGTAATTAATTATTCTTTCTTTCTTACCAAAAACAACAAATCTGATTTACTGAGATTAAATATTTCTAAAACACCTAAATTTTTAAAAGTATAGAGATGCTGCATTTTGGATGAATGCCCCTCTTTTTGTCACATTTTTTAAAGCTTTTTAAAAGAATTGCACAGTTGAAGTGAAATCAAAGCACACAGACAAGGTTGTCTCAGATATTTATAGCTATGAGGATTTTAGCATTCTAACAAACCTGACTTTTCTATAGAGGAAAGTTATCACCACTGACACCTTCCGGCACTTTTCTGTTACTCTTACATCCACCAAATATTTCAGATAAACATATACAGGTTTTATGTATAACCTAGCATTTGAATCATGTAGTTAAATAAATATTTGCAAATGCTGTAAAACTTTGTGATTCAAAAATTGAGAATTTTCCCAGTATTTTTGTTACTGTGTTTCTCACACAATATGATGGTAAGAGTTCTGAAATCTTTCAGATAAGTCACTTCAAAACTTGATCTTTTAGATACTGAGGTTTGGCATGTTTTATTCTAGTACATAATTAAATAACTCTGGATTGAATTCCTGATCAATTTTCACTGTGGCTGGAATATCTTCATGTAAATATTAAGTAAAGCACTAAAGAAAGCATGAATGGAACAAAGGAAAAAACCCTCACAAACTGTCTGTAATTCAAGGTAAAATTAAATTTTAAGTCAGACTTTTAATGGCATGAAACTCCAAAGAATCTTAACAGTAAGAGCCTGCATGCTTTTAAGAAAAAAACTGCACTGGATTCAGGGGGAATTTTCAAGTCCTTCTGTACTTTCAAGTCCCATTTTCAGGCAAAGAAAGGTCGTAGCAGGTAAAACCACTTTTTGATCAATTTAACCCAAATATAAAATGGTTATGCTCCCTGTTTCTTATGTATAAATTATCTTCTCCCCCTGCCCGTTTTTGTTTGCAATAAATTTATAAATTTTGCAAAGATTCCATGGGAGTACAAAGCATTCAACTGCAAACTGGGGATTAACATTAGGCTAAGAAACCAAGGACATGAATCCTCAGAGAAACTAATGGAGGTGGAGAGAGGAGGAGGGAAGAAAAAAGGGAAATAGAAAGATTAGGAGATATAAAAAAGATGTGGTGTGGAAAGATACACTTGTGCACGAGTGCAACTCAAAAATGCACCTGGCCTATAGTACAGTCAGAACAGATGCAGGGAGAAAAGAGCTTAGTGATTTTCTTTATAAATAGAATCACTATGATCTGATGTCTCAGCTGCCCTGCCACAAAACTTCTGATGGACATTCTGTTACACATTTTATCCCACGTTCAAGCAACCATGTTGCTCCCATGGCAACAACTCTTCGTGTTCTATCCCTGACTAAACTGAGGACACCTTTTCATATCAGATGGGAGAAGCAATGACAACACAGCACAGGAAGAGAGGTCACTAATAATTAGCAAGAAACAAGTAGGATGCTGTAGAGGTAAATAAAAATTCCCAGGTTACAGAAATTATTCAGAGCTGCTCCAGTTTTAACTGAAATGTAGTCATAGAACAAAAACAGTTCTGCTGCTTGTCTACTACTTCTATTAATACTGCAGGGAATCCTTCTTCTACTTTGAGAAATACATCCTGTACTTACTTCCTTCAGATTACTGATTTCAGTCTCTTGTCTTTTATTCACTGATGTCAGTCTCTTATTTTGCTGTATGGCTTCCTGTACTTTAAACCAAAGTTAAGACACATTAATAAATACTTTCATATTTTAATTAGTATTTTACTTGAAACTGCAAGTATGTGTATATAAATTACAAAATAATTAAACACCTTCATGGAAAGGAGACTAAAACTGAAAATGTGATTCAACTACCTTTTCTGTGTGGTATGATACCACACTGGAGGATTACACCAGGTGCTACCAGTTATTCTGTACCTAAAACAATGAATTAAGAATTTTCTGTATGTTGATTTGCCCTTTTTTTTAATTGTCAATTAATTTTTAGTGTAATTTGATGTCATTTTATTAGGATCACTTGTCCATTAACGTTGAATCTTAGTTTTTTTAACCAAGGCTTTGCTTGTAATTTTCTGAGGACTTTAACTATTTTCAGAGGAACACAGTACATAATGGACTACAGAACACACAAATAATTAACAGATGTAGAGAATTATATACATATAGGCCATGGAAGACAGCAAACAGCAGAGGATAATGCAGCAGAAAACTCTAAGAATAACATCTGTCCCTCCTGAAGGGGAAGGAAATTTTCTCTTAGACTATATACAGGCCAAGGAAGTTGCTTGAAATTCCACAATGAAGAACTCAAGACATTCACTGGTCCCAGTACTTTTTCGGTCACCTCTGTTCAATCCCAGTATTTTGATCGTCTGAGGTCTCTCTTCAGCTTTTTCTATTCTCTGATTCCTCTTCATTCACTCCTAATCTTTTTTCTTTATTTTACTCAATAAGCTTCTGGCCCCATACTTGAATGGAAGAGCTCTAGACACTCCATCCCACACAGAAAGGCCTCTCCTTTTTGGCTAAGATGGTCCATCATGCGGAAAGATGGATAACAGCCTCACAATAAGTAATCTTGTAGTTTTGTATGACACTATGTGCCTAAAAAATGAAAATACTGAAGAATGTAACAGCTATCTTCTGAAATAACTTAGGAAATAAACACACAAAAACAAGTAGGAAAAAATTGGTAAAAAACTCTGTCTTTCAGTAAGAGTTATGGGCTCACTCTACCTTTAAAGCACTAATAGTGGGACATTGGTTAGCCAATAAATTCTGGATTTATTACCAGTTGTGGCATCTTCCCTCTACAGCGCTATAACACATGATTTCTACTTCCTTGTTTTCATACACATTGCTTTCATACAGCAGATGAAGAGCAGCAGTTTATAAATTTAAACAATTTGCATAAAATTGTTCCTACACTTCCTGCCTGACTTCCCCACTGAGAGCAGTTTCTTAACCAGGATTTACAAGTTACCTACATGCCTATTACACATCTTACATACTGCCATGCAAATTGTGTTCTCTGCACTAAAGACATACTGAAGTCAAACTGGTGAAGACATTGGCTTCTTGAACAGAAACTGTTAGTAACATATTTAATCTTTTCTAGAGGTTCATTTTGTACTTACTGGTAAATACAAGTAGAAACATGGCAAAAAATGGAGTTTTATCATTCAAATGTAGTAATTACTGAGAATAAATGTTATTTTTCCATGAAACTGCAAAATTACTTTTCTGTATTTGATATAATGGTAAACGCCTTTCCAATGTAACTATAAGCAAAACAGATCAATATTTTATCTTAATATGTTTTTAATATTAGCCTCATTTTAAAAAAGTGGATACAATAAATAGGTACTGAAATATCGGAGTTATACGTAAAATATGTGGACAGTTCATTCAAACTAGATCTGAAAAAAATTTTGGTTTCAGGCAGAAACAAAAAATTTATTAAGTATTGAAAAAGTTTTTTGGTGTTTGATTTGATTTTTTGGTAGTGGTGGTTGTTTTTGTTTTCAGTTGTACAACTTCTTCTCTTTTTCTTGAATAACCCTTATTTTTACTTAAGACCTATATATGAGTTTACATGGATGAAAAACGGCACACAAGCAATAGACGAGTCTGAATTATACACATAGACTGATGTTTGCCTTGAAATTTTATCACTTTGTTATGAGAAACAAGGATCTCTCTCCCAAATTAATAGGTATGAAACTTCATTTCAATTGGGTATTTTTATCATTTATCCATTTTATTATTTTACAGATAAAAATTATATATTTATAGAAAATTAAAGTGTGTGGAATAGTATTTCTGTCTGCCGGTAGTTTCACAAATAATTTTGTTATGTTTCAACACATGAATGGGGATGTGGTACAGATTTATAAAGTTTGAATAGACAGATAGCAAGAATCTGCATAACAATAATAATTGCATAAAATTATTCATATTATCCTATTTATTTAACTGGTCTAAGATTTTCTATTTCTGTACAATAAAATAATTTTTGCTATTTCATTAATGTTTTTTGTCCATTTTCTGTCTTTAAACCTACATTAAAAAGTGTTCATTTTCCCCTGTTTGCTAATTCCTTTACCTCCTCCTCTTCATTTGAGCTGGTTACAGCTGCTTTAACTTGATTATGCTGAATGGCAATAGGAGGCTGATTCAAATGAAGCTACTTTGTTGAGTGGGTTTTGGTAGGGTTTGTTGTGGGGGGGGGGTTTGGAAAGGGGTGGGATTGCTGATGGGTTGTTTTGAACACAAATCAGTTCCTCAATATAATTTCCTCTGTGGTCACACTCACAACTGCAGTGGTGTATCAGCAGCACTTGAGGCAAAGGGCAGCTGCTATTTTTCTGAGTTGTTAGGTGTCTCCAACTCCATGTTGTCAAAACACAGCAAAACCAGATTCTGGAGGACATTTAAGGCTTACATACCACTGTGCTCTAGTTTTCCATGAACACCTTTTACAATTCCAAACTGAGATGCAATAGTAGCATAACACCTCTCAACTTCATTCAGTTTCTTATGATGCTCCTCTTTGGCTGTCAAGTGCATCTGTAGTTTCTGATCCTGTTAGGAACATAAATGAAGCATCCATTTAATGACAGTAAGTAACTCCCTAAATGCTTTTGAAAATAATAGATAAATGCAAAATCATTCCCAGGATATCTCAGTTGTTTCGGTCATATCTAATGGCCAGCTCCCATTTCCAGATAACAGGAAGACCTTCATCTGTGTGGTAGTTTATTGAAAATGCACTTTTACATATTCTCATGTTGTCCCTTACATTTAGGAGGACGTTCATGCAAATGCCTGCAGAACTGTATAAACTGCTTTCAAATCTTGATCTCAGGTTTTCCATTGTTGTGTGGCTTAAATGTGTTACACAACAGAAGCAACCCATTATTTAAAAGGTCATCTTTGTAAAGCCACTAGTGAAACCACTGTCTTCCTTTTATGCTCTGAAACTTTCCAGCTTAACACGGTTCTACTCAACAATGAAAACTTTTTAAGCTTTATTGCAATAAAACCTCAAACAGGTTTTTTACCAACAATAGGATTTCAAAGTACCGGGTCACTGTGGTAATTAAGGGATTTGAGCACCTGAGATGTGAGGAGAGGCTGAGGGAGCTGTGACTCAAGGGGGGATGTGGTAAATGTGTGTATACCAGGGTAGGTGCAGAAGGAATAAAGAAATAACAGCCAGACTTCTTTCAGTGGTGCTCTCATTGGCATGAAGTGAGAGACAGGAAATTTCACTTAAACTTGAGGGGAAAAAAACCTTATTGTAAGGGTGTTCAAACACTGCAGCAGGCTGCACAGGCAGGCTACAGAGTCTCTGTCCATGGGGACACAAAAACCCAACGGGACATGGCTCTTTAGATTAGTTTGCCTAATGCAGATTAATACCCCATGCTTTCCAGGAAAATACAAGCATGTTAATGAGTAATTGTTAATTCCTCAGTATCAATTAGCAGTTCTAGTATCTTGAAATATAAAGAGTTTGCTTCTCCTTTAGAATTGTGTTTATTTTGGTGGAGTTTTTAACTACTTTTGTCAGTATCTAACACTTTATTTTTACTTCTTTTAACATGTTGGACTAAGTAATATTTTATCACAATGAAACCCACATGGTAATTAAGTAAAATGCATTCGATGAATTTTGCCAATCTCTCTCATTTTGTGAGGAGCAATTGAAAATACATATTTCAGAGAAAAATGTTCAGTGACACATATCACTAATTTTTTTAAAGGTATTTGTTAGGGTTACTTTCATATATACTATATATATTCCTCTTTGTACTGTTTTTATGCAGCTTTGCAGGTACTACATGGTCAATTTTATAATTAATTTTCTCTGAAGAGAATGGGTTATATTAATTCCTCAGAAAGGATAGTGATTTATTTAGATATCCACTCTATCTCTAATCCACAGTAGAGCAACACAGCAATTAAAATGAATTGGGCCAAATTCATCCCTGTGTGTAAATTCAAGTTACACAAGGATGCCTCTGGCCCAGTCTGGTTGGGTTATGCAAAGCTCCATTTCCTTACAGTAACAAATGCAATACATGTCCAAGCATCAGAGGATAATAAAAGCTGAGAGTAATCAAAAGAAATGACCACCATAAGGCTAGCAAAACAGGATATACAATACAAATTTCTCATGTTTTATAAGGTATGAAATTAAACACACTACAGCAAATGGAAAGTCATAATGGAAGCACTGCTAAAGAAACACCACCACTTACAGAATCACTGCAAGGAATGTAGGTTGAGAATGTCCATATACTTTCTGTTTTTCCTAATGATAAGTTAACTGTTGAAGAACTGTGCTTAACTAATGCTAAGAGGGGGGTTTTATAACAAAAAAATTAGAAGGAAAATTTTCCTTTGTTTTTCCTGATAGTCCCACAGTGTATTTATTCTAAGAGGTTGATGAACAGGAAGGCATCACTAATTTGAGGCATGAACAGCCTATGGCAAGATCTCTGGGGGTTTGTACTTTTTTATATGGACTTTTTCTTAGTGTTATCCCTATTTCTTTCTCAAGTCAGCAAGACAGTGTTAGTCCTTCTTCCTCACTCAAAATGGATAAATATGCTTTTCTATTTCAGAGGGCTCTTTCCAGGGGGAAAAAGGAACTGGCCTGCTCCATCTGCAAGAGTTTTATTAAAAGCTCATCACTTGCCTACATATGATTTTTGATAGCAAGCTGCTCTCCAGGCTTAGTGCACTGTAAAATAGGAGCCCGAGCATGTGATTTGTCTGCTCCAAGTAAAAAGGTCGTAAAACATTCTTCCACAGAAGACAATCAAGAAACACCGGGAGACACTGCAGGATAGGGAGGGTGTGACCCTGGAGTTGGAGTAAGACCCACAGAATCTTGGTTCTTCTTCCTAACGTCTGATACTGCAAGAACAGGAATTATTGCCCTGCCCTCCACTGGTAATAAAGATAAGCTGGGCTGGGGAGTGGAATTGATTGTGGCCATATGGTTTGTTGAGGCACAATGATTTCTTGGTGGAACTAGACCAGAGAAATAGCTCAGGGTCAAGTAGGTGACTGGAGGAACACAAAGAGGGAATTGCTCATATCTCAAAGATATTCTGGAAATTGAGTCACTAGTCAGAGGTACTCAGTGAAGCAGAAGGTGGTAATTGGGAGGTGAAAGTGTCAGAGAAACAAAGGAGATGTAGTGGCATGGAGACCTCAGGCAAGATCATGAGAAAATTATGCAAAGGGTTACCAATTGTAAATCTTTGAAATAGGAAGTTTTTTCACAATAATTCCTTTAGTTCCTAACATTTTTCTACTTAAAAATAATTGGTTTTAATTCACACTGTATCACTGCCTTCTCACTGTGTTTTTAAACAATATAGAATAATTACAGGCAAACCCTTAACAATGCGCAAAGGAAATTAAAAATAATATTCCTACTTAGATTATTAAGAACTTTCAAATATTTAATACATTAATATATTTTACACATTTCGCAGTAATTACTTTTTCATCCACTTGGCAACTACACCTGTGTTAGAAAACTATATGGTGGCAGAGAAGTTCTCAGGAACCCTGTCTTGCTGTTAAAATATCCCTGCCACACATTGGCCTGTGCCAAGCAGGACCCATAGAAGCAGTTCCTGGGCACAGTTCAGGCCAAGAACAATGTGGATTATTGGGGTCCAGCTTCCCTCTTTTCTGAAGAGTAGTAGAGTTTTAATCAACCTAGAGCATTTCAGTGCAGCTTCAGTAAATAGTTTCACATACATTTAGCTTACCAGTACAACCCAGTCAGCAAGGGAAACTAGTTACCAGTCTTGCACAGAGCACTCTGCAGGGTGCTGCACATCTTCTGTGCTCTGGAAGGTTGAGACACTGAATCCACCTTGTAGGTGGTGATGTCTCCCCATTGATACACAGAGACCTTGCACTCCAAATTTGCTCTTCTGAACTGCACACAGGATTCGGTTTCTAAAGCAGTCAACACCAGCCTTAATCTACTTTTTAATATTTTAAGCACCACGACACACATAAATTTAAGATTTGGGTACTGCAGAAGACAAATAACTCCAAATGCTCACTCTCTCAGACATGCCCAGGATCAGACAATACAAGTTAGTAAGGGAAGACAAGAACAGATGCTAAACACTGAAAGTTCTGGCATTCTACAGTACCAGGAATTTTATGACCTGTCAGGAAGCCGAGACCTTACCGCAGCCATTTGCCACCAGCTATTTCCTTATTTCAGCAGCAAGAATAAGAATGCAATGCAGAGCCCACACTCAAATGTAGTCTGTCAACACAACTGGCTTTGCAGTTATCACCTGCAGCCTCCTGCATGACTGCATGAGCACTACTGTCCACATGCACTGAGGTGCAAAGTGACTACACAGTGTGCAATAATCAACATCTTTATTGGGGAAAAGAAAACAAAGAAAAAAGATTGATGAAAAAGAAATCCTTTGTTTCTTTGTCTCTATACAGTCTTTCAATGTGAAATAAGCCCTTGCACTATGTCAAAATTATAATATATATCACAAGATTTATACCAGCACTAAAATTTTCACAAAAACTTCACTGGATAACATGCTAAGATATGGTGGGTATGTGAAGTGCTATTACTAGACTAAAAGAACAGAATTAAAGGAACAGAATCAGAATAAAGGATTTTATCAGTCCCCAGCACATACAGAAGCTCCTTCACTCACTGGCAGGGTTTCTAAGGTGCCATATATAAACTGAATAGCCCATCTGTTTACTCTCAAAACACAAGCCAGGGCATGATCTTATCTGTCTTTAACAAACTTAAAATTGAAATAGAAATGGGCCTCAGATAAAAGAATGGTTTGGAATGTCATCCATTTTACTTTTAAACATTTTGCCATTTGTGATGACTAAGAGCCTACATGGGCTACTACTACTCTGAGCCCTTGAATGAACCAATTCTTTCAGTGCAACTACTCAGGGACTAAAGTTGGTAGAATTTGACCTGGTCTACAACTGCAGTAGCCCACTACTGCATAAGGCTGTAGGAAGGAATTCACTTTTGTTTGCCTTGTGGTTTTTCGTTTTCATCATTTCATATCAGAGCATCTTCCCAAAATAAGTCCAAGCTGTACAAGTTATGTTTAGTGATACATGCAAGAGAGGATTTCCAATATCTTGTACCCTAAGTCAGTAGCATGTTTAATTACTATACTCTGTATCAAAGGCACAGCACTCCAGTGTTTTCAAAATATTCAAATAATCAATTATTGAAAAGTTTCTTAACATGAGAAAGGAAGATATTTGTTTAAGCAGCACAGATGCATTTCCAGCTTATAGCAGAGGTGTTATTATTTAAATATTCTCATTCATGTGGAAGACTGGAGCTTGTAAGTTATCAGAGAAAGATAACATATGAAATGACCTAAATAAGTCCAGTAATTTTGTCAATTTTTAACACATTTTTAGATCAGATGCATTTTAAGAGCAAATATAAGTTAAAAGTGAAGTAAGACAAAACACATTTTATGTTGCCTTTGATCTTTAACTTGTAGCCTTATCTCCCAGGTCAGAGGGCACATTATTCAATTTCACCATATTTTGTGTAAAACCACTGTAGCGTTGAAGATGACTTTCAGTACAAATGTCATGGTACTTAAAGCTAAACTGGACCCTAGTTTTTTGAGCTTCTTAATTAAAATCACAGTTTGTAATGGTCTGACAATATTATCTTTATTCTTTCCAGTTGAGCAGCAGCAGAATTTTCACAGCATTTATTCAATCAAGCTTAGCAATGATTCTGCAGCTCACTCTTTCACTTTCCAAAACAGACAACAGGGTTCAGAGCAACTACGCTGTCACTCTGTATAAATTTATTCTCTGTGTCAAAGGGAGTGAGCTGGACTGGATAAAATCTAAACTGTTCAGGGGAGATGATGTTGAGAAGTAATTCTGAAAAGAGGAGTAAAAAAAAGTGAGAGGGAAAACACCAGTTTTTCTTAAAATCAAAACTAAGGACGGCTTGGAATTATCTATTACTTTTTGGGATTAATATGCTAGATCTTATCAGAGTAATATAACTATATTATTCAAATCACAGTCCAAAAAAAATTTTTAATGCATAAAGAGAACAAATGCACCTACTGTATTTAATTATGTGAGAAAAAATGCCCCATGCTAAACAGTAGCTATCACACTACAGAAACCTGGAAACATTGTGTTTGTCAGTTCTCCACATGCAGACCTGCAGCACCTATTTGCATTACTTTTAATAATCATCTCACATCATTGAAATATTAAAGTTGGTTAGTCCTGCATTGTACTCTAAGCAGACACTGTCTTTACATAAAAACTGTTCCTTATTTTTTTACTTTATTAATTTCTTACCATTTCATTCAGTTTCTTTTGTAAAGTGTATTTTGAAATCTGTAAAACAAGAGAGAGTTATTCAATAAGTTGTACTTGTATTTTTCTGACAACTTGTGTGTCTAGATGTTGCTATACTTAAGATTTATTTGCATTTATTGCCCATCTATCCCATACAGTAACACTGGTTTTGAATTAATGATGACTATTTCTTTTATTATTAGATTCACTTTCCATAATTCCATTTAAATTACATATATCCCCTTTACATTGATTTATTACTAGAGGAGTTTTGAAATGAATAAATCCTTGGGTTTTCTGACAAGGATCATAAAAAAAAAAGTGCAAAAGGACATAGTTGTAAACTAGACTCTTAGAAATAAACATGGAAGAAAACAGAGATAGAAATGAAAGTATTCCCTCAACTCCTACAGCAATATAAGTGTGTTCCCTGTTGGAAAAAAAAAATCTATTTACATATTCTGAATGGTGGCATATAAAGACATATTGTACCAATCTCACATGCTTTACTGACACAATGCTGATGTTAGAAACCATTAACACTATTTTTCAGGCACCATTGACAGAGTATTTTCATCTCTTACAATGTTTGAAGAAACATTGACGATGTCTAGAAAAAGAAGAGTCATATCAAAGTGTGAAAATCTTATACAAAAAACATTATTTCTAGGAAAAACCTAAGGTAGTATTAATTTTAAGGTAGAATTCTGACTCTCTGGTTAGAGAGGAATGCAGAATCCAATTTAAAATTCCTCACTTTTCTTTTAGGCTGACTTGCGAACAATTTTCCTGGGACTACGTATTCCTTGTGACCTCCTGGTTCCTCAAGCCATAGCAGCATTTCCTATATCTAAACTACACTGTTACACAAATGTTTGATCTGTGGACATTAACCATTGAAGAGAAGCTTTTTTACAATTCCTTGTTTATCTTACAAAAGAAAGGCCAGTGGAATCTTTCATTACTCTTGCTGTCCACATCTTACGTTCAGCAGACCATGGAAGGATACTCTGCATCATCTGTGCTGTGCCAAGGTTTGCACAAGGCAACACAATCCTTACAGCTATTGCACAGATGAACAGCCATGGGAATTAATTTCTCTTGCTCCTAAAATACATTCAGTGTTAACTAAATGATCAAACAAACAGTCCAATACCAAGTAAGTACATCCCATTATAAGAGAATACCCAATCTGGCAATGCATTACAATGCTAACAGTCCATTTTCATTATATCTGCCTTGATCTTGAGCCACGGATTAAGGGGTAAATTCAGAAACCTCCCAGTGAAACAAAGGAAAACACCCAAAAATGCAGGTAGCACTGTAAGATGGAGGGTCAGTGTGAATGCATAGTTCTGTTTAGGTCCCAAAACCAGAGAATCTTCACGGGTGAGAAGTAAGACAAGAACACGGAGAAAGAAGAGCATGGAAATGAAAAGAAAGTATAGTCACACACTTCTTGGATGTCTGAGTCTGCTGTGCTTCTGGAGGGGAAGTACATTAGTTAGAAGGCTGCCTGAAAGTAGTCTTGGTACTGGTCCTAGGTACATGTCCTAGGAAGACTAGATGAGAAGGCCTTAAAGACTCCCTGTTTTCTTACTAGTAAAAAACTAAACCCAAAACACTTCATACCAAGAGAAGTCATTTAACAAAAATAATAGTTTACCTGTAATGCTTTCAATGTTTCTTTCAGTCCATCAATTTCTTTTTCTTTTGTTTCTACAGCAAGTTGGTATTTGCCCTTTCAACAAAAGCTATACTTCAGGATTTGGGCAGAATAAAGGCATTTACAGTAAAAATTTATCAAAAAGAATGTTACAAAAATGAAGCATTATGACAGAACAAGTCATTGTGAAAAATTCAGCTGAATAATCTTAAAATGTAGACATCCATTGCTATAAAAAGAAAAGTGAAAATGCACTAGTATATTTTCACTATAGTCACCAAGTCTTAAAATTTTCTGTTCTGAGAGAAACAAGCCTGAAAAAGGCAGAATTAATATGTATGATTTAGAGCAAAGATATTAAATAAAAATTCAGGTAAATCCAATTTTTTATCTGCTCTAGAAGAGTCTTCACAGAAAGAAGTTCCTCAGTTTTTCCAAACCACAAAGACTGAACTGTAATCTGCTATCACTAGAATTACTAACTACATGCATATACATTCTATTACACATATATACATTATATTATATATCTACACATATCAAAATACATATAAATAAGTGTGTGTGTGGGTATACACAAACACACATACATATAATATGCTCACATCAACAAAGACAGAGGGTGTCAGTAGAAATAAATCAGCAATCAATCCAATGGAGAGCAGAATCTGAACATCAGAGAATACAGCAGGGAACACAAATGCTTCCATTCAACCACTCCTGCATGTTCCAGTCATTTCTAACAGGCAGGGCATTCTCAGGAAACCACCTTGATGTCTAATAGTACATGTAACATAAATTGGAGCAAAAATTGTTCTTGGTATTCACACTCCATCCTCAAACATTACAGCTTGATTTATTCTTTCTGCTACTTTGGTATAAAGCACTATTCAGTTAAATGGAAGTATTTAGAGGGAAAAAAATAATGAGCACACAATTTAATTCTGAAGTAGCAGCTGCCATTAAAAATGCAATTCAGGGACTCTACATGTGCACAGACAGGACATCTTCACAAGAAAAAGCTACAAATACAATTATGAAAATAACCAGAAAATAAAAATGCAGCAAACCATAAAGTTCACTTTGATATACTTTTAAACCATTTGACCACTTTTGACCAGTTTGAAAATTTCTGTGTATGTTGCATCCAACAGGCAGCAAACTCATCTACTCTTAACTATTGGAAAATTTAAGAAAAACAATGGAGTTCACACACAGACATTCACCAACTTCACAGTTTGAAACAGGCTCCTAGTATACTAAATGCAAATCTTGCATTCAGAGGACAAAGCAGACATTCAACGTGATGTAAAAACTCACACACTTAAGAAAAGTCACATAAATTTAGGCTTAAGTATGTATTACTTAAGTTTAATTCAAGTTCCTTAGGAAACCAGCTCAGGTTAATCAAAAAAAGTCTCATTAAAATTTGATTTCACTAAATCAGTTAGAAATGTTAGTTTTCACTAGTACTTGGAAAGGCCAAAGACAACTTGTCCCAAGCCCCTAAAATAAAGTAAAATTTGTATAGCTTCAATATAGAATTATCAAAAAACATTCTTTCCCCAATTGATTTTTAGCATAAGCAGATTTAAAAGTAACATTTCACAAGCAAAATTCTATAGACTATAAACAAAGAACCAGAAGTAATAAAGTTAGGAGGAAATTTCTTTTGCAAAGGCCAGAGCAAGAAAAATAATTTCATTTTAATATATTTAATTTACACTTAGGACATTTTTGGTAAGTTAAATGGCATTATCATTTGCTTATGTGCTTCTATGGATGGCAAATGACAAATAATTACAGAGTACCTTCTCTTCTTCCATGGCAAACATCCTTGCCTGTAACTTGGTTGTCAGTGGCATGAAAGAAAAAAAAGAAACAAACCAAAAATGTGAATACAACACATCGCATTAATTTTATTCATGCAACTTGACAACATAGTTATATTACCCTGCATAGTGTATTTCCTGATTTTTTTTAAACTATAAGAACTAAAGTCACAAGCGGAAATTTGTGAATCTCAAATTATTTTTCAAGACAAAAAATAATTGTTTGTTAATTTCTTTTTTTGTGTCATATGCTTGTGATGCAGCATTAGTGATAAATTCTTCATCCCCATATGCAACAGTTGCAGTACCTATGACTGTTCTTTCAGAACTTAATATTTGCTCATTATGGAGACTAAAACTCAAGACTGACAAAAGTTGACCAGAGTAAGTCATGTGGCAGATCCTTTGCAATGGTTTTTGAATCTGCCCTTGCAGAAGTCATGCTATCTGAGAGGGAAAAACAAAACAAAACAAAACGAGAACAAGAAAAGTATTAAAAGAAGCATTATCTTCTTTAGGAGTTTTTGGAAAATAAAAATGAAAAATCCCATGAGGAGCAGCCTACAGAGAAAAACTGTCAAAATACAAGCATGATACTGTGTCCAGAAGAAGAAAAGGACATTATTTCTTTGAGCTGTAAATTCTAACATTTTATATGCAACAGAATTATTTTTTTCATATCAACTGGTAACTTGCTATAGTGCCACCATATTTTAAAAACTCATTGTCAAAGCTAGAAGGCCTTATTTTGCTACCTGTTTTTTAAAAGCTGCCATAGCTTCTTTGTTCTGTTGGTGCAAAGTGTCTGTCTGATGCTGCAGAGTTTCCTGCTCAGGAGAAATAACAATAGTGTGATTTACGTATTATCTTAGAGCAAAACATATATATATATATATATATATATATATAT
>VXBA01001252.1:1217776-1273683 GCA_013399895.1 Serilophus lunatus
ATATAGTATCTCCAGAAAAAAAAAAACACCTGGTTCCTTGTTAAATATTTTTGATTGATCAAAAAACCCTGAGGACTAAAAAGTGGCATTTGTTAACTGCACCTTTTTGGCAGCAGCTTCTCTTTAATTCTTAACCAGTGACCATTCCCACTTCTGGAATACAGACCTGCTGCTAAGGTTTCTGTAAGCAACTCTTGTCAACCCCACCAAGCTGCAGATGTGATCCACATCCACTGCCTTCTTAACGCAGCACCTTGACACTGTTCTAGGTGGTTATAATCTTAATACCCATTAAAAATAACAATCTGTTACTTGGGGTGTTGGCAGATTTTAGTAATTTAACAAGCTACCTGAAGGAGGGCAAGAAAGACCAAGTGTAAGGCAATAGTATAAGATTTTTATCATCCTACTGCCTGGCTTTATTCTATCCATCAAAACAAGAGCAAGAGTTAAGATGTAGTGTTTATTTTCATTATTATTTCATATTATAATCTCATAGACTAGCACTACACACTGCAAGTTGGAAATCCCAAACATCTTTAAGCATCATGTTTCTATACAAGATACTTCACCTCTAACAAGGAGGACATGTATGGAAGATCAGTATTTTTAAGTTCTAGACAATAAAACATATTAGGTAGAGGTAGTCAAGAGGCTCTGTCCTTGAACATCTAACTCAAAATATACTTGAACATCTAACTCAAAATATAGATGAGTGTTTAGCTAAGAAATATTAGTGTGAAGTAGGAAATAAGTCAGTAATGACTGTACAAAAACAAACATAAATTGAGACTCTTAAAAAGAACTAATGAGAGAAAATAAATTTGTTTCACACACAGAAAGTCTAATTTCTACTTCTGTCTTAAGTGAGGAATTGAAAGTTTTTTGAACATAAAGTCCATTCCAAAATAACTGTCTTTTCCAGCAAATTGATGCTGCTTTCACCTTCCACTAACTAACTCATTGTAAGGTAAGTAAAGAAAGTTTTGATTTGCATCCAACAAATGCACATAAATTGAATATTCAAAAACATGATGACAAAAGTCTTGAGAAGGGTTATCCCTCAGCACTGTGTTCAGAGACACAGGTTCTCCAGTGGGTAAAGGGCAAAGTGAGTACAATGGAGAGCCAGAAGCAGGGATAGCAAATCAACTGTTCTCAGTGGAGTTTTCCTACCAACCATGGGAAAAAAAATTTATATCCACAGTACTGCCAAATTAAGGTGATACTACTTTAAATTATAGGAATTCAAGCCAATGTCATATAATAATTCACATAGATATAATTTTAGTTGCATAAAACAGTCATCCTTTATACAATTTTGTTATGGATGTAATGAAAAAAAAGCAGTACTGAAGTCTTTATACACTTCCTTGTATTATATATTCAAGTGATGCATTTTACTCTAAAAAAGAGACGGGAGTGTCTACAAATATTCATTTCTTAACAAGCCTCACAGGCAAGACTATCAAATAAAATGATTATAAATAACTCTCTCAGAAATTCAGTTTTTGGATAAATTCTTCATGTATGTGTGGTGCAGGGAGACTGAAGAACAGTTATTTTTTTAAAAATAAGCAAAATTAGCTTTGATATTACAGCAAGGATAATAAGTCATCATCAGATGTAAAGGAATATTTTTACAGTCATTCTGCTTTCCCTACTCCAGCATATTTTTTTCAAGAGCAGCAAAAGTATTCACAAAATGAAGAACAGTATTTGCTTTAAAATTATAATATTAAACAAGAAACTTAGCTGAAATCATGTCTTTATTTTAAACTGTTAAATTTAATAGAAAATAAAATGAATGACAGAATGTTGACGGAAGGGAAAATCTCTGAGGGAAAAAAGCATGAGGGAATCTTTGAAAAGCCAAGGTCTACTTATCAAATTATGACCGAGGTAAATATGATTCTGCATTCAGAAGCCAACAGGTCATAAATACAATTTAAATGCCATATTTAGGATTTTCATCTGACTGGAATCTCTAGGATTGAAAATCTGTAATAACTTGTTCCTTTGAAGTTCCAGAATATGTGCTCGCATGAAGTTCCCCAAATATACACCTCACTGTTTACATTAGCTTTGCCATGGACAAATGTTAAATGCAAAATGCAGGGGAAAAAAAGAGAGTTCACCTGTAAGTCTCATCTTTTTATTAATGGTAAATTAAATTGCTGTTAAGGTCTCAGAACGGATGGAAATCATCCCTTTTGAACCTAGATTTTTAAAAACTGCAATGCTAGGTTAAGAAAAGCAAGGAAGGGTTACAAACTGAAAGCACTGTTGCTTTTACAAATATAAAATGCTTCCTGTCTCCGTGTGCACATATATATCTTTCAAGAAAGAAAAGCACATAGTTAGAATTATTAATTTAAGATGGTTAGGATGAACTCCAAGATGAAATAGTCTTGCTTTACTACTAAGATGTTAAATATCACAAGATCAAGGATAGAGCTGAAATTATTGTTTTTTCTGTGATCATAAAATATACAGAGTGAAGCCTTTTATCTTGTGACCTAGTGAAAGGGGTCATAGGTTTGATTGTATTAGAGAAGGGAATGGATTTCCTATGAAAGCATAACCTCAGGAGCCCTAACTCTAAAAAGAATGTTAGACTTGTGTTACTGAAAACTTCATTCTCAATGTTTAAAAGCTGACAAGCAACTTCTGAGGATGTCTAACATACAAGTTTATGCTTAAAATAATCCAAAACATTGCAAGTGAAGTTGTTTGCTGCGCTGGTATTTGCACTTGCCAAAGCCAAGCATAATACAGAAGAGCTGCTGCACAGCTCCCCCCACACTAATGTGCCAACACACCTCACGTTAAGCTAAAGGTCTTATTCTTTCAGTATCTCCATGCCTTTGTACTGAAGATTTCCAGTCATGCCAAGTATTAAGGTACTCTTTTGTTAAACACATTCCTAGGCTGGGCATAATACAAATGAAAATAAAAGCTACAGATGTTCATGGCTAAACTATGAACTACTGGCTAGTACATGCTACTCTTAGAAATAACAATAACCATTAAAAGAGGAATAGTACCAAATCACAATTTATATTAATATATTAAAATTAAATCTCAGCAGGTAAAAACGCTAAAAGCATGCAGAAAAGTTACCTTCTGCCATTCAAGTTCCTGTTTCTCTACAACAATTTTATTTATTTGATCTTCATAATTATTCTCCATTTCCTAGTAAAAAAACAAACAAATTTATATAAGACAGTGCCTGCAAATCAAACACTAACATAAGCTGTGTATTCATACTCTTCTACCTTTACAGTCCAGTACACACAACAGTATGTGCCTTCACATCACACAGCTGAAAAGGAAACAAAAGATCTCTGGATATGGCAAAACAGCAGGGGAGTACAGAAAATCATGGTTAATAACTCAATCTTCAGGACATCTTAAATATTTCACTCAGAGCATTTCAGAGCATTTGAATCTTTTTTTTTTTTTTTGACGTCTCCTAGGACAACTAAAAAGTTTGTGTCAGGAATTAGTTCTGTCATTATGGGAAAAGTGAAATGTTTGTCATAACCTTCTGTGCCAAGAGGCCTCCTGACCTACCAAATAAAAGAAGTTAAAGAGAGTCATGGATAATCAACACATTTTTGATAAGATGAGCTACCAGAGAATCTGAGAAGACCATTCCTAAAGTCTGAAGTTTCTTTCACAATCTAGAAGAGTTACGAGTAACAGAAAGTGTGTTCTCCTGTTTTCCTGTTCTTGCAGAAGCACCTTGTCAACAATCAAACTATTACTGTGATAATAAATGAGACTTATCTGCTGATAATCACAGTTGCTAAAAATATAGGAGAATTTTCCTGAAACACCATGGTATTAAAGGCAAATCTTCCCAACAGGAATCAGCTTCTCTTTTGAGTCCAATTTTGTGAGCACTGACCTTCCTTTACAAATACAACACTCAAAAAGGGAAGAGCAACAGGTTCCTCTATCAACAGTTACAATTTCTTGCAAGAACAGGATTCAAGCCTTTGATGCATCTCATAAGCAACTCACCACTGTCCTGCTATAGCATTTGGTCAAAGTAATGAATATCCTCTAAAGACCTGGAAAGCTACACTAATGTGTCATTCTGAGCTTCAAAAGGGTGATTTCCTGCCTTTTCCCTGCACATCAACCACCAACCTGAAAAAGTGACCACATGAAGGTAAGACTTACTTCTCTTTGAGGAATTGTTGCACTAATAACATTTATTGAGAGCTTATGTGGGAGACACTCCAACAAGGGCTAAAATGACTGTGTGAGGGTAAAAGAATATTCCCAACATTTGGACAGTGTATTTTGAGACACTGTGTGCACATTTATGCTCTTTTAAGTTCAACTTCCCCACTAGAGTTTAAAACCTGCAATCTAAATTGATGAAAACATTTGCACTTTTGAAATGAGTCACACCACAAAAAGTGGTCAAAATCCTTAGGAAAACAGTAACAACTCAGGGGAAAAAAACCATGGATCTCTTTAGCAGAAAAATTAAAAACAGGCCTCAAAAAGATTATCCTCTTAACATAAGTAAAGTTTAAGTAAAATTCTACTGAATTGCAATACCATGAATTACTTGCTATGAGATTAAAAAAAATTATCTTTAGATGAAATAATAAATTTCTGAGACACTGAAAGAACAAACTGAGGCTCTTTCTCCTACCGCAGTGAACCAGATAATACAAATGATTTGGCTGTAAAGTAGTTGCATCTTTGAGAAATGCAATTCTTTCCCAAACCCAGTACAAATGAGGGCTCTAAGTTTTTGATAAAAGGATATTAACACTTCAACAATTGGTGCAAAGCTGTTTTAAAGAATATTTTGCTACACTTTCTTCCTTAGTGTATGATTCACGGTCCCACTGTATTATCAATAGAAATAAAATGGCAAAATATGTCCCAAGGTGATTTAAAACAAGTTTTTGACATTGACATCTTTTATAGGTTTTAGGGTCAAAACAGACTTCCTCGATTAACAGGCAGTTTATAGGAACATGTGTGGATAGAAACACACTTCAAACCACAGGAGGCTACTCCTGAACACTTCAAGAGATACTTGCAGGTTCTACAAATATGCCTTGACACTCATGTGAATTTTACATATAAAATACTGAATATACATTTCAAATTAAAGTTTGGATTACAGAAAACCATAGAAAAGTTCTTTAGCTTTTGCTTCTCTGATATGTACCCACAGAATATAGACGGAGAGGAGACCTGGAGATTTCATGTGGCTTATGGTAAAAACAATAAAAATTAGGAGAATTTAAAACATCATCAATGCTTCTCACTTCTGCCTTAACGAATAGTACTTCAGAGTTGCAATGAATTTGTTTTCTGATACTGATCTACAAGTACTGAGGAAAAATACATCTCCCTAATTTCCCTGGAGTGTTAAAACCAAACGAGATTGACTTAGAGCTTCTTATAAAGTTGTAACCTTAAACTGTTCATGTCATCAGGCAACAAATGCTATTAAAATGATATATTATTAGCAAAAGTCTTGCTCAAAATTGTATTAAATTCCATTTTCAGCAAGCCCCTTGCTGTGAATACTAAAGAGGATAAGAACAGAAGTTCTAAGCGAACAGCACTCCTCCAACTCACTTCCAAATTATAAAGAAAAACCTGGAAGCTATCAAAAATGTGTATGTATGTTACTACTGATGAAAAAAAATAAACATCATAAATACTTAAATGGAGAATGACAATTGCATGATAAAAACGTTCTCATGTGAAATCACTAACAGTTGTAAGCCTTATCCATCATTTTTACATCTTTCAAAGGACATTTATAGTTTACCCATTTTGACTTGCAAGCTTTTAAAACTTGTGTGAAGCACTTTTTTTTTCCCTCCAGAAGTTCTATCAGCTGTTTAATAAGACAAGACCACTTTTGTTATCCTTAGGAGAACAATATTGTACATAACTCTGATGAGGTATCAAAAACCCACAAAACCTTAAAAGTGTTCATTTTTTATTAGACGCCTTAGGACTACATGGATTTAAGTGTTTTTATAAAAAAGACTACCATAACAATAAAAGAGGAGTAATTTGATGGTTTATTTACTCGTTATAACCTTTAGAAAGTGTCAAGCCTTCTTTAAAGTGTTTGCTTCAGGCTGTAGTTTTACAAGATGGGCTGTGGATTGGTCAAGCCCCCTCGATTCTTGACCCTGAACAGATTTAGGAACAGAGTACAGCTGGCTCATGTCCAAGCAGCCCAAACTGCTGCTACGTACTTTTATTATCTTTTTCAAACTTACAATCTACCTCCTACAAAATTGCACATCCAATTCTCGTGTAGGTCAAGCAAACACCACTCACAGAAACTAGTTTCTGGTTGTCTCAGACTATAATTAGAATTCCTTTCACGGACTAAACAACCAGTATAAATTCTAGTAGATTTCATGGATGTTATTCTTAAGTTTGGTTTCCAGAACAAATGTTAAAGGGAGAGAGAATATTTATAGCAGCCTTATTGAAACTTTAGATCCTGATAAAACGTTTTTGGATTATAAGAGTTACCACAGTTAACAAAAAACCTGTAGCAACCATATGTTTGGAATCTATTCTCAAAAACTCTCAGAAGCAGAGCCACAGAAATGTGTGGAACACTCACCTTTTTCCTTTCATTGCTCTGTCCTTGACTCCACTGGGTAAGCTGCAGTTGTTCCATGTTTAAATAAGTCCCGTCTATTGAAATATATTCCTAGATATGTTGCATTGTTACTTATAATGCTTTTCTCTCCAACTGCAAGCAATCAGTTCCTAATTGAATGCCACATTATTTGCTAACACGGAATTTATAATCTAATCTTGTTTCAGTCATTTTGCTAAAAAAATACCCTAACTTACACTTAGGCATAAAACCTAGTTATAAGACCAGGATATGTTAGGAATTTTGTTCTATTTCCCTGTAGTCTATGTTAATGGTGTCCCACTAACCAACTTCTAGGTAACAAACAAAAAAAGCATCCACGTTTCTGTGTTATTTTATCATTGTTTCTCCCACCCTTAATTTCTTTTTTTCTTCTATCTACTAAGAAAATGAAATCAAGCTCTTCATCATTCTTACTGTTTTTTCAGCAGTTAGAATTGTTCCTTGTAATAAGCCTCACTAAAATCTTTCATTTCCCTAGAAGCTATTTCTAGAAGATGTTTCTGCTTCACTTTCTAAAATAGCCATTGTCCTTCTCCTGAACAGAAACTTCAAAATTCAGTATGAAAACATTTCTTTCTTTCATGATTCTATACTTATCCTATGCCATAGACTGAAAATAACCCAAAAGCAAGCTCTTAGAATTAAAAAATAATAATAAAATCTCTTTTTCTGCAACAATTTCATTCAATCTTATGGTTTTGGTCAGTGTAGATGGTTGCCACAGAGCTGCCTCTATAGCTACAGGTGCCTCTGGTGCCCTTTTCAATTTTTCTGCCATTCTACACATCTGAAGGTGATTCTTCTTCTGCAGGACATGCCTCCAACTAGATTTAACACTTGGTATATTGCAAAGTTTCTAGGATTTATTTTTTTTTAGGTCTAGATATAGCACAACCAATATGATCATTATGATCATAACTGGCATGTCCACCAATATTGTAATACCACCAATAACTCAAGTCCAGCCCTTCTGCTTTGCTTCTTCTGAGAAAGAAGTTTATGGTCTCATCAACTTTCTTCACTTAATATCTCAAAAAGCAATTTACCTTTTGGGCACAACTGACATTTCCAGCCACATTTTGCAGTGAAAAGCAGAAGCACATTTTAGGAACGAGAGGGAGTAGTTAAGGGTGAGCAAAGCTCCCTCATGGAAGGAGGAAGGCAGAAAGGAACAGCAACTTGGAAAAACAAGCAGAAGAGGGGAAAAAGACTATTTGGGGCCCAGAAAGAGTCTAGACTGGACAATAGCAAAATGACAGGACCAACCAGCTTTTAAAGAATATTCCTGTCCACAACTGATTCCAGCATGAATTTTGAGACCCTGCATTTCTGTGCTGTGATCACAGGTATGAAATTTCTGTGAGCACAGGTAGGGAACTCCCTGGCAAATCAGACATCTCATACCCACTTCTGGTGGCTGATCCTAATGCACCTGCTACTTCAACATACTCCTTTGGCTCAAGCAAAGGAGATGTTTTATGTAGTGCTTGACATGAAATAGTGGGATAATAAGTACCAGTAACAGCAAGTCAACGTGGCTTCAATTTATAAAAGGGTTTTCCTTTTCGGAGGTGGGAGGGGAGGTGAGGGTTTGTCCAGGATTCCAAAGAATCCCATATTAAAATACTTATTTGAACACAGAAAATGTTTATCTTATGGGTAAAATCAATGCCTTTTTCATCTCTGATGTTCTTTAATGCAACATAGTTTTCTTTTATGGCAAACAACACCCATGTGAGAATCACGAGAAAACCTGAGAGCTGTAGAAAATGTTTTTTAAAAAGTATTTTAGCTAAGAGATAAGCACTACTAAGTTATACTTATAACCTTTCTCCTAAAGAGTAAAGAGCAAAATTTATTCTTTGTAATTTTGGCTAAACAGAAGAATTTCAAAACTAATAAGCTCAAGGCACAATTGACAGAGTCTGCAATATCAGCCAGGATTTGTGGTGTCACAGTTAACAACAGAAAGAGCCTCACCCACTGCTGGTTTTCATACATGGAAACAGGTCACTGAAACATCCCCTTTGCACCAAAGAAAACGCAAGTTTTACAGATCATCACTAAAATTTCCCTTTCTTGTGTTCAGCTAATCAACATCTACAGTGTTTCATCTGCTACTAAACCCACCCATATTCCCAGGGTATTATAACACATTTCTGTGGAAGTAAAGAAGAATTCCCTTGACTTCTTAAGTTTACATGTTTTCCTGGCTAAGTACTTTTATTTGTATCTAGGACAAGAAAGACAATAACACCATATCTCTGCTTTCTTGTGCTTGGAAACATTTTCCTTAAACCTAAAGTGAGTTGTCCTACGTACTTTATATTTCAGAAAGCATCATAGACTTCCAACTCGACCTACTACATCACAAGTTTATACTGCCAAAACTGATTATATTTATGCCTTAAGAAAAGGATCATGTCTTACATCCCAAGGAAATGCACTCAGTTCACTGCAGAGCAAGGCTGACAGACTTGGAACAAAGTGAATGGGATACCCAGCACAGAAGGGTCATTGGGCTGATGGTGCTTGATGAGTAGGAAAGCTAAACTGGAAAAAAATAGGACATTCAAACTGTTGGGGTGTGAAGTAACCCCTGGGGGGCAGAGGAAAGAGAAATACAAATTTTTTTGGTATATTTTGATTACATACATATTCCTATTACATCAGTTCATCTTGAGAACAAAGACTCTGTGAACAGCCAAAGGAATAAAGTGAAGCTGTTTCAAGAATAATCACTTAAGCAATGTATTCTTTAGAATAATCAAGCACAGCTGGCAATGACTGGGATTTCATCTGTAAAATGAGCTGGATGAACAGTCACTTGTCATGAGAAACTCCTCTAAACTGTTTTTGAGAGTTTAACTACAAATATACATTGAACCAAGAAAAGTGAAAAACAGATGCTTTGAAGTAACCCCATGAATTTATTTAAATAAGCATATTAAAAAAAAGAGATTTCTACTTTAAAATAGTATCTGATGACATCAAGTAAGGATTGAATCAAGCCTCTCAGAGTATTTTCATATTTAAGAGTTTGATTTTTATCTGCCTGGCCTCACACAGATTATTTCATCTGCAAATTTATTTTTATTAATCTTAATTTATACTGCAGCTTAGCCAACCATTCAAGGCAGTTTATTAAATTCAAAATACACCATAGTTCCTGTCCTGAAGAGCCTCCTGTCTAAGTGACAAGCAAGACCAACAATGGGAAGAAAAACAGAAGCAGAGAGAGGTAAAATAATCTCTTCTAAGGTCAAGCCATAGGTCAAAGACAAAATTGAGAGTAAAATTCACTGTACTGGCTCTACTGCCTCCCTCAGGCTGTCAGTCCCCTGGACATGGAAAGGAAGTAGCAAAAGGAGTAAGAAACCTGCAGAACTTTAACTTCCACTTCACTTTCTTACTGAGCAGATGACACAGTTTAAGTTCATGCGTTACATTGCCATCCAGGGAAAAATTAGCCAGCACTGTCATTCTCTGAGTTATCTCTGTATTTTATCTATGCACCTTTATCTCAGAGCTGATTAAAAATTTACAGAATAATCTCATGTTGGTTGAATTAGTAATAAATTCATATGTAAAATCAGGGGAGGATGTGGTAGGATGGGGGTTTTTCAGCAAAAACAGCCACACAAAGTTCTACTTAAAAAGATGAAAATGCACCAGGCATAGCCACACTATTCTGTAATCCTTCAAAATATTTAAGTTTTATATTCCAAACTTCAAACATACTAAGCAAGCAGCCCTGAATTGATTGTTAAATCAAAACAAAACAAAATGCATTCAGGGATACCTGAAGATTTCAACTTGGAAGTACATAAAATGCTGACTCTTTGTTTTTTTACTTAAATTTCTATCTAAACAGATACATATATAAATATGCACACACGCATGTATTCTTAGGGTAAAAGAAAGCACAGCTATTTTAAAAACTTAGGGCCATGTCTTAACTGTGGAATTGACTCTTGGCATTTGCATCAATTTTGAAACTATCTTTAAGGCAAAAAAATTACTCACCCTCCTGAGGTAACACTTCTAAAATCACAGTCAAGTACTCTTCCAGTATATCAGACACAAAGCAGACAAATAAAACTAAACAAAATCCCAGAAGATGAAACCCCATGGCACTCTAAACACTGCAAGCTCTGACCAAGTGTATTAAAAAATGCACCATTAAATTAACAATATAAATAGAATTCAACTAACAGATCTTATAAGAAACAGTATACTATAATTACTATAATAAAAGTGAAATAATTCAGCCTTTACTTTTTAAACCAAAAGTAGTTAGAGTAGACTAAACAGGACCATTGTAACACAGGTTTGGCCATCAGCACATGGTGGATTTCAACAATCCTGCATCAGGAAAGCAGCATCATGCAGCCTTTTTCTACTTTTTTGGGGGTTTTTTTATGGCAGTCATGCTTTTGTTTATGGCTTTTAAAGACAGGATTACAGCATTCAGCTGAGATCAAAATATGCATAAATCAAGCATGTCATCAATACTACTTTCTAAAAGTAATAGTACACATATTTTGAACAGGTCAAATTCATCAAGTGAAGAAAAATACACTTTAGGTCTTTCAATATACAAAACAAGTCAGGAACACTGACGGGGAAAATAGAAACAAATGTTTACACACACAAAACTGAAAAATTAGCCACAGGAAAAAAAAAGGTGCCTTCACCACCACAGAGCCAATTTTACCTGGGTACTACAAGATGATCCAACCCATACTTCAAAAACAAAACACACACACACACACACACCCAGTACTCACTGCTCTGTTTTAGGAGGGTTTTAGCTTAATAGTGTAGCAATTTTAAAAGGGTGAAATAAAGTTATAACTGCAGCTCTTTGCATTCTTGGGTCATTCTGAAAACCACAAGTAAACAGACAAAAATAAGTCAAAATCTTTGTTTTTCTGACAAATGTCAAAACAACTATGAAATGAGGAGGACTTAGGGACTTGTCAATTACTTGGATTCTTTCTTTTCCTATCAGTGTGTTCTTGCAGAGAACTACACTGAAATGCAGAAATTTCATGGAGATAATTTCATCAATAGACTGGTCATCAACTACCAGCTTTGCAGGTCAACACAGGGAAACCAAATTTGTTCCTCAACAACTCAATCCCTCGTTCTGTCCACAGAGAAATTTGTAATACAGACACTGCCTAAACCTATGATATTTTTAAACAAAACCCTGGCTGGTGAATTACTTCAAACACAGCTTGGAGTTTAGCCACGCTTAGGCAGCATTTCCTGTGGTTACTTACAGAGAGACAGAAACGAGGCAAAGAAACACTAACAAACAATATAAACAAATTTACCCTCCTGATACGCAGCTCTTCTATTGCCTCCAGTAAACTCGTTTTAAAGTCCAGCAGTCGAAGGGAAAGCAACGTCTCTGATGGGCTTTGCAGAGCAGCGTCAAGTGCCTGTGCTTGAAAGTTTGCATCCATTCTTCAAACTTGTTTCTGCAAAATAAAGATTGTGCATTTCCTCTCCAGTTTATCTCTAAGAGAATATGCAAACTGCAAAACTTTGAAATATGGAAGCCAACTCTTTTTGGAAAGAGTAAAACTACTTAACTAAAGCCATTAAGCAATAACTATATTACCAATTAAATTAGTGTGCAATACTGTAAAAGAAACCAAACAGCTTTAGCAGTAATTCACAGTGTTCCTTTGCTTCTCCACTTTATTTTTGGGCTTGGTTTTAGTTTTAAACATAGACTGTGATGAGCAGAAAGGTTTTTTTCCCAGAGCTGCTGCCCTGCACTGGCACAAAGGCACTGCAACTAATGCATAAGGCCAGGAAAAAGTAACTGCCTTCCTTCAAGGCTTCAAAAATCACAAGACAGGTTCAGTTTTAAAGGAGACTTTCAGACTGGCCTGAAATTAGGAACTAAAGATAATATTCATAGTCTCTTCTTCTGAATTTTAACAAGAAAACGTCCTGATTCTGTTCCTACAAGATCAGGTATCAAACTGTTGTGCTCTAAGCCAGGTACATCAACTGTACTCAAGCAAAGGGTTATTCCAAGAGGAGCCCCAGGTGTCTGTGAAAGGCCAGAACATGTTTTTGTTGGTGACATCAGAGGTGATCACAACACACAGCATTTGTTCACAAAAACATAACAATGATATACATTTCATCTGTACTTCCCAGATTATGTTTTTTAATACTTGAGAATTTCCCCCAGACACTCAGTGTATGTTTCTGCACCAGGAATTACAGAGGCAGGGGTAGAGCTCAGGAGTTATGACTGACCTGGCTGCTGCCACAGAACCTCTAGGAAAGAATTCTTGCAGGAAGAACAGAGCCCTGGTCTGTATCACGGGGCCATAACAACTACAAATCAGGGCTCACCACTTTTTCTGCTGTTGTCTAAATAAACCCCTGACATAGATCACATTTAAGCTGCTTGGTCATGGATAATAGATCGACTCCTTGCTGAGCTGCCCCACCACTAAAGTTACTCTGTCAGTGAAACAATGGTTTTGCTAAAACCAGAAAAATCAGGCTCATTTTTGTCTTTCATTTTAAAACACATGACTAATAGTGAACTGTTCAATATGAAATATAAAAATTCTTTTGTCAGCGTCAAAGTGCGTTAAGTTGGAAGGACTTGAGAAGAGGTGGCAAATAAAGCCTGAATAAGAGCCATGAATAAACATGTACCACTTCAGGCAACAAATCTGTTGTGTCAATGTGCCAACACGAATCAGGCACTGTGCAGGCAATCTGCAGACACTTTAGACATAGTTTAGGATGAGGCTGTTTGGAGGGCTTTTATAAGTAAAATATTAGGATATAAACCTACTACTTATAATTTAGCTGAAAAATTTAAAATGGATTAACTCAGACTCTCCCAAAAAGACATTAAAATATTTTGTTTCTTCCACCCAACTTCTCAAAATTATTTCTTTGTTTATAGATGTTGTACCAATAATCCACGAAGAACTACCACAAATAAACTTTTGATACCAAGCATTGGGAGATGATCATGGCTACAAATGTAACGAAAATGCCAATATTATGCACTTCAGGCACAGAGCCATTTGATTTCACTTTTAATCGTGCCACATTCTGATCTCAAGGGAAAGACTTTGCAAACATAATGTAAAGACCCAACATTTGCTCTAATTCCACTGCTGCCAGCTGACGTGGGTTTAGAATTGGGGGATTCTCCAGTGATGGATTTGTACAAGAAAATGCTGGTACCAAATGGAGAATCCTGATAGCCTGTGTTAATTAGGGGAGAAAATAAGAGTGCTTGTGAAAAACTGGACTCAGAAAAGGGATTTATTTTACAAAGGCATGTGCACTTGAAGAATCAGTTATGAGATAATTTCTATTCAGGTCAGCCAGTAGAAGAATGTACATGAACTGATACACATTGGGAATGGTGATTTTTCCCTCCCATCACAGAGGCAATCTGAGAATTATTTTCTTAAGGGGATATTTTCAAACCATTGCTATACTCCAAGGAACAGAAGAAAAAGGGCCTTGGGCATCCCTGGGCTTTCTCTCAGCTCAGTGATCCCAGCAGGAGCACTTGGCAAACAAGGCTTCCCCTCCCGAATGCAGTGAGGAAGGATAATCCCAACCCTGAGTGGAGCTCAATGAGTCCTCACTCATCCCCTCATTGTGACAGAAGTGTTTTCTCATGGGCAATCTCTGGCTGCTTCTCCAAAACTGCAACCAAATGCTTCCCAGCCTCCTGCTGGAAACTGCAAGGTACAGTCCATGTTAACCACACTCCTTCCTGCCCTCCTGGGAATTCAGGGCAAGACACCTCCGTGGTCTCTTCCACAACTGAGAGATCAAAGCACCTGCCAACGAGTTTACACTCTGCTCAACCAGGAAAAAAAACTACACAAAATAGAAATAAAGTTACAAAATACTTTAAATTATCTACCATACTGATAAAATGTCTGTTTTTGATAGCACATATTCTAGACAATCGTCTAGAGCTGCTGTGAAGATACATGAGAAATAATAAATTCCCTTCACCATGGAAAATACAAAAAATAATTCTTACGTGATCAAAGATATTTCCAAATAGGTGTATTTTTACTTTAATTACTGGTATTTGTCAGAATACCAGTAAATAATTGAAAAAAAAATCTAAAGCATACTTGTGATAACATTCTAGAAGTGAAAGACTGAAGTTGCTATTTTGAAGCATTTGCTTTCCTATTACTTGCTTTATGTTTAACAAAGTAAGGACAAAAATTACTTTTTAAAAAGGACATTAAAAACTCCATTTTAACACATTTTTAAGTGATATAAAGGGCTTTATATCTTTGAAAAGCACTTATTAAAAATTACATCTTAAATACCCTACACTAGAAAGTAAGTTAGCCTATAAGCCTGATAGGGGTCAGGGTAATAACACAGAATGAACAAATTACACTGTCATTCCACTTAAATTATTTAAGTTATTTAATTTGACCTGTAGATAGTCTCTTGTCTTCTCATCATGCCTGACTTTTAAGTGGGAGGTCTTCATTCATGATGATCCTTTAATGGAAGCAAAGCTTTCTCCATTTAACCCATGGTGTTATCAATCATGTACAGGGATAAATGAGGCTGTAAGATTTTGCCAGTATCACAAATGACACTGTGACCCGAGGCCAACATCTTTATTTGCTTCTCCAGTGATTCACTTCAGCAGATATTAACCAATTTTATAATCCATGAAAGGCAAAATTAAAGGACACCATCCATAAAACAGAATAATTCCTATCAGCAACAAAGTGATGTCTGTATTATCTTATAAATTATATGGTCATACAGTGTGGTAATGTAATGAAGTAAAGATGGTAATAATCAAATGCCTGGGGCAAATGCTAATATGCATTTAATCACACAGCATGAAGCCATTTGTCACTACAGTTGAATGCATGTGTACATAAAATACATGAGTCACGTCCTTATTGTTAGAGTATAACAGCATCAATTTCACACTATCATTTTACCACAATAACAACTGCAGGCTTTGATATTAACCCAGACATTCAAACGCCACAAGTGCAACTGATGGCAACCCCTTAAAGAAACTGTTCTGAAATACCTTCCCCTTGCTATTTGACTTGACACATTCCAGTATTCCATGTGTGCAGAATTCAACAGCATTTCTCTACAGAACCCCCTTCAGGTGCATTTTTGCAACATCCTCAGTTTCCTTTTAGGAACAGGGTAATTTATGGTGTTTCACTATAGGGTGAATCACGTGGATCAACCTTGATGAGTAATTTTTGATTTCCATTTGTTTGTTTATCAGCACTTACAAACAGACAAGAAAGGCAAAAAACATCTACCCTAAATATGATAAATTACCATATTTTCAAGATGTTACTGCTGCTGTGGAACCATCAAGCCAGATTATATTTTAGCAATTATAATCCAGATTTTTGTTATATTAAACTGAAGAGTATAGAACACTGTTTGCTTTTAAATAAAATTATTTTGTAAAATATTTATACTCAAAAGTGTCATAGTATGACTGAATTTTACACAAGACATCATAAGTATTACAAATAAATAAATATACAATCACACCACATAGCTTAATGTTACCTTTATGATCATTCAAGACCAAAATATATTTAGAGGCGCTGCCTGGTTCATAAAGAGCAAGATAATAAGTCTCACATACATTTTCACTTTCCAAGGAAATGTCTTTTTGCTACTGTTCAAAAATCTCCTTTTATTGGAGAGAACTAAAACCAGATTTGCCTAGAATCCATTGTTCTCTTAAAAAAAAAAAAAAAAAAAAAAAAAAAAAAAAAAAAAAAGGAGATAAATCCTTAAATTCTATTATAAATTTCTGAAGTAAGAGCTTACATATAAGTTTAGGAATTAGAAGCCAAGCAGCCAGTTGTACCAAAGCAGCCTGAAAGCCCAGAGCCCATGGTTCTGCTAGTAAGACCTCACCAGAAAGAACTGGGAAAACAAAAAGCCCATGTTCATCATGTTCCAGACTCCACACCTCATGTCTGTCCCACACCTTGGTTGCCAAAGCCAGCCGGGATTCCTGCCCAGTCACAAAATCTCCTGGCACACAGTGCCATAAAATGTGCACAGCAGTATTTCCTTCCTAGAAGGGAATCCACCCTGCAACTCACATTTTACAGATGTTCCTCTACAGCCTTGTTAATAAGAGCACTGTGTCTACTCACTGTCATCTGGTATCAGGATGATGATCTACAAATTATTATTGCATCATGCAAGAGAAAAAAAGTACTACTTTCAGAGACTTCAAAAACTTTGGAAGTTAATCAATTGTCAAAGAATCCCACACTTTTCAGTTTTCAAAAATGTATTGCCAACCTTAAAAAACAACTTCTTTCTAAAAGCTAAGATAAATATACCAAAATATTGGTTTTCATTCAAAAACAATTGTGTTCTTCCTCAAAAGACAATACCAAGATGTGGACTCTTTTAAAAGACCCAAAGCCAGAAGACAATAAAAATCTAATACTTGTATTTTTGTAGTCAGATATTCAATCAGAAATCATCTGAAGGAGGGATGAGGCAGACTTGTGGGTTTTGAATGCAGAAGATTGTCTGATTTACTGAAGTTTTTCAGTACAGCAGGTAGCATTGTCAAGGCAAAGTAGTCAATTTAAAGGAGCACATGACTAAATGACTCGTTTTCACTCCAATTAAATATTGATTTATACTAAAGTTCCATAGAATTTTCTTTTATTCCTACATTACACACACAGTGTAAGAACAGCTGTCTCAGGTTGAATAAAGGGTCCTTTTACTCCCTATTCCATCAATACCTAAACCCCAGTTATAACTCCCTTCCACTGAATTAAAGGGAACAGTAATTCTTCCCCTTGAAAATACTGGATTTCTAAATGATCCCAGGGCACAAATTTGGATCATGTGTTGCCTTTTGTACTCTAAGAGACAAGTACAACAATACCATCAGTGTGCAATTCATGTTTGGACATCACACTTTAAAGACTGGTGGGAGCAGACTGTTTCCTCAGGGCTTTGCTGGAGAACATTCTCCACCCCCTTACTGATGAATTCATGATACTTTGCTGTGCCTGCTCTCAATAAGTAGTTTTATCTACCCTTTTTCATGCTCTTTCCTAAAATTTGAGGTTACATTTTTACTGGTTTACCTTAGCAACACAAAAAAAAAAAAAAAAAAGAAAAAAGAATTGTCTAGAGGACTCATGACAGAAATCCTGAAAAAGAAAGAGCTTAAAATACCAAGACTGTAACTGAAGAAAGCAAAGATGTTGTTCTCTGCCACTCTAACAGCTGAAGAGTTAAAATAACAGACTTATTCCTGCAATTCAGTCCATCTTAGCCAAGGATTTGAGATCCTGTGAGGGTTTCTTATTTTCCAAAGATGAAACAGTCCTGGTCACATCAAACTGTCCTTATCTACGGAACCAGCAGTTTCTGGCCTCAATTCAATGGCATTTAATGTCAAGATAAGTGTAAAGATTTTAAGTGTGGAGGCTGTACACTTGTTCTAGAGTTACCTTTATCAAAGCCTAGGAAGGTATCATGTCCTTTCCAGGTGGGAGACCAACATCACCTGCAGAAGAGAGCATAAAAATTGTCCTTAAAAACATGTTTTAGGACCTTTGCTGACAAAACCATCACCAGATACGAGTAATCTGAAACAGTCTGGTTGCTGATGTGTTGGTGACATTGCAAAGTTTCATCTTTTAATAAAATTGTGGAGAAAATATTGGATAAAGAACTCTCAGCTGTTAAAATCCTCAGGTTTTCTTTGTCTTGGTGGGTTGTTTTGTTTTTCTCATCTGCCTGGAATGTTTTAGGTGTGTTTTTCTCTTTTTTTTCCTCCACATTTCCTACTCTGTTTCAACATGTTAATGAAGCTGCTGTTAGGGAACACAGGTAAGGGAATTTTTATAAAATAGGGTGATATGTTTAACACCTCCATTTGTGTTTCAAACCCAACTAAATACAACAGCTAACACATCCTATGGTGACCAAAAAAAAAAAAAAAAAAAAACAACAGAAAGAAGGAAAGCTGAACAACACATTCCAGAGAAGACCAAGCTGATGACCCAGAAAGCATATGGGAAAGTCCCTCTGAGAGTCTCTTTTATTCAATCAGCAATACTTCATTTTGATGTGATAGTAGGTGTTTCAAGTAACCACTGCAGTGCTCCAATTCAACATTTTAGGTCATAATCCAGCAAAGATTACTCCCATCACACACAGAGCTATGGTAAATATTAAGTTGAAGGTTTTAAGCATGTTTTGTCAGTTATTCCAGAGTCTGTGTGAGCTACCTGTTGAGTTATGGGTGAAACTACAGAGCCTGGAGCTGCTTCTCCAAGCACTGAAGTGCTTGGGATCTGAATTTTTTCCCCCACTACAAAAGGTTGCCTTCAGTAATTTGAATTCTTTTGATGAAAAGAAGCTGGCCAGCCCAAGCACTTTCAAAAAATGAGTGATTTAAAACTTCCATTTATATGTAAGTTGGTTACTAGGGCTGACGCAGAAATACATTATCAGGACCCACACTTCCTGTAACCAAAGTAATTACATATTATATTGTGTCTGTCTTTTATGGGACAATACTGTGGTAAGACCTCAGATAATAAATGAAGTTTTTTTCAACCACAAGTAAAAATATTATTAAGCAAGTATCTCAACTGAGCTCAGATTAAAAGAGGAAAACCATAAGACAGTGGCACTCTAAGACTGTAAAAATGTTTACCTGCTACATGTTTGTGGGATGTATGTGGGATTAAACTCAAATTCTCCCTAACCTTTCAGTCCTAACATTGTTTAGTATTTAGCCAGCAGCCATTAAGATGGAGGCATTAACTGGTGAAGGGATAACAGAAGCCAGGTTTACCCAAATTTTACAGGCACAGAAATTGCTGGAGGTGCTTCAGGGAGACAAAAAGCCGTTCGTGTCCGTTTTAAACACCATGCTGCCACCTAGTCGACAACCTCCCGAACTGTGCTGGCTCAAGCCAGGCAATAAAATTCAATCCTTTTCCCAAAAACACCTCTGAGCAAAGGACAGAGGGATCAGAAGCAGTGAGAGCCCCGACCAGCAGAACTCCCCTGCCAGCACAAAGTCAGCAGAACTACAGCTTTCTGTGCCCATCTGCAACATGTCACTCCCTGCAAAGAGAGGAGAGGTATCCAGGTGGAATTCCCATGTGGTAGCTCCTACTTGTTTGCAGTTACACTTGTGAAACACCTACACCAAGTGCAGGACGAGGAAATAATTGGACTGAGTACACCAAGTAAGGGATCAGTCCAAAGGAATATAATATGAACATTAAAAACATATTTTGGTGAAGAATGTGTTGAGGAAAACCATCCCCAGGGGAGAGAATTTTTGAAGGCCTGTGAAATTTAGGAGGAAATTCAAGGAGGCTGGCTGCTAAGGAAGCATCATTCAGAACCACACAGAGCTGTGACAAGCTCATTAAAGGGAATAAATTGCTCTCTTGGCTAAACCTAATCCAAAAGTTTAGGGACCCAGCAGCAGGAGGAGCAAATAATCTCCTGTGTCAGCAACTTCAGTCTCTATTGATACTTAACCCCTTTCCAACATTTGGAAGTATCTGTTAACACACAGAAAGAACTGATTTCTTTGCTGCCTAAGCATCACAAATAATATTAGTGACCAAAAAAAATTCTGTCTCATCATAGGGATAATTTCCTAATTCTATATATGGGTACATCACCACGGATTAGAGTCAGGACTTCTCTGCAGCATCAGGTTTGGAACAGCTCCCACAGGAGCTCAGGAACACAAAGTTTTGTTTCCTCCTCATGCCACAGCTTCCCCAAAACTCCAGAACAGCAGAGACTGCAGAAAGCAGGCAGGGGTTCCCCTCCCTCTTCGGGTTCCCAGTCTAATACACAATCCACAGGTACAGGGTGTTTGCAGGACTGAAGACAGGATGCATGAGCTTTCTGAAAAGGTGCACTAGAAGACCAAAATTACATGACACGGTGACAAAAACTTGAATACAAAAGACATAAGAAACCAAAAAAACAACACTTTTAAGATGACACAAATATACTGAAGATGGTACTTTTCAGAGCTTTTTTTCATGTTAGCCTTTACCATGAACATCACAGGCCTCTTACTCAAAACACTCAGTAAATGTGGCTGTTTTACATATTTGCTCAAATTCCTAAGTGAATGACAAATCTAAACTCTCCTACTAAGAAAAACTTTGCAGCTTGAAACACTCTACTTTTGGCTACATAATTAGTGATTTTTTTCAGCTAAAAAACGTATTGACACGGTCACAGCAACTGGGGCATCTGAGGAAACCAAAGGTGAGGGGACACCAGGGCTGGGTGCCAGAGACACCCCTCTGCAGTTCCCTGTAAGGCACAATGCAAAGAGAACCAGGTGAGCTGTGTGAAGGGGGAACAGGCAGGGAAAGCAGGAGAAACTCTCCTGTACTGTCATGTCCATGTGGATTCAGAACAGGCTTGGGACAGGTGGCTCTGACAGAGGAGCTGCACCTGGTGTTAATGTATTACACAGAATTACACAGAATTAATAAGGTTGGAAAAGACCATGGAGATCGTCAAGTCCAACCTATCCAACATCAGTCTAACATCTCTACCATCTAAACCATTTAAACCATCTAAACCATGTCAGTAAGTTCACCATCCAACCTATCCTTAAACACATCCAGGGACAGTGACTCCACCACCTCGCTGGGAAGCCCATTCCAATGTGGGATCACTCTCACTGTGAAAAAGTTCTTCCTGATATCCAACCTAAACCTCCCCTGATGCAGCCTAAGACGGTGTCCTCTCGTCCTGTCACTGGGAGCCTGAGAGAAGAGACCGACCCCTGCCTGACTACAGCCTCCTTTCAGGTGGTTACAGACAGCAATAAGGTCACCTCTGAGCCTCCTCTTCTCCAGGCTGAACAACCCCAGCTCCCTCAGCTGTTCCTCATAGGGCTTGTGCTCCAGCCCCTTCACCATCCTCATTGCCCTTCTCTGGACATGCTCCAGCAACTCAATATCCTTCTTAGACTGAGGGGCCCAGAACTGGACACAGTACTTGAGCTGTGGCCTGACCAGTGCGAAATACAAGGGAAGGATAACTTCCCTGGTCCTACTGGCAACACTATTCTTGGTGCAGGCCAGGATTCCTCACGGAGCTGTGGCAGCACCAAGCCGTCCACATGCCAAGAGGCCAAGCAGCCTGGCTAGGTTAAATAAGTATTTCCAGATTTTGGACAGGGCATTTCATGAACAAAGCAATGTCAAAAACGAGAAAAAAAGACACCACTCTCCCTGAGACAGGCCCCAGATTATCAACAGCACTGCGGCCTCCCAGGCCCAGCTGGAAAACTGCCTTTTGGAAGGCAAACGAAGCCACACACCCCTGGTTTGCCCCGATTCCCCCGCAGCACAGGCAGGTTCTCCCCCAGCGGGAGCAGCCCCGAGCCCCGCCCCGCTCCGCGGGCACAGGCAGCGCACGCCTGCAACACACCCGGCTCCACTCGCTCCCGCTGCACAGGGGCAGAACACTTCACCCCTTCCCGTCTCAAGTGTAAATCCCCCTGGAAATGAGAATTCCAAAGCCTCTGTCCCCCTTTCCCGGGCTCGAAGGCGGCCCAGGGGTCCTGAGGGATGAGGGGAAGGGCTTTGGGCCTCACACTCTGAGGGGAGAAGGGCTTTGGGCTCACACTCTGAGGGGAGAAGGGCTTTGGCCTCACACTCTGAGGGGAGAAGGGCTTTGGGCTCACACTCTGAGGGGAGAAGGGCTTTGGGCTCACACTCTGAGGGGAGAAGGGCTTTGGGGTGACACCGTGAGGGGAAAAAAGCTTTGGGCTCACACTGTCAGGGCAAGAAACGCTTTGGGCTCACACGGTGAGGGGAGAAGGGCTTTGGGCTGACACCCTCCGTGCTGGGCACACTCAATGTATCAGTCAATAGACCCCAAATCCTTTCCTCTGCCCTCTGGTGACACCACGCAAATTCATATTAAAGTGAAAAGAACCCAGAAGATAATTTGGTTTTTAAGACATACCTCATCTTGTATTTCCCTCTACACCGTTCTTTGTCTCCAGGTATTTTACCATAAGCTTTGTACTACTTTTCCCCAGAGGTTTCATTGTGTTGGTTTGGTTTGGTTTTGGGGGGGGGTGGGTGGAAGGGTTTTTTTGAGCACAGTAAATTGGATTTGTCTACTTGATTTTCATTTTCAACCATGACAGTATTATTTGATTTTACAGCTAGTTAAAGCACACACACAACACTAAGGAGGAGGTGATTTGACTTTTGGGATGCACACAGCCCAGCTTTGCTGGAACACGTATGATAAAGAAAATGCTTTATAACAAAAACTGTTTCCAAGAGACTCAAGTTAAAAAAAGACTTTCTTTTCTTCTTTTTTTAATGGAATACCTGAAATAACATTATTAAAATAAGCAAAATTATGATGATGCTCAGCACAGTACTCTTAGTCCAAATAACTTCTCAGCAGAACATTTCCTTTCTTGGCTAGATAGCTTCAACAGCACAGGGTCCCAAAGGAATATTCTCAGCAGGGTTTATTCAAGTAATGCCAGAAACCTGCAGTGGCTCTGACCCTCTGGGATGCTCCTGTGCCTATGTAACAGTGGATCTCCTTTCCAATACATGATCAGGTTAGTCCTCATTAACCCCAGTAGGCAACACAGAGGTCCTGCTCATGAGTCCTGGGGTTTCTGTATCACAAACAGACCTTTACAGATGTATTACAACAAAAATGCTCAGTTAACACACCCAAGGCACCCAAGGAGCAGTTTGAGCAGTGGGTTGGCTGAGAATGTATTTTCCCCGTAGGTCATGGCTGGTTTGAGTACAACTGGGCAACTAGTGGAAATATACAGCTGGAATATATTATCTGTTCAGCAAGATCTGCCAGGGTATTTTTGCTTTTCAATGAAATAGACCTTTAATTTACACAAATATTTAGTTGGGCCTTCAACTGCAGAATCTTACCCATGGAACTCAATCCTGTTCTCCCACTGACTTCAAGATAAAAAGAACCAGACAACACAAGCATAACACATTAAATAGCACTGGATTATTTAAAGATCAGATCATACAAAAGGGTTTGTCCAACGCTGCTTTGCAATATTCATAGAAAATGCTAAGAGAATTAAAGTTGGAAATACTATGTAGAAAACACTACAACATTCTACAGTTTGATTAAGAACAGAGTTGTATGCAGTTAGTTCTTACTTACATAGTGACCAGGGTGTCATCTTCTGACTTTACCAACTAAGAAGTTCTCTGTCAAACATAACATTCATTTTTGTAATCGTCTTCAGTAATAAATCAATGCTGAACTGCTGCATGGAAGAAGGCCTAGGCACATGAAGAAAAATGGGGATACAAAGTCCTACAAGTCAGGCAAGGTAAAAAAGGAATAAAATGTGAAAATGAGTGCTAAAATGAAAAAGTATGCAGGAACTTATTTATCAAGGGTTTATATTTACCATGGAATGTGAGCTGAAGTCACACAATAATTGGCTATTAGGAGCCATTACTTTTGCTTGATCAAACTTGAAAGAAACAAATACACATAAGATAAAGAACATGAAAAATGAATAAGTTTCCAGTAACTATTTCATTTCCTGGACAATAGGTAATAGAACTGACTTACAGAAATACATGTCCTATCTTTAAAGAAAACAAAACACAACTCTGCAGATAATACAGCAACCCTTTTCCCTTATTTTCCTTTCTAGGCTAAAATTTGCATCTAAATGTTCAAAACAGTTTTTATGTTTTTAACTCAAGGTTGTTTGCATTTCACCTGCATTACTACCTTCAACAACAGCACGAGCTTCCATGAAAGCATCATTTCTGTAAGTTGTATGGTGTCAGTGTTTTCAATGAAGTTCACAGCAAATAGTTATGCATATTTAGTGTTAGAAATAAATCACATTTTATGGAAAGATAACATAGTCACTGTGGAATGAGTTGCCTTTTTTACCCTTGAAATCCTATGATTTACTTGGCAAAACCTAAAATATTTATTTGAAACAACAATACCTGAAAGTGCAATATTTTCCAAAGTACAAGTCAGAAAGCATTCTTCTGCAGAAATAGGTGATCTGGATCTACTAGACAGGGACATAATTTGGATTGTCACCAGTAACACGAGACTTATTCCTGCCAAGGCCACAGCTGGAAGCTGAGAAATGAGCAGAGTGCAGGGCTGACCTTCGTGCTGCAGTTTCTAGACAGTGCTGCAAAGGAAAACAGATCAGCACCTCTGAGCCACGGCTGCTGCTGGAAATCATGGTGTTTGTGATTCAGCACAGAACTCCAGCCTTCGAAACCTACTTGGACTGCCAAGTGTGCTAACACATTAAGGAAACCTTTAGCACTGCTCTAATGGCTTTCACCAGGAATTCTGAGTGTTAGTCATGTGAATGCACACTTAAAAAGAAAAAGAAAAAAAAGCCTTTTTGAAGAAAAAAAGAAGTCAATTTTAAAACCTTCAGACATCTCAAATCTACATCCTTCTTTATTGTAAATACCTGCTTTGGATCATGTGCACATGTATTAACCACAATGTATGCTTGATTATGAAACATGCCAATCACGTGCTATTGCAGTGAATTTCAGTATTTCAATAAATGCCTTCTCTGTCTCAGCAGGTGCTATTGTTAGATTTAACCTAAATTTAGTGAATTTAGAATTGACAGTGTCATTGTTAACTTGAGAGATTTCATAAAATAGTAATGTGACATTTATTTAGCAATTTTGGAATCTATCAAATCCTGGTTTTAGAAAGTAATTGCAGTTATATCACTTTGTGTTGCAATACTTGAGTTGGTTTGCTTGTTTTAAAGTTTCTTATCTACAAACTTATGCCTCTCAGGTAATCTGAATATAGTGACTGAAGGAAAACATTAACTTTGCGTTTTCACTTTTTAAAATTAGAGCACGTAACCACAAATTCTTACAGAAAATGTAGCTGGTGTACACAATTGGCCAAATGGTGAAGACGTCCAAGAGAGAAAATGGGAACAGTCCTCCTATTGGGCTTGTTTTCACAAAATTTTGTTGTTCCATTCACAATAATTTCTGTATAACTTTAATATGAATAGATCAATGCTTCTGGAAGTAAAATTCCATTCTGGATGAACTACAGCAACTGGACTGTTCTTCAGCCTTTCACATTTTTTTTGTGTCAAGATCCCAGAACCACAAGAGAATATTTTTCCCCAAACATATTTTGTATGTTTTTCAAGTTATTAACTATTGCATTTAGACTGCTGCTTCTTAATCCAGCATCAGTCTTTTTGTGATGCTTTTTGACTAAGTAAGGAGTTTATAAGAAATATATCTATAAAAGAAAATATCAACACACTTAAAGACTGAAATACTGTGAACAGGATCTACCAGAGACATTACAAGAACTAAGCATTGGCATTCATTTTTGAAAATAATTAATACAGCTGCATACAAATATCAAAAGAGTAAGAGAGAAAATCCAGAAATACAGCCCTGAGAGACACAGTGGTCTTCTCACAGAGCACTCTGTTGGAACCAATGGTTTCCATAACAGACAACTGTTAAAAGAAGAAGAAGAAAGTAAGATTCAGAAAGTTGTGCCTTCCTTTGGTTTGGTATACAGGGAAGGAATTATTTGTTAAGAAATTAGTAGGAGCTGATTTTAGCCTCTGCTCTCATTTTGCCTCTGCAGAACAGGCAGTGTCTGCAGGTACCACAGTTCCTTCTCCACAGTGCTCCCTCACATCCACAACAGCCCAAATGAATATAATTAATATATCACTGCCTAGGCCCACCTTTGTCTGGTGCAATGGACCTTTGTGCAGTTGTTTTCCCTCTGCTAACTCTTTCACCATGGCAAATTCAGTCTGGCTGCCAGATGGACTCGTTCTGGAATGGCACCCCACGAGGATGGGAGAACGCTCTGAAGGAGTCCAATGGTACCTATGGCCAGACACCCCAAAGCAAGTGGTTCCCTCAGAAACCTCCACCTCTCACAGCTGCACAAGGTCTTGCCCCCCAGGCTGGCAGGGTTTGCTGGACATCACTGCCCGTGGAGGCTGGGCACAGGGACAGGGGGAGCACAGAGATGCTGCCCCCAGGCAGCAGTGCCTTCTTCCTGTATGAAATGGGTCTGTAGGTCTTCCTGCACTAGTTTTGTTCCCTTTACTCAAAGCAGGGGGTGGGAAAAAAGACAAAAAGAAAGGAAATTAACTTCTTTTCATCATCCCTTCATACCAAAAATACATTTACGGACTCCTACCTTTGATTTTTAAATCCTTTCAGTTTCTATAGTCTCAAGTCTTTCCAAAAACATTCATGTGTTAGATGTCCTGAGACCATCTGTATTTTCATTGCTTCTTGCTCTGGACATCTCTCCACCTTCTGATTTATGCCACATTCACATCAGCCAAGCAACCAACCAGTGATGGGCAATAAAGCTCCATTGTTCTGCCTGTTGCAGCAGCAGTCTTGATCAAGAAATCAATTAAATGTGTACTTACCCCGTAGCTTTCTGCTATCAATGACACTATTCACAAGTTATGTACACAATGAACTGCTTCACTGAACACTCGCCATCAAAAAAAAGATTAACCCTCAAAAATGTTTGAAACAAGTTTCAAAACAAGTTGGGTTTTTTTAATGGAAACTGCCCCCTTAAAGGAACATCAACATAATCTCAGTTTTCTTACATTAAGGACATAAACTGCACTCATAGTGTCAGCTAGTGCCTCACTTATGCAGGGAATGACATTTAATAAACAAATAAATAAACCTGCTTATGTGTGCAAAATAAAGTCTGTCTTAAGAACATAATTTCTAGCACTGTAATTCTGAACAACTCTCAATCACACATTTCCAATTCTTTGAAATAACATGTTTACATGTTTATCAATTATAAAAATCTGCTTAAATATATTTCTAGCATTACAAAAAGGTACCAGATTTAAAAAAAAAAATAAGGGTAAGAAAATACATTTCTTGTGTATTTAGCTCAAATGAAAGGCATGACTTTTTGAGCATATAAAACCCCATAAATGCTACAAAGGTATATAAAATCCATCATAATCCTTCCTTAACATTTTACTGGCATTTTTTAAAAACAGGTGTGGGATGATTACATTATATTCATTATTATTAAACATAAAATATCTTTATTTTGCTAAAGCAAAAACTAGCAAACACTATCAAAGTGAACAGATGGTATTATTGGAAATGGCATCAGACCTACAATTAACACAAACTGAAATCTGAAAGACTTAAAAAGACTTAAGTCTCTTTAAGTTTTGTTTTTCATAATTGTGTTGCACAAAATAAGCTGGTGTAAGAGATTGGGGGGAGGGGAAGAACCAGAGACTCTGGCTGACTGGATGCGTTACATTAATTTCTTAATATGTGAAGGAGTGGATTATCCCTCTAACAGCAATGGGAAATTAGTTTCTTTATTTCTTCATTAAGACTGTGGGAGGGAAATTAATTTTCTACTCTGGTTTTCAAAATTAATTGAATATATCTTTATTAAAGTGATAAATATATACACATACTTTTTGGTTGAAAGAATTCTCTAAATTAATCCTAAACAGATATTTTCAAAGCAGTATGGTAACATGTATTTATTTTTTCAGGTTTCAGGTTGTGATGTTATAAAAAATTGAAAAAACAGATCATATAAACCCAAAGTAAAGATGTCTATAGAAAAAAGTATCTGAAAACAGTCTTCATAGAGTAATTTTTGTACCATTAAATAGCATATTGTCTCATCTTCCTTTCTTTCTATGCTTTTATAGATATATGCATCAAAAACTGTATTTTGATTGCTCTAACAAGAAACTATGGTTTTAAAAGGCATCACACACCAAGCTGGAAGAATAAGGCAAAGTATCTTGAGGTGTGTATTGGTACTTGGAGGAATTTACAAAGCATCTAAAAGTTATTCACTTTTCTTCCTATGCCTTCACAATATTTCATATTGTGAATGTATTTCAGATGGGCGCTTCCACCATTGCATCATAGTATTCTTTTATTTGCATTCTTTAATAATCTTTTATGCAAAGTCAAAAACCTCAAAGTGAGCTTATGCCAGTAGTATTTTTATTTAGCCTTGTCTTGCACAAGTAGTATAATCATTTTATGTAACATCTTTCTCATCCAAAAAAAAATAAGCCATAAGCATTTTTCCAGAAAACTTGGACACTTCAGCATTGAGAAAAAAAAAAAAAACTACCAAAGGCAAAAGTGATTCCAGCACCGTGGAATCCAAGAACCATCAGGTCCTCTATGCCCTTTTAGCCTAGAGACACAAAAGAGAACGAAAATTGATAACAGATTTGTAACAGAATCCTACAACTTTCCTCGTGTACCTCAAATGCATTAAACAGAGAACAGAAAAATCTCATCCCTTGTTCAATGACAAGTTAAAATCCATGCAATTTCTTGAGGTCTCTGTCTCCCTGCACAAATGCTCAAAACTGTATCAATAGAGATACAGGTTATTTTACAGGTTATTTTTTTAATTTTTAAATTTAAATAGCCAACTTTTCAACTTCTACCAACTTTCACATGAGTTAGTGTATAATTCTTTTCTTATAGAGAAATCTAAGTAATAAATCAGAAGACATTCATCTCTGAGATTTCACTCAAACTAATTGTAAGAGAAGAAAAAGAGGAATACAGTAAATGATTAAACAATGGGGGGAAATTACAGCTGATTTCCTTAGTAGAAGTTAATAGGAAGGTCTTGTTTGTTTAGTAAAACATATAATTATAGAGTGGAGGAATTAAATATGCAAGATTTATGTTGAACAAAAGCAAGACTGTCATAAAAGCATTCACACACGATTCAACCTACTTGTTCAATCCATTCCACAGAAACAGGTCTTCTCTTTCAAAACTGCCGACAATAAAGTTGCAAAATGCAACCAAGAAGAAGCAGAACAAGTTCTTCACTTGCTTATGTAATTTATTGCTTGATTAGTTGCTTGTTAAAAAGTAATCTGAGTCCACACAGCATCTTCGTTAATATGTTTAAAATCATTTACGAAGACAAAACGATATGCATACTTTGTCCAGATAAACAATTTAATATTAGTGCAAAGAGATGTAAAAACAAACTTCAACTCTAACTCCCCTTTAGGAGAACATAAAGAAGTAGAACAAAAGGAAGTCTGGATAAAAATTAAGTAGCAGACAAGATCTGAACTAGCTGAGGAAATGAGTCAATGCTGATATAATCAAAGAAAGGATCACCAAACCCACTCCTCCTCAAGAAAATCCACAGCATAATTTAAATGACTCCTTCTGTCATGGAAGCCCCTCCCAATGTGAAAGAGTGGAGCCTCCTCCCAGTGGTTTAACATTTATCAAAATTTAGAGTCTGATACAGGCTTTTACCAATGTTGCTGTTTTCATTGTCTCATGCATTCATTGAGGAGGATGTTGAAGGTTGTGTAATCCTCCATGTCACACACAAACTCCTTTTGTCACAGGTCCAAAGAAATCCACATTATTCTCTTTGCTTCGAAACCTTTTCCAATACATACCAATAGCTTTGCATGAATGGGATAACAAGAGATTGTATTTATTGTCATCCTTGCCATCACATACACTGCACACCCATAAGTCAGCTGAGAATGGCATCATAAGAATGCTATGAATATTCAGAACACAAGAGCCAATGACCAGACTTCTGATTCAAACTCCTCTAATTCCTTCTCCTTAATCACAAGAACTTACCCTTCAGTAATGGCAACACAGTTACAGGTCCCACAATGGCCATGCAACCACGTCTTTGTCAATGATGTATCCAATGGTTTCTCCACAGACACATTTTTCACCAATGTTCTTTTTCCTGAGCTAAAGCAAAAGTCAAGTCATTGCTTGTTTACCTGCCTAGAGCGATAGAGATTATGTCTCCAAGAAAGAACACATCCACTGGAAATATTTTGTCTTTGATACAAATGCCATGAATTGTATATACACCTGAGATGCAGTCACTGAAACCCTTCAGTTGGAAACAAAGTGATGTCCCTAAAGCAAAAAGAGACAGAAGAATTTGTACTGGGACTCCTCGCTCTTTTTAAGGAGACTGCTTACCTAAATTTTCTGCACATTTTCTTAGACAGAGAGACTATTTAGACAGCTCATCATCACTGATCTTAATAACATTTTTCAGAAAAACTTCTGTCTAGTCCAGAAGTGGTTGTAGAATCAGCTTTTAGACCACAGCAAAGAATAACTGCACGCTCAGCAGAGCTGTGCTGGCTGTACCTCACACATGTGGCATTCTCTCATTTGGACTAAAAACTCCAAAACTCTCACTGATTACTTCCTCAAATTCAACAATAATCACTTTGCTGTTTATCTAGGTGTAATGGCCTAGGACATTTTCCCGAAACTGTTGTCAATATAGATCAAAATGAAAAGAACAGCACAATAACGCAATATGCAGAGGGGAAAAAAAAATACAGATTAATGCCAGTGTCTATTAAATTGGTAAATATGAAACACAGTAAAAATGTGATCTATTATCAACCCTAATAACCATTACATCTGCTTGGATAAAAGCATCTAAAATAAGCATCTCTGTTACTTTAAGTTGGCTTCTACTCACCAGTGAAAATAAGTTGTATTTTTAAGTTCGCACGTCTAAGGAAAATTTAAAAATCCCTTTCTCACTTTAAGTCTTTAGCAACACTTCCACAATCATAAACAAGTTTCTTGTGAATTCACCAAATACCGACCAAATAGAAACTGTCCGTAGCACAGCAACAAATACAACGTTTACAAATACATCTCCACAGCTACCAAACTAAGTGCCAAGCATAACAGAATCAATATCTTATGTATTAATGCACATCAGAATCCTGCATCGCTGCTGCAGCTGAGCAAAATTAAAACACAGTCAAAGCTGTCAATCTCCTCTTACATGGCTTCACCTACAAAAAACAAATTTGTTAGAAATGAAACCTTTTCAAGACACAGCTTTGTATTCTATACTTAGGTAACTGATCCTTAGCAGGAGCATTCAGAATTACAAATGAAAGTAGAGCTGTAGAAGAAAGCTGAAAGACCACCACAGAGCTCCCTCTAGTGTGAGCGAGAAAAGGAAACCGTGTAAATCCAAGGTCTCAACCCCACAGAGAGATGAGTTACTGAAGAAAAAAAAAAAAACAAACCGGTAACACAACAGAAATAGCTCGGGAGCTACACAGTAGCCCCAGAAAGCTAAGGTGGAAAGAGGGCTTTTTCTCTACTCGAAAATAGTATCACAGAATTAGAGGATGGTTGAGGTTGGAAGGCACCTCTGGAGGTCAGTTATCTAGTCCCCAATCCCACCCTAAGCAGAACCACCCACTGCCAGCTTTGAATATCTCCAAGGACAAAGACTCCACAGCCTCTATGGGCAATTTATGCCAGTGGTTAGTCATCTCCACAGGAAAAAAGCGTTTCCTTACATGCAGAAGGTTCCTCCTGTGTCTCAATTTGTACCTGTTGCCTTTGGTCCTGTCACTGAGCACCACTGAAGAGAGCCTGGCTACATCTCCTTTACATCCTCCCTTCATCGATGAGACTATCCCACCTCTTGAAGACAAGAACTTTTGTCCTCACCCAGTGGCCTTAAATACCAAACTCAAACATGCTGATTTCATTAATCAATATATAGCTACCCAAACAAGGCAAAACTGTACCAAGAAAAGCCAGAAACAGAGTTTCATTACAGTGGAAGAAGGTCTTGGAATGATTTCTTTCCCCTCCTACCCTGAGTATATTTGGAAGCTCATTGTTTCAAATGAACTAATTTATGCTGATAGTTTTCCAGAGATCATTTCCTGGAATTCTCACATCAGGACATGTACGTACAAGTCTCACAACCTACTTGTCTTTCCTATGGCAAAAAAGCTTGGTCTCATTGAACTTGCTGCATCTAAAGATATTTTGAGCAGCTGACAACACAGCATTTTAATCCTGTTAGATGAGCAGCATTCTTGGTGCCTGCAGTGGGAGCTGACGGCACTGGGCCCATTACTGAAATCAGTGAGTGTTTGTGTCCCCCTCAGCACTGGTAATATTTCTATTTGCTTCCAAAGGCACCTATATCTGAAACTGAGCCCTGCAAGGCTTTTATTGACACTCTGTAAGCATTTTTAGTTGAATAACTTTCTCATAAAGATAGGTGTTATGACAGTAACAAACTTGGTTAATTGCATATATAATTACTTTTGTTATTTATATGTTATTAAAAATGTCTATGATTATTTCCAAGCAATAAAAAGTATCTCAACAGCTAAATATTTAAATTGTGTATAGGATTTTTCAAAAATATTAAAAAATAGCCTTACTCATTCTGAAAGTTAACAACTGATATGTATCTATAAATTAAATGAAAAACACTTAGAAGACTTTATCGTGTCTTGTGGGGATGAAGTGATACCCTTAACTAAAAATGGTGTGGATCTGAAATCAAAGTACATTTAAAATATACATAAAATTCTATTACAGCATCATTACAATAGTAATATTGATTCCAAGCAATATAATTTATCACATCTTTTATTAGACCAACCAATATAGCTGGAAAGCCAAGCATTTCTAAAGGAAGGTATAGGGCACACTAGGGAGTACCTGAAAAAGAAACTCTTTTTCAAATATGGCCTTGTCTAAAAAACCTGTTCCCTACAGCATGAACTCTGTGGAATGGGTTTGTCAAAGAAACTGATATGATTCACTTGCTTTTTGACATGTTTATTGCTGAAAACAATAGTTAAAGCTCTTTGACATTAACTGTCCAAAAGCATTAATTAAAACCTGTTACATTCAAGTACCTCTGGTGAAAATGCATTACTCCTAAATCAAGCTACTTGGACAGAAATTTAGTTAACAAACATAAGAACTTCAGACAGTTTTATATAAAGAACAAATCTAAACCATTCAGGATGTCAAATATACTATTACAAAGAATGAACCAGATGCATAGAAATATTAATTCTATGTTCACCTAATGTTAAAAGCAAGTGATATAAATTAGTTTCCTATTTTACAACTTTCAGAATACCTTTAATTACATATCTACTATACCGTATACTGGTATTTTTCTGAAAAGGTGGATGAAAATAACATCTTCATCTTTCAGAGCTTCTTCACCACATAGCTTGCTAATCAAGGCTATTTTACCTGAAAAAGTACTTCACAAGTAGCAAAATAACATGCAAAAGATGCTTATCATTCTGCCATACTAAAAACCACACATACACAGGAAATACTTCACTTACCCTAAGCACACACTGCACCTTTTTTTACTTATGTTTCTCTTTTCTGTGATCTGTATAACAAATGAGAACTTAAGCACACTTTTAGTCACTACTTATAGCATAACACCAAAATTTTAATATTTCCTTATGTAATAAGACAACAGTGTACACAGCTCAAGTTCATTTACACCTGCTGTGGTAATGCTGCTTTAAACAAACTTGAGTTTTAGGGTTAGGACAACAAAAATTGAGGTATAGTTCAGAAACAGGGGTGGCACATGTATTGGGAATAACAGAATCAATCCACAGCTGATGGATGCGCAGGGATAAACCTTGATGAGTCTTTCTTTGTTCTTGTGTCTCAATAAGGATATGAAGTGACAGCTTAACAAGAAAGGTTTCCCTCCTTGGTACAAGAAGGAGCTAGAGGACTCTTGCACAGTTGTTATGGTGCTTGCTGTTACAAGCTTCTCACTCATTTTCCTGTAAAGACAAACATATGAACATGTAACAGAGTTTTCATATATCCCTTGACCTGTACAGTCACTCTCAGTGAGGATTTCACCAACAGTTCTTAAGACCACGAACTTGGCAACACAGGCTGAGCTGAGAGGGACACATAGGATAAAGATACACTCTTTTCCAAAGCAAAGACCACCCCACCCTGTTTTCCAATATATAACAATATTTTCTTGTTACAAATAAATAATCTATACTGTTTATGTTTCATGTTGTACAGTTTCAAAAAGCCTCCACCACACCTGCACAATAATCCATGCACACATCGACAGAAGATACTTGCAAATTTTCAGCTAAAATCTACTCAGTCAAAAGCATTTGAGTATCCATTGGTGAGTGTTAAAGCTCTGAGGGCCTCTCCCACCAGAGTTCTACTGCATCATTCCTCCATCTTCAGAGCAGGGTGATGTCCAGCAAAGAGTTCAGATGGGGCTGATCTCAGACCACACCCGAAGCCTTCTCCTCTGATACAGGCTGGGCCCATGGGTGAGATCCACATCCACTCCCCAGATGGCATACTTATGCAACTCTAAAATGTTTCCCTCTCTGTTAATAATGATATTTTGTGGCATAACACAATGGAGATTTACCTGCTCCTTGTACAACAGTGGTTCCTCAAAGTTGTTATGACACATAAAAAGTTCCCACATACACATGCAGGTATTTTACTTACACTTAAATGCACCACAGAGTTCTTGTCCATTCATGCCCTTGCACTGTAGCTGTCAGCAGCTATTTTGCTGGTTGACACCACCTTCACTGAGACAGTCAGGTAGGAACTTAGGGTGAGGGCCGAGTAGAAGGGCATGGGAAAAACTTGTAAAGTCCTTTACAAATTAATGGCGGTTTCTCCTGTTATCTAATATGCAGCAACTAAGTATTCTTGTCCCCTCAGTATTGCCTAAACAATCTATACTGCTCTTTTCTTATGTTGTTTATCTTAATTCTCCAGTGTGTTACAAGCACATACATAAACATACTACAGAATTTTCCATTGTGCTAAAAAGAATTAGAGCCATCCTGGGTTTTAGGTTACATATTCATCAAGCACCTCTTAACTGCAGCGTGTTGATGTCATGAAGTAAATATTTAACTGCAGTCACCATTCCTCCAAGCAGTTTTCCTTATTTCACACAGCAGAAGTTTCTGGTTTTCTCCAGGGAATAGCCGATCACTTCCACTAGTGTTACCCAACACCCTCTCATTCTGCTCTTTCCTGCTTCTGTATATACAAGTCACTCCAACAATTAAATAAAGAATACAACCAAGCACAGACACAAATCACTGTCAGTCCCTGGGTTTCCTGGTAGCAAAACCATTCAAGTCATCAGAGTTTCTTTGGTGTGCAGTTTTAAACCAAACTCAGCCTATCCCAAATTTTTTTCACGTATTTATTGTTCCCAGCACAGAGTACTAAACAAATTCTTACAGCAGACGTGAACTACTTAACGCTTCTCTCTTGTTCTTTGGAGAAGTCAAAACCAGCCACAGATCCAGCTGCTCAGCCTGGGCTCCGAGCCAAGCTGCTCCTCTGCACTGGGAAGGAGAGCGAAGGCAGCCCCTGGATCAGGTGTGTGCTGGGGCAGACCAGCCTCACACATTTCAGGGAGCCACCTCTGCCACTCTCTAGCCTGCAAGGTTAAGGTGTACCTTCACTGATTAAAAAAAAAAAAAACACCAACAAACCCGCCAGAAGTTATTTTCACATGTGTACAACTTATGCTGGTCCTTTTCTTGCCGTGGTTCGCTGCCGGGCTAGGAAAGCTTGCTAGAGACAATCTCCTCCAGGAGCTGTTAGGGAAGTAGTTCACCGTGGATCGCTGCCTCGCCCGGCGAGGGAGGCACACCCTGCCATCGCACCCTGCGCTTGTTTTCGGGGGAGCAAAACCAAACCGGGTGCTCAGCACAGCGATTAACCCCGGGGACAAAAAGTCAGGTTTAACAGCAAGAAGAGCTCGCAGAAGGCGAAAGGACCCGCTGCCCGCTCCGTAGGGGCTCCCGGGCGGGAGCTGAGGAGGCGGACAGGTGTTTGCAAACAAAGCCCAGGCTGGCGCCCGAGGCAGAGCCCCGGCACCGCCGCCCCGGCCGCCTCTCCAGCGGCGCCGGCGCTTCCCACCGCCGCCTTCCCCCGCAGGCCCCAGGGGCGTTTCCCCCGCCGCCCCCGGGTGGCCCCAGCCCGGGCTCGGAGGCGGCCCAGGTGCAGCCCCGTCACTGCGCCGCGCCCCTTCCAGGAAGCTCCGCCGCCGGAGCAGCCCCGGGAGACGGTGCCCCGCCAGCCGCCGCGCTCGGGCCGCCGCCGGAGCAGGTAGGGCAGCGCCGTGGGCAGCGGGACGGGGACGCTTCCCAGGGCCGCCTCCTCTGCCCCGGAGCCCGCCCGGGCCAGGGCGGCTCCGGCAGCGGCGGAGCGGCCGAGGGGACGGGCCCGGGGAGCCCCCCGGTGTCCTCGGGCGGCGATCGTGTTTTTCTCTGCGTCGGGTGCCTCTGTGAAGAGTTACGGGTTTATTTCATTCCTAATTCCTACGGCCATCCGAGGCGGGAGGGAGCGAGGAGTTTGGCAGCGGCCGTTCCCTTGGCAAAATGGGGTTTGCACCTGTTCCCGTCGAGGAGTTTATCGCCTCCTCCGGCAGCCAAGGGCGTAGCTCTCCGCGGTTTCGGAGCGCACCTGGGGCACCTCGTAGGGAACTTTCCCCGTTAATTCTGCAGCAGCGAACGGGGCCGCCGCGCCGCTCAGCCGGGACTGGAGAGCAGGAGGCGGCGAGAGCGGCGCCGGTGACATGTGCGGATGTTACACAACGAGGACTCCCAGGAGACAGGCAGGACCAGTTCGGATCGGTGTCTTTCTTCTAGGGACCCATTAACCTCAGCGGCGTGTAGATGCTTGCGCTAGATGACTTCATTTATTGGGATTCATTCAGGGTTCATTCCGAAGATTGCTTTGTCACTTTTAACTCACGTTAGTTTCTGTCTGACAGATCCCGACCATGTTTGCGTTTTTGGTAGTGCTGTGTCAGCTGCATGTGATGGTGTTCGCCTTCCCTCACTGCCCAGGGAGATTAAATAACTTGAAACAACCCGAGTGGAAAGACGGTAACTTAGTTTTAACGTGACTTTATGCTTTCCAAAACGTATCTAACTTTGCTTTGTTGGTTTGGTTGTTGTTGTTGTTGTTTTGGTTTTCACTTTATTAAAAAAATAAGCTGTTTTATGCTTAATTGTAGAATATTTGAATGTCTTTTACTGAAATGATTTGATAATTGACTTTGGTGTCAATGTTAAGAATTTATCAAATCCAGTAATAAGTGAAGATTGAGACAACTGAGATTGTGTTTGTCTCCAGCTTATTGTCATTGATGTAACCAGAATTCTTTGAGTAACATCCACATTCAAGAAGTTTTAAATTTGTATTAAGACAGTATTGCTTTGGAACTATTTGAGCACATCACAGTTGTATTTATCTTCCTGAAATGGCTTTGTATTTTAAAGGGTGTATTTGGTTGTTTTTTGAAATTGATGGGTTTTTTTAATACCTGACCCCTTAGAACACCTGGAAGGATAAGCACAGAGCTGCTATTGTAGTTCTTCACTTTGGAGGAAGAGAAGTGGAAAGGAATTGGAGTAAAAAAAATTAAGTTCCCCAGAAGGACTCGAGCAGTGTGATGCTAAAACACGTGATGCTTTAGTATTTTAAGCATCAGGTCTCCAAGAAATAATTTGTAACTTAGCTCTCCAGCCTTCTCAGTGGATAAGGAGTGCTGAAACCTTAAGACAGACTTTAAAAAGACATCACATTAGCAGGAGGCTCCTTCAGGGAATGTGTGGAGCAGAAAACATGGCTAGGAAAAAAACACTTGAGACAGATTCTTCTTAAAATCCATATCGCCCTGGGCATAAAACGTCAGGCTGCCTCTTTCCTGTGAGTTCAGAGCACAGAACCCTCTCCTGAAAACAGGCCCAAGCCTTTAAAGATGGAGTTGGAAAGAGAAAGGCCCAACTCTTTACCCAGTAGTTTAGCAAGTAGAACAGTTGCTGAGGGTATGGGGTACCTGCATTGAGAGGTTACCCCTTCAGCATTTCCTGAACATCTTTTACCAGCAGAATTACTGTACTGATATTGTGCATTTTTAGTTAAACACTGGGCATCCTAAAACTGCATGGACGATTTTCTCAAACCAGGGTTTGCAGAGCTGCATTCAGGTCCTTCATATTTAGGAGAGAATTCAAATCTATCTGTTTCATTCTCCAAATACTTTCTTAATCACCAGGTTATAAGTTAAAGATGGCGATAAGTGTATTTTGACTATATGGCAAAGTGAAAAAAGTGCAGATAAATGGATAAAAATATCTTGAAAACAGAAAAGGAACCCTTTATCCTTGCGAATTGGCATCCTAAGCTCCAGGCAGCTTGTCTATGCATTCCATTTGAGTTAAAATGCATCAATTATCTAAGTTAATTCAGAGGTATAGCTAATACTACATGCATGGTAAAGTGTGAAACACTACTGAGCAAAACTGAAGATCTTTGTTTTAGAAGACTGAAATTATTTTCATTATTTGAACTGAACCAAGGATAATATGTTTTTGCCATGTAATTATTTTCCCTTTCCACTTGTTGGTTGGGGGTTGGTTTTTTAGGAGTCCTTCTTAGGTATAGTATAAATATTTTAAGCTTAGATTTTCTTGCAGTTACTTTAGCATAACAGATTTCCTTCCTACACAAGTGTGTGTGCACACATGTTGCTCCTTCAATATATACTGTAATAAATTATATAAATACATGCTGTAATATTCCTTATATATACATCCTAATATTAAAGAAATAAACAACCAATATGCAAGTTACAGTTTTCACCATTTTCAGAGACCAAACCAATTTGAGATATCATTGCAAGATCTAACAGTAACTATTAGGATAAAAATTCCTGAATGATGTGATAATCTAGTCAAACAAGCTAACAAGAACACAAAGCTAATTTGTAGCTGAATAACTTTATACTGAATCTCATCTCCTTTTTTAGCTGTCTGGCTTGGTATGTAACAATGCTGTTTCTGCATTACACTTGCAAAAATAATCCTCTAGTCATTTTGCTCAACCAAATAGTCTGCATTTTTTGGATACAGATTAGGCTTTCACTGAAAACCAAGCCAGAAACCTACTTTTGACCTATAAAGATATTTTTTTCCCCTTAAGTAACTGTAGCAAGAGCAGGCTAAAACTTGACTATGGAAAATGCCTGGTGAGGAAATACATTCCTTTATTCCAAAGCCTTCTATAATTTCACTCACCGTTCTGGCATCTCACCTCACAAATTACTCCATGAGGCCTTATGGAGCCTGTAATAAGCACAAAAGAAGAGAAGAACTAAATGTCTTCAGAAATGCCTGTTGTCTGTAAAATTCATATTGTGGACTAATTTAAAACAAAAAAACTCTGCAATATGGCAACTGTTACATTAAAACTTGATGCCACAATTGCGAAAAGAGAACACATGTGAAAAGGAGTCTGCTGCCATGATTTAAAAACCAAATTCTGTAAATAAAATTGGTACTCACAGATACCAGAATACCAACAAATGTATATTTAAGATTCTTTAGAAGAAAGAGTTGGTTTTTTTTTAGTTCCCTCTCTCCCCTTGTATTCTTCCTCCAGTAGGTAAATGTCTTGTTCAGTTCAGATCTGACTGAATTTCTGCTTTATGTGATCACTACTTTGTTCTTAAGAGCCCATACTCCAGAAAGGATAACACCAAAACTTGACCAACAGCTGTCATGACAATCAATTATCTTGGCCAGTAGAAGGAATAGCTGAAATGTTTAAGGAGAAAGGAAAATATGCTTATTTTACATTACACAGTAAGAAAAGATAGCAGCAAAAATGACATTTAGTAGACCTTGACATTTCATTTTCTTGTGCGTAGCTGAGAGGTGCTTGGGGGAGAAGTGATTTCAATGTGCGCCTTTAGCATCTTAACCATTCTTTGAAAACACCAAATTTAGCCTTTCTGACTTGTTTTAAATCAACTTGTTTTTGTTTTTTTTTAATTAGTGTTCACGTCTGCAAAGGAGGCCAATTTATTCATTGGACGACATCTTCTGAACAACAGATTTGATTTTGAAGCATTCACAGCAGATAACCTGGAAAGAGAATGCTATGAGGAACTGTGCAATTACGAAGAAGCAAGAGAAATTTTTGAAGACCCTGAAAAAACGGTAGCAGTTCAAACTGAATTTAATATACTGAGGGAGGTTATTGACTAAATCATCAGTATAAACAAATACTGTAGTCCCTCTGACACAGCACTTAAGAGATGACTGCTCTTATTTTACTCTAAAAGTAGATACCCCAGTTAGATGAGGTTATTGCTCTACATACACAGTGAATGCACTTGAATATGTACTATTGTCTTAAAGACCTTAGATAAGGGCTCCAATTCTGCAAACAAATAGAAATGAAGCTTCAGAAGTCCCACTTGTGGATATTTCTGTATATTTTTAGACTTTTTTTTTCTTCTTAGTAACTTCTCAGCATCCAATTTAAATGTGTCCCCGGTGCTCTGTTAATTAATTGGCTGGTTCCATCCTCGTATCATGCCAAAGAAGTGGTTTGGAAGAGAGCAGTAAGGAACAAATCTGCAGTTCAGCTATTTCTGAGTATTCCTATAACATTATCTTCTCAATCTCTACCTCTGTGTAGCGGGGAAGAAACCTGATATAAAAAAAAAAAGAGAAAAACACATGAGGAACCCTTCAGCCCAATAAGGGAATGCAAAGATTGTCTGAAAACTGGCTGTTGCTACATGCAGCAAGAATCTCTTTGTGATTTTAGGTGTGCCCTGCACTACACTGCAGAAAGAACAAGGAGTACGCTCCTGTTCTAAAGGTGGAAATGTAGTTTGCCATTCCTAAAAAAAACATGGAAGTGTTAAGTTGAATTCTTGATGGAGTCTTTTGATGAGTGGCAAAAGTGGGCATTATAGCTAAACATATTTAATGCCTGATTATCATGCAACATAAAGGTTTTTCTCAAATACTGTTTATGCAAATGACAAATTCTTAAGAATTTTGCCTTGTAAAGACTTCTGTAGGTGTTTGCAAAGATTGATTGTAAGCATTTTTTAGTGTCCAAATATATGTTACCTCCTGTTGTAATTAGGCAGAGACGTGAGGTAACATTGGACAGTTAAATACACTTTTTTCTTTCACCAACTGGCATTTTTTTCTTTGTGAAATTTTAATGTCAACTTGAATATTTAAGAAAAATATAACGGGATGAGAAAGTACAAATCCTTCATCAGGAGTTGCTTCTGTTCATGCCATTGTTAAATTTTGCCTAAGGTACTATATTAAAAAAAGTCAACAGGCCTGTCAGTTATAAATCTGATTACTTTTTGGGTTTTTATAGATGGATTTTTGGAAAGACTATTCAACTAAAGGCCCTAAAATAAAAATAGGTGAGTCATATTCTTTTTTTTTTCCTTATATCACAATATTTTCTGTTTGTTATAATCATACATTCTTAATACACCATGCATATTCAGTTAGTAAAATCAGATTTGATCCTTTTTACTGAAGATCACTGTGAACTGTACAAATACATTTCATTATCTGATATAACAAAACATACTTACTGAAGCATCTTAGAATGGGATCACTGTAGGTAAAAATATACTTTTCTTGGCGAATTCTTTATTACACAATTGGTCAACTTTGCAACAATTCTGTGGCTGCTTTCTGTGGTTTTGTTTTGGTTTTCCTCCCTACCATTTCTTTTAACAGTAATATAACCATCTGATTTTGGCTCAGAGCAGTCTGATGCTAGATGCTTTAATACAAAAATGACTTGAGGAAAGATCTATAGCCTGATCAAGGTCAAAAGTATATGAAGTAATACTTGGAAGGCATTAGAAGATTGACATCTTGACAGTTTTATGTACAGAAAAGGGAATATCTACTCACTTTTGCTTTAAGCTGACTGTGAATGACACTTCTTGGTTGTGTACACAGATATTACAGCTGCTCACAGCAACCTTGACATCTGTGGAAGGAGCAGCCTTATAGCACAGCAAAAGTATTTTGCAGTATAAACTGCATACTGTGTAGCTGGAAAGAATACATAATGAAAATAATCCATGTTTTATCTTCAGGTGACGAGACATTACAAAAGATCAATGTTACAGGACTTCTCATCAGTCTAGTTGCTGCTGGAGTACTGTTGGTTATAATTGCACTGATTATCTTCTACTGCTGCAAAAGTAGATGCAAATCAAGGCAACCACCAGGGTAAGGAATTTCACTGCTTAAAAAACACACACCAAAACAAAGACTTACTTAAGAGTGGAACTTAAAAACCACTGTGGGTTAGTCTAATTGTAGTCTCAGAGAATCCAATGGGAGTTCCAGTTCATACTTGCCTGGAAGCACAGTTAGGTGAGCACTAGCAGTAGTTATGCTGAAGTTAATAATACAACAACATAAAACAACACTTGCACAACCAAACCTTTGGGTTTGCTGTATGTGTGTGTGGGTTCTTAGTTCCAAAATATTCTTACTACAAAGATGGAATAATTTTAGTAGGGAGGGGCCTGCAATGGAAAGTCCAATGTGTTCTGTTCACTCTTCAAGGCATGTAGTCTAACTCAGATGTGAGATGGAAGTAGTTTGGAGGAAATGCTTCTTTACCAAGTCTCTTGTTTCTGCTTGTTCCTTTATCCTAAACTTGAAAGAAATGTAAGAGGATTCTGTGCTCCCTCTTCCTTACAAATTTCACATTATTGAGCTATCCTTACCCTGTGGTTTGGAGAGATCATTTGACTTCTGGTCTTCATGATCACTGAAGGCATGTTTTTCTCTGTGGTGAGGAGATTTCTGGGCTGGTTTGTTTTTTGGTTATTTTATGATTAAGACTTTGTTTCTTCCCTTTAAAACAGAAGTTGCCACTTACTAAGTTGTTGCCTTTCTTCAGGTACTTGGATTATGTAAGAAGCAGAAGACACAGTTCAACTAACATCTTCAGAAGGCACGAAGAATTTTCTTTAAACCCACTTCCTCTCAGACCTGATGATTCAGGACTCCCAACTTACGAGCAAGCAGTGACTTCAGATGGACAACACAACGTGCCACCACCCCCTTACCCAGGGCCCCCAAGAGGCCCACGGGTGTTTAGAAAGTCTATGTCTCTTCCTGCCCCCTAGACACTCCTAGACTCCTTCTGGGGTGCGGGGGGATTGCTGAAGCATAACATACTTTTTAAAAAGTGTGTGCTACCTTGCATATTGCAAGATGATTTACAAAAATGTGAAAGATCTTCAGGACAACTAGGGACAAGTCAAGTTCCCATTTGGGAAAAGAGGTCACCTGTTGCAAAGGCTGCAGGACAAAGTCCTGAACAAAGTCTTTGCACGAAGTCTTTGCACAAAGTCACTGTGCTAAGAGAAGGGAATGCATAAAGAGCGAATCTGCTACTGCTGCCCTCTTCCATATGCACCTTGAGCCATCCCATCAAACTATTGATGTTTCATTAATGGTTTCATCTTTTTTCTTCAGAAGAAACAGTATTCTAATCGCTCTTATTGACACTAACCTCTTTTTGTGACTTAATACTTTAAACCACCCTAAGAAGCCTACTTTGTTGTTTGATATATTGACATCCTTGCTGTGTAAATTTTCTATTCATTCTAGTAATAGATTTCAGTGTGAAAATTATTTCATGGCTTGATCTTTCAAATACAAATATATAGTATTGCTTCTGGATTACACTAGTTTGGTTTAGACAGTGCTGGTCACACGACTTAATTTGTTGTATTTTTGTGATTATAATTTTGGATAAAAAGGGACCATTAATTCCAGTGTACACTACCAATTCAGACAAAGTATACTTGTATCAAATGGTTTTGATGTTCAACAGTAAATACCAGGTCAAAGAGAATTAAGTAGAGTGCTGTGGGTCAGGGTATGTTAGGCAAAGAGCTAGAGATTTGTCCCTTATTAGAAACTACCCAGGTTCCACAGCTAATGTTAAAAAATTAAATGTTAACTCAAGGGCCAAATTACCCCTCAGAAGTGCTTTGCTAAGTATGTATTGAATTACTGGAATGACAAAATTATACATTTAACTAGAATGAAACATCATATTAGATAGATAAGCAGTATCCACAGAGTAATAATCAAGAACTTCAGGGAGTTATTGGTTAACTATATCAATACAGTTTCTGTATCTATAGTTGTAGCCATCATTAGCCTTATATATTATTAAAATATCAGTCCCTAGCATTTACGTGGCTCAGTTCCTGCTGAGCAAGTTACTGGCAAAATTTGTGTCCCTCCACCTCCTCACCACAGGAATCATATCAGAGGGTCTCACAGGCAACAGGTCCTTGTTCCCTTGTTTGGCAGTGGCTGTACAGTTACACACATGCAATGAAGTTTTTTTTTAAAGAAACCCCCTTTTTTCCCCTCATTGGATCAATGCTGTCAGCAGTAAAATCCATTTTAATTTGGTGCCTAAAATGCACTTTATATTATTATAAAGGTTGAATGTGTAGCATTTAATTGAATTTTATGGCATTTTCTTTCTGAGATGCAGAGGATTAGTCTGAGATTTTTAGTCTGGTAATGCCTTTATATTTAGAAAATGCCCCAAATCTGGGAATATAAAGACAATGGTACACAATGAAGTCCTGCCCTTTGAAAACACGTGCAACGCAGCTGATAGCAGTGGACATTGCTGTTCTTATTCATAAAATTTCATCATACTTGGCTTTTGGCAAGTATTTGCTGCCCCTTTCTTGTTGAGGGATGGGGGGATCCCCATGTTGGGATGCTTTAATTCCCTTTTGTCCTACTTGCAAAAGCTTTTTGAAGTTCTTAGAGATTACTGTTCTGTAAGACTGAAATCACTGAACTGCGTGAGGACACTGTTGATAACCAAAACAGGTTATGATGAAGATACAGAATTATAAGCTTGCAAACACATTCTCCCATATTTCATTTCATGACCAATTTTTAAATTTGTTAATGGGCATTTTGAGCTCTAAAGCACACTTTTCTTTAGATATTTCCTGGAACTCCCAAACTACAAATTTAATGGAACTGAGGAACACTTTCAAGGAAAGGGATTTCACAGGGCTTGCAAGAGTTCAGAGATTCTTTAATGCTACTACAGTGATGTATGCAGCCAGGAAAGTCACGTTTTAAATACACTACAGATATTGTAAAAATCCTATTTAATCACCAGAAATTGGATTTTTCTACTATTCCTACAAACCACTTGCATATGATTCCATTTGCTACAGGCAAAAATCTTGTCGTTCATAATTAGTCAAAAATGTTAAGATGGTTTAATTGTTAATTGTCAGTGCTGTAGTGCTTTGGGCAGTAAACTGCACCTTCATTAGAGTAAATCACTCAAATTTACTCAGAGTGTGCATTTTAGACCCAGAAATACTCAAAATATGTTTGCATGTAACATGACAATTTGCAAGACACATTCTGCTTATTATAAATAAGGAGTGAAGTTAAAAATTAAGCTGAATACTGTAAACTTACCTCTCCTTGAAGAGAGGAAAAATTCCTTTGAACGGCAGTTGGTTGGGTAGATTTATTTTGCTCCTTTCATACTCTCAGTCCTGGCCTTAGACACTCTTAACTTCTACCTTGTCTCTTTTTTTAGAGAGGGGGAAAAAATCAACAAGAGGAATACTACGGTGACATGTAAATCTAGAAGTGTTGCCACACTTTGAAATTTGGCATGCAGTTTCTTACAAAAATTAAGTTGTTATGAGAATATATAAAAGAGCAAATCACTTGTCTTTAAGTGGCCTTTACAAGAGCATGTAGTAGGACCAGGGGCAATGACTTTAATCTGGCAGAGGGCAGGGTTAGGTTAGATATCAGGGAAAAATTCTTTACTGTGAGGGTGGTGAGGCACTGACACAGGCTGCCCAGAGAAGCTGTGGATGCTCCATCCCTGAAGTTTTGAAGGCCAGGCTGGATGGAGTTCTGAGCAACCTGGTCTAGTGAAAGGTGTCCCTGCCCATGGCATGGGGATTGGAACTAGATGTTCTTCAAGGTCCCTTCCAATTCAAACCACTCTGTGATTAAGTAGGAAGAGGAAGATGTAGACTTTGAGGAGAAAGCAGCAGCAAGTTTAATTTGTATAGAGATGTAAATCTTCAGTGTTTTGATTTCTGGACCTTCTTTCAAGAACTGTTAGGAAAGACAGTGGGTTTTAAGTGAATTAACAGGATCTACTATGACAGTTGAAAACAGAAATGTCTAAACAAAACAGTGGTAAACACTGGTATTCTGTTTCTCTCAGAAGAGGTTCAAACATGTCACACTAAATGCTGTTAGCCATTGCCTTGAACAATTTTCCAAAACTTAGCCCTTTTAGCACCATAGAAGATTATAAACTTGTATAAATCAGGACAGATTATTAATTAGAGGAAATTAATGAGGGTCAGAAAAGTGATTTCTGGCTCTGTCAATTGAAAAATAAAACACTGAACCTTTTTGTTACTGCAATAAGAAAGCCTGCTATTTATCAATTATGAATTTATAGGTGGGGGGGATTGGTTGGGATTTTTGTGAATTCAGTAGAACAGCAAAACCAAAGTGCCACATGGAAAAGCACTTTCCCACCACAATTCATAAAAATGTGAGTCATGAGCCGTTTGGTTCTGGTCCCCTCAAAGTCTATGGCAAGCTTTTTGTTGGCTTCAGTTGAACTGGGATTGGAAAAAAATGAGATAACCAATCACTTCAGGTAATAAAAATATAATGCTCTGCCAAATGATTTACCACAATGTTGTTGCCAAACCCAATCCAGAGTATTCTATTGTTACAGTGATGCCTACTTATATTAACTTAGACTGATTGAGACTGATCTGGCCTTCAAAGTTATATTTGAAATTTGGAAAGCACAGGAAAATTTCTTATCATTCCTCAGATTATCAGGTGCGAATAAAATGCATTAATTACCTCTAGATTATCAGCAGCACTGTTTAAAGCTTTAAATAAACCATCAAAGTAATAAAACCACAAAACACCACCAACACAACAAACTTTTCTATCCACAGTTTCACCTGCCAACAAAAGTTTTACTTTACCACGTGGTGTAGAGAACAGGAGGGAATAAAAGCTGTCTTTCAAACACTTCAAGCTTGCTCTTTCAATTAATTCCCACTATATAAAAATTTATCACTATCATTTCCACAATCAGGAACTTGGATGTATTTTCCTCTCAAAAATCCTGTTCTTTATTCAGATAGTAATATTTGGCTGTTTCCTGTAATTTCTGAACTGCATAAAGAGTTGTTTCTTAATCTTATGAACATATTTCCTTCTGCTCATCTGTCAAAACCTTTTGAATGCACTTGTCACTCGTTATATTTAATTCTAACTTTAACATTATTTGCTGTCATTTTGTTGGGTGAGGGTTAGCAATATTTTAAACTGTTAGTCTCTATTATTTTGTAAAACAATTTCCAAATAAACATTTATGCAAGTTAATCACAGCAAAAGACAAAATATTAATTTAGCCTATGATGCAAAATTTTAAAACCACTCTGATAACCCTTTTCATTGTTTTTTAATGGAATTAGTAACAGTATGTACTCTTCTTACAGTACTTAAAGGAGACTTACAAAAAAGATGATGCAACAGTGGCACGGGTTGCCCAGACAAGTTGTAGATGCCCCATCCCTAGAAATGAAAGAGCAGGTTGGATGGGGTCTTGATGTAGTTGAAGATGTCCCTGCCCAGGGCAGGAGGTTGGAACTAGGTGACTTTTAAAAGTCCCTTCCAACCCAAACCATTATATATTCTATGATCCTTCGTGCCATATAGCACTTTTCAGCAATTTCTACTGGCAATTTCTACACAGGATAGGAGCTTCCTGCTCCACTGCTCCAGTTCACTTAAGCATCTGAGGTTCTGAACATGAACTACAGTCACTGAAGATGGAGCCTTCAAGACAAAGAAGCCAACTTAACCAGGAGTTGTACCCTCCCATCTTCTTCTTTGTCACACCTTTGGCGACAGGATGTAACACAACAGTGTGACCAAAAAATATCACTTTCCCAGGGTTAGTGAAGTGAGCAACGATCCCTCCAATGGGGACCAGAACAGCCATGCAAAAGCAAGGCAGGAAGTGGGAGTTCCTCATTTAATAACTGATTTCATTATGAAGTGGAGGTATACATGGTGCAATGAGAATGAAAGGGGGCAGGAGGGTGGATGAGGGCACTTAGAGCAAATACTGCAGGACACCATATTACACTAAATGAAGCCATTCTTGATTTGCTCTCTGGAAAGTAAAAGTCAAATTTATGCTTTTTCTCCCAACCACACAGAACTGAAGATGAGCTGAACTAGGTGGTTAAAATTCCCCACAGAATACCAGAATCTCCGATATTTGAACACCCAATGAAGCTTTGTAGCCAGTCAACTGAAGTGATACTTGAAATGCAGCTCATGGAATAGAGGCTTCATCCTCACTAAGATTTTTGGGAAAACAGTTCCTTTTTTCCTTCCTGCTTTTTTCCACAGCACCCAGATTAACAAAACACTGAAACAAAAAGGGTCATCAGATGCAGGTATTTTAGAGCCTCCAGAAGCTCACACTTTAAAGGAAGCAGACAGACTTCAAAGCATCAGGAAAAACATTTCAGTGTAGAAACTAGTACAATTAAACACAAGTTTTGAAATGGCCTTGTAGCAGGTTTTAAATTTCTGATGCAGTGCCTGTTTCATTTAGGAAATAAGAAACACCTGTGATCACTCAAGTAGTTTAAGCAGCTTCATTTTAATTTCTCTACAGACCAACAACTAAGTACCAAATACATAAAGATCCAGTATTTATAGTTAAATACCCAGCATGGATATGATACAAATGAAAATATCTAGTAAGAGTTAAAATACTCCCTGTTAAACCTATGAGTTTGTTCAAGACCAAAGCTTTTATTTAAGTTTTATTTCTCCTACATGCCACTGCACATTTCTCCCACTTACCTTATACCAGTTCTAGTGCTTACTAGATCCCTTCACCAATCATCCAGCAAAAATACAGACAGCTTTCTCAAGAGTGAGTGAGTTGAGACAACACAAGTGCCAGTGGTGGCACCTTGGAAGGTGTGAAACCACAGGACAAGAAGGAGGATCAGGAATATGAAGGAAGCAAGGCCTTCCAGCTCATTCCAACTCACTACTGCACTGAGCTTTCTACAAGCTCGGTCATCTCTTGTCATGTCAGAAGTACCATGACTTCATAGATCAGCTTCAGTTCAATAGAATGAATTGTGAATTTTGTTCCATCTGTTTGTACATATACTGTAGTTATCAAATAAATTCACAGAGTAATGTAAGTGAAGAAATGCAAATAAAAAGAGTATTTGCTGTGAGGCTCCAGGATCAAGCGTATTTCTTGAAAGACAACACTTTCTTCCCTATTTACACATTTCTTAATGCCTAGCTTCATGTTTAAAGAGGCCATGTGCCAAATTGAATGCAAAATCTAATCTGTTAAGCAACTGCAATTTTCTGCTTTAGTCAGAATCACAATTACAACAACAAACAACAAAGTCAGTGATTAATAACAGACCTAACCAAGATTCATGTTATTACTGCCTATCTGATCTACTCACCCATTCCTGCTCAAGGAGGATACCACAGCCTGGCACCACAGCCAGAGCCTGCACAAAGGTGCTGCATCCACGATCTGTAAGGGGATATCTACCCTCTGTAAGTGTTCAGCTGAGACAGGTACTGCGGAAGTTTTATTTTGTGCACTTTTCAGAATTTTTTAATACATTAGACCCAGTTCAGTTTTGGCCAGAACTTCTTCAAATTTCATCTGAATATTCAAGTTATCTGAATGTTTTATCTTTGAAACATTAGTTTTCAAAAAACAGACCTCCTCAATTCTCTGAAACACTATTTCCAAACAATTGTGAAGATTCATTCTCTCAGCACAGGACTGTTAAGCTTATTTCTAAAGCTTTTGTTGACAAATGGTTAGCCACTGAAAGCTAACCACTAAAATGTTTGTGTATGTTAGCAAACTATTTATGATACTGTGACAGTTCCAAAAGAAAGTCCTATTATGAACTGAAATACAATCCTTTTTGTCCACTCTCAACAACCAAGCTCTAATCTCAGACTTGCACTGTTAACTGCACACTGTGCTTTTAACTTTCTTCTATCAATAGCTGCAGTTGCTGATCCAGCACGTGCATCTGACTATTTTTACGTGATTCTTTTCAGCCTATCAAAAATTGGCCTGAAGCATACTAAGAATTTTGCTGAAAAGCCCAGTTTACAGACTTAGCTGAAAGCTTCTTAGAGAAAAAAAATATGAGTATATTTGGCACTTAAACATAAAGGAAGATCCAGAACAAGAACAAAACCAGGCATCATCTGTTATGGAAAGCCAAAGGACAGGAGCAATGCTCTCCATGAAAGAAGGGGGCAGATGGGGATAGAGTGAATTTGGGAAACCCCTGGAGTGACGGATTTGTTGTACCTGCAGTGAAAAGAATGCCAAAAGCACAGACAGCAACTGCTAATCCTGTAAAGAATCACCCTTTGCTGCTCCATGCACAAGGATCCTCAGTGATGCTATCCTGGAATTTTAACATCCAGAGTACTGTTAAAGCTGTAACATACCACATAGCCTTCTGCCTGGCCACTCTTGTACATCCCATCCTTCAGTGATGCAGTTGACACTCCTGAAGGACAGGTTTACCATCCAGAGGGATCTGGACAAGCTCAAGAAGTGGGCCCATAGCAGTCTTATGCAGTTTAACAAAACCCAAGTGTAGGTGCTGCACCTGGGTTAGAGCACCTGCCGGCATCAATCCAGGCTGGGAGATGGACAGATGGAGACCAGCCCTGCTCTTGGGGGTGCTGGTGGATAAGGGGCTGGAAATGAGCCACCAATGTGCACTCATAGACCAAAAATCCAATTGTATCCTGGGCTGCATCCACAGCAGCATGGGCAGAAGATCTAGGGAGGGGATCCTGCTCCTCCACTCTGCTCTCATGCTGGAGCACTGCATCCAGCTCTGGGGTCCTCAGCACAAGAAAGACATGGATCTGTTGGAGCAAGTCTAGAGGAGGCCACCAAGGTAATTAGAGGGGTGAAGCACCTCCCCTATGGAGAAAGGCTGAGAGAATTGGGGTTGTTCAGCCTGGAGAAGAGAAGGCTTTGCAGTGACCTAATTGTGGCTTTCCAGTACCTGAAGGGAGCCTGCAAGAAAGATGGAGAGGGACTATTTACAAGTGCATGTAGTGACAGGACAAGGGGGGATAGATTCAAACAGAGTAGGTTTACATTAGGTATTAGGAGAAAATTTTGTGCTGTGAGGATGGCAAAGCACCACAACAGGTTGCCCAGAGAAGCTGTGGATGCCACATTCCAGGAAGCGTTCAAGGCCAGGCTGGATGGGACTCTGAGCGACCTGGTCTAGTGGAAGATGTCCCTTCTCATGGCAGTGGAGTTGGAACTGGATGATCTTCAAGGCCCCTTCAACCAAAAGCATTCTGTGATATAAAGTGTTCAAAACAGTCAGACTCAAACACTGGCTGACAATTTTCAGTTAACATGAGTAATAACTGTAGTACAATATGCACCAAAAAGGTAAATTAGTAAATAAATCATATACAGATAAATAAATCAATGCCAATCATGAACTAGAGCAATACTGTGGCCCTGGATTTATGATTGATATATTCCTTTAATTATGATCAAATCACATAAAACTGCCAACTACCCACTAGTCTGATCCGGCATTTCATTTGGCATATGCTGACTTTAAACATAAAAACTAGACCTCAAAAAGCAATACTGCCATTTTGCATTATGCAAAATTAAATAATTTAAACAGAGGAAAAAAGGAAGGTTCCCCTGAGGGGCAATGTATATTAGCTAACAGCTCTACAACAGAGCTGGCTTGATTCTGGCTGAAGTGGCACACAGGCAGAGGTATATCCTCAAGCACCCCTAGACTCCAGAGAGTTCTAGATTGAATATACCATGGGCCAAGACAACAACTCATCATCAAAAGTACAAGTTCCCTGCTCTTCCCTGACATCTCCTTCCAGCTGCACACTACCACTGCTCACCCTGAGCCAGCTCTAATTTCATGCAAAGGCAAGCTGGCTGAGCTCAGCAAAATTACAGAAAAACGACCTCTGGCAAAAAACAAAAAAGCGTGTGTTCTGTTGCCTGTGAGTGAATTCACTGCTCACCTTGTGGCCAGAGCTCATCACTAGAAGGGACAGAGCAGAGCAAAAGAGAAGGAGGGACAGTAAGGCCTTATCCTTTGGGTGTCAGTAAGCAGGTGAGGCAGCCCAGCCCTACTGCTACACCACACCTGGAGACAGCAGCACACGCTGCAGCTTTGGAGATCATTCCTCGAACCTTAAGCAGATGATTCCCATTAAAGTGTTACCTTAAGTACTTAAATCTGTCTCCTAACCATCACATGACATTTTTTACTCTATAAAAGATTTTTTTCCAAGTGGAGACTGTTTATTTAGGGAAAGAAAGGAGCAACAAAAAAAATCAGTATGCTCCAGGCATTCTGCTACACAGAATGCATTTCAGTGCTTCAGTTTAAGATTTTGGTCTTAAATAGAGTGGCAAATTGTATCAGCTTATGTTTCAGCAAAATATATTTATTGTATTAAATTGTTGACTTCAGAGAGAAGCATACAATATCATTACTGGGTTTAGGTACTCAGTTATGAACTACAGTTCAGAAGGCCTTTAAAGCCCACCAAAGCTCAGTTCCTAAACAGCAAGGAACAGCTGCATTTGAAACAAAAGCATTCCTTATTAGGACAAGAATCCAAGTATTTTCAATATTCAGAATTATTCACGTGTCTAATATGACTTGTAAATACACATTTCAATATGTACACTTTAATCGACACATTAAAGTAACACGTAATTAACAAGATCTATCAAAAGAATTTTTCTATCTCTGAACAGCCGTTTATAAGCTGTTTTTAAGTATCATGGATATCAGGATACTGTAAAAGCACTTACTCTTAGCGGACTCTTTTATTGTCTTACAGAACAGCGTTACAAAATATCATTTGGTCACAAAAAGATAAAGTACACAAACTTTGATGAAGATTTCCTAGACAAAGGATGGCAGCAGCATCAGTTTAATGGCAAAACTGCCAAAGTCTCGCTGGCTGGTATCAGGACAAGTAGACTGATCTCATACACAGGAAAAACAAAACATTGGATAAACTGACTTTATCTGATGGTTATGAACATTAAAGTTTTCAGTCTACTCCACCTCTATTAAAACCATGTAAAAGAAATTAAACTCAACAACAGCTGCCACAATTCCTGTTTCACTCAACTTCACTACTTGATTACCAGAAAATGATCTACTCCAGCAATCTTCAGGCAAACGCTGCCAATATGCTGCCAATGAGTTCATTTAGTGGTCTAAACAAATTGTGCATGTTTCCCTGCCTGTAAATCTGGACTGGTGCTTGCTGTTTGTGATTTGCCACGAAACGTGATTTTACAGCCATGTACATACCCCCATCTTCTCTTTAGAGAAATCCTGTAGTGAAAATACACAACATTATGGAACCCTCTAAAGTCCATTTTGCCGTTACTTTGAAAGAAAAAAAAAATCAAACAAGACACTAGCAGTTTTACAATTTATTAATGCAGTTACAAATCTGGTGCAAGAAACTCCACAGCTCACTCGAGATAACCAAACGCTGCAGCTACATGGAAAAGGCATCTTTTTATTACTTAGGTCCGTGCATCACCCTCCTCTCAGGCGCACTTGAGGGAAACAATACACTCTAAGTGTAATAACAGAACGGAGATTAGTGGAGATCCTGCAGGAGGATAAAAAACTGTGGGTTCTTCCTCGCTGGAAATGGTACTTTCAGTAGGATCAGCAGCTAAACGCTCCACCATTAGCATACAACTGCAGTCATTTTCTGTCATCAGGCTTCGTTCATATGCAAAACAGCAGCCCTCCCGTTTCCCAGGGAAAGCAAGTCTCCCACCCCCCACAGGAGCTCCTCCAGCTGCAAGCAATACAGGTGCTAACTTATGCAAACACAAGGAAAACTCACTCTGCTGGTTTCTGGCTTTGGTACGCTGCTTCTTCGCCCTCCACCCTCTGCCCTGGCCTCTGGGTGACTTCTCTGGCCTCTTCAGTGCTGATGACTTTCACAATTACCTTTTCCTCCTCATCCAAGGCTGCCTTTCTTTCTGCAGTTTTCTTTGCTGCTTCTTGAAACCAGGCATAAGAAAAACAGAACCTCACCTTTTCCTCCCTAAGTCTCTTACCTTTCTGCTTTTTCGTTTAATATTGATCACTCTACCTTTTCATTCCAATGTTGAGATTTTTTACAACCTTTTTTTTTAGCGTCTAATCTGATTGGCTGCAGCCGAGTTTCCAAATGCATTTCACTACAAAATTCATTTCGCTCTGTGGTTCAATCTTGCCCGGAGTGCTACAAACTGGAATCTTCAAAAGACTTGCTTGCTCATTAGCATACACCTTCCTGTTCTGAGCAATGCCTTCAGGTGCAGTCACCCTCTTTTCCAGACCATATTCCTCATCTTTACCTCTGAGGCACATTCCTCCTGCTCATCTCAGCCTTTGTACCTCCAGTCTGCAGAGAAAGCAAAACACCACAGTTTATCCACCATGCCCCTGCCCGATACAGATGTCCCCTTTGCTCCTACCCTGTTCTTTGCAGCTGGTGCCCATTTCCCTTATGCTTTGTTTTAACAAGCACACAGCAAAAGGTGCGGGAATTTGCTGTCTGAAAGCCAGGTGGCTTAGACTGCCCTAAATAAAAATAAACTGCTTTAGCCAGTCCTAGCTGAAGTAGAACCCCTCTGAAGTTTTACCATTTACACTTAGACTGTTCTAAAGAAAACGAAACGAAGAATAAACAGATATTCTTTCTGTTCTCTTGCTGGCTGGCCTAAACAAGAAAGGTGGAGAGGGACTTTTTACAAGGGCATGTAGTGACAGGACAAGGGGGAAGAGATGCAAACTGAAAATAGGTTCTTTACTGTGGGGATGGTGAGGCACTGGAGCAGGTTGCCCAGAGAAGGTGTGGATGCCCCACCCCTGGAAGGGTCAAAGGCCAGGCTGGACGGAGCTCTGAACAACTTGGTACAGAGGAAGGTGTCCCTCCCTTTCCATGGCAGTGGAGTTGGAAGTAGATGCTCCTCAAGGTCCCTTCCAACCCAAACCATTCCGTGATTCCACAACACGATTCTATTCAGGCCGCAGGCCTGCAGTGCCTCGCTGGTGGGGACTCCCCGAGCCTTTGGAAAGCTCTGATGCACAGACGCACCGCAGCGGAGCCAGAGGGCGGCGGGAGCGGCGGCCGCGGCGGGTGACAGCGGTGGGGCCGGGCCGGGCCACG
>VXBA01001252.1:1274742-1336785 GCA_013399895.1 Serilophus lunatus
CGGGAGCGCTGCCCCGGAGCCTCCGCTCGGCTGCGGCTTGTCTGGAGCGGCTCAGTCCCACCGAGAGTTCTGCAAAGTTCCGGGAAGTGCGGGGGAAAATACAAGGTGTCTTATTGGCTTCGGGTTGCTTTTTGATTGTATAACTCTGCCAACTAAAACGAGTGTTTTCTGGGCGATGAGACTTTGGTTGTCGCCTGTCTTTTATGTCTCTGGCTCGATTTGTCTGCAGTTCCCATCTCGGCGACGTTTAAAGGTAAAAGAGTCTAGGGCTGAAATGGTCCCGTCAAAATAGGTGCGCTTATAGATGACTTTGCACATGGTTCTGAAAGTGGTCAGACGTGTCTGATAAGATTAATAGATTATCAAGTCAGAAGGACTGTTGCAATCATCTGGTCTGACCTCTTCATAATGCAGGCCACAGGAACTTTTTTTTTTTCCCCATCTGTTTTAGAAGGTGCAGCTGAAAATTTCCAGTGAGGAAAATTCAGCGCAATTCGTGGTATAGTATACAAGTGGCTGATTTGTGTTTTATTTCTGATCTTTTCTTTCTGGCCACTGAGTCTTACTTACAGCCTCTGTGACACTGACAGTCCTGTCTCGTATCGTGTTTTCTTGAGTGTGAATTCTTATGAAAATTGATTCATTTCTTTCTTGACTTACTTTAAGGCAAATAAAAAACCCATGATCTTTTGAAGTTTGTTACCAGAGATTTTATATTTTTTGCTGTTTTAGTTATTCTCTCATTTTTCTCTTAGATTCCTTCCAGTTTATTGTCACCCTTCCTGAACTGCAGACACTGCATTTGAGAACCAATTAAGTCAATGTTGAGTAAAATGATTATAGGACCTCCTTGGGTTGTGAGACTCTTATGTTCCCTTTTTCACAGAGAATTGCAAGGATGGGTAGTTTTTTGGCCAAACCCTTGCCCTGTGAAGCTGTGTATCCAGCTTCTCTGCAGAATTAAGGTCTCCTATCGTCCTTTCCAAATTTTCTTCTTAATTGTTGCACTACCTTTGGTCCTGTTGCTGTGCTGGTTTCAGTGGAAGTCAGTGACAAGTCCTTTCTGTGTTGCTTTTGCCAGTTCCCGTCATCTGTTGTGCATCATGCCATCTATTCCACGAGGGAGGTTTGGATTTTCCAGGTCATTTAAGAATATGTAGTACAGAAGCAAAAGTGGATTTCTCTGGAATCTTAAGCACTACTGCTTGATGATTTTTTTTTCTGATATTCAAAGAAAAAAACACCCTGATTTTAAAACATAACTTTAATCTTTTTAATAGCTGTAATATTAAAGCAATTTTAGTTGCATGTTTTGGGAATTCCTTGAATGAAATGGCACGGAGAGAAGTCCTGAGACAAGTACCATGCAGCAGCTCATTGGATCAGTGCCTGCTCCCTGTACCAGTCAACTTAGTTTTCCTGCACCCACGTGTGATGTGACAATATTTATGCTGTGCCTCAGGAAACAATGTCCAGAAGACCTTGCTTTAGTTCTTTAAAGCTTCATCTAGAGGCTTTGTACATGGCAATGGATGATGCATCTTTAATATGTTGACTGAAACATTTAAACTTTTTTTAAGCTGTAGCAAGAACAAGGAAAACACTAGGAGTACTTTGCTGTGCTTGAAGTTCTCCTGAACTGGGCTCTTGGAGTTTGTGTCATTTTAATAAGAATTAATATACCCTCTTGGACACTGGGTTAAGTAGAGTCTGGGCTTCCCTAGGTGTTTGTGGTTCCTCTGTGGCTGCTAACATTTGGTTTTGGATGGATGGAGCCAGTTGCTGGGGAATTGGGGTGCAGGAGTTGTTCCTATCCATGCCAATGCTTGCATCAGCCTGGAAGGAAATTGTGAAGGTAGAGATGGGAATATGCTGCCCATGCTCTTGACTTGTGTTACAGATCACTTCACATTTTTCAAAATGGTGTTTTTGATTGTGGTTGACAGTTAGTCATCTAAACAGCTGAAGCTGCATTGGCCTAATGTTAAATTAAAAAATGCGTGTCATGTTCATCTGGTACTTGCTTGAAAAGAATTCAGCCTTTAGGTGATATGGATAACAATATTTCATTCAAAATTCATCTCATATTTATGTTGTTGCAGGCTGTGTCGTGGCAGGCTATGTTCCCTTTGTGTGGAGAGCCATGTTCACAGTCTCAGCTCATCAAAATGATTCCTCCTCCCTACAAGCGTTGCTCCTGTCTTCCTGCGCTTCACTTCAGCCATCTGGTTTTTATCCTGCTCCTTATTTCTTGCAGGCACTGTTTTGTCTGTGCAATGGCACTATTCTTATCAACTGAAAGGAAATGTGTGGTGAAGTGTTATAAGGACATTGCTACCAGGCCTGGTGTGACAGAACTGTTCCCGTGGAGTAGGAGAAGACAGTGAACTGGGTATGGAAGCTGGTGGAAATCACCTGAATCTGCCTGAACTGAGCAGAAGTCTCTGCTGAAGAGCACACTGGGGCAGTGCAGCCCCTGTGGCAGGGGGTGAGGGGGCTCCTGCCCCCTGTGTTCTCCTTCCCCCCACACCTCTGGTGGTTTGATGGGCACACTGCCACTTCTGACCTTTTACTGTAGCTGTTAGAAAACCTCACCTGTGTGCTGGAGCTCTTTTTGTGGCACAGTCTAAACCTGTGGAATAGCAGATAAGGTATGTTGTGCTTACTTGTGGCTTGCTGGAGGAGAAGGAGGTATTCAGAAAACAGGTGAATGTGTAATGGTTTGACATTTGTATTTGCTTGGGAAGAGAAATAGACAGGAGATAATGGATGAGGTTTCTGGTTGAGTTTATGTCTGACCTGAGGTTTCATTCAGAAAAGGGTTTTTACTAATGGAAGGATCTCACCATTCTTGTTTGGTTTTCACCACAGCTCCAAGACTCAAATCTTTTGCTAAATGTGATTAAAAGTCAGTCACGATCCTTTTGTTGTTGGTTTAAATTTTGTGGTGACTGCTGTGGTCCCTGGTGTTTCTTTTAGCCTGATAGTATCTGTCCATCTCTACCCTCTCCAAACATATGGGGTTTTATAGAATTTAGTTCAAGGTGGTTCTTTACATTAGGTAGCTCTGACACTTCATTAGTGTGGTCTATGTCTGTAACAGCCAATCTAAGATAATCAGTTACAGTGATAGTTCACAATGCAGTTTCAGAAAAGGAGGACTTGTACCTACTTCTGTGACGAATGGTTGTGATGGGTTTTTTAACTCAGTTTTGCATAACTGTCAAACTAATGCTTATTGTAACTGCTGTATGAAAATTGTGATTTAGTGAAGGCTCAATTTTAAATTCTAATGGATTTTTGCATAGGTATAGAAACTCTGAAAGTGCAGACAGCGTGTTTTAGAAAAGCATAGAACATTTTCTTTCATCAAATGAAATTGTTCTGAGAGGTGAAACCAATGTTTGTTGTTAAACACATATCCTACAAGAAGTTCCCTGTGGCGTACTGTTTCAAATAGTGAAAGGAAAGCTTATAATCTAGCAATATGCTTAGAACATTTGCCATTAAAAGGCAGAGAAGGATTAAAGAAGCATATAAAAAGGTAGGTCACTTTAAAATCTTACCGAATTTTCTGTCACAGTTTATATCTAAAACGTTTATACATGTAAAATAAACACAGGCAGCCCATGGTGTAGTGCAGACACCTTACAGGGACCTGCTAGCCTTTGTTGGTCTTTATTTTTTTTCACTTTTTTTAACCTGCGTTCAGAACTCTCTGAAATCATAGCTGGGAGAAGGTCAAGGATTGACTGAACAGAGGCTACAGCTTTCTTGCTGTACATCTCACAGCTTTTCCCAGGTGCACGTGTGGTCATCTTGCAAAATCTTTGCTGAAGTTTCTAAAGGAGCCAGACAAGCTCGTTTGGCATTGCGTGCTGCTTACCTGTCTGAGATTTAATGCCAGCTTTATGTGAAACATTTCCAGCAGTGTGTGTCACTGTGCAGTGGTGGCACAGAACAGTGTGCAGGAGGAACGTGCTGGGAGGTTGCAGTTACATGAGACGGCTGAACTGGCTGCTCAGGCTCCCTGCTGCTGAAAGGGGCTCCCTTCCTCCTCCCTTGTGTCTCTGCAGCTGCACAGGGAGCTGGTCTCCTTTGGTCATCTATGAGAAAACTCTCCTGGCTGGAGCAGTGGGTGGCTTGAGCTGCAGAGCCGTGCTGCTGTAGCTGTGCTGTCACACTGGAACCCAGAGGTGGCACCAGGGGCTGAGCAGGGAGCAGGGCTGTGTGGCCTCCTCGGGGATTCTCCCTGCAGGTCGTGGACATGTTTTAGATGGCCTCAGTCTTGCCATGCCACCGTCTTCAAGGAGTGTCCTACCCACCTGCTTCCCTCCCAGGAGCACTGGGTGAGTGTCTGTGTCAGCTGAGTGCTTGACCTCTCTTGAGATCACCCCCAGTTTTATTTCAGATGTGACCCCTTTCCCACAGAGCCAAGAGCTACAGCACAGGTTACTAAACACCTTGTTCTGAAAGAAAGGGGAGTGTATTCTTCCACCTTTGAGTCCCACAGGTGTATTTTACCTTTCATCCTTTTAATTGTTTTGTCTGTACTTTTGCCCCCCTTTTATTTTTTCTTGGAGGTGCTGTTGGTTGTGGCATAATACTGTCACAGGAAGGAGATTGTTCTGGGAAAAATCTTTGTTCCTGTCAGTTACTGAACTATAGTAATTCTAAACAATACTAGAGCTCTTATAGAGTGGGTGTGTTTGCCTGGGTACTTTTGTTTGTTGTATTTCGTCAAAGCATTCACAGATTTGCATGTTAAAAACTTGTTTTATAGGGTGGGTGCCTATTCCATACATTGAACAAACAAAGAAAAACAAAAAACAAAACCAAAAATAAAAGCAGTTAAATTCAGCACATTGAGAGTCTCACTTCAAGCCTTCCCTAGCAGCCTAAAGTGTGACAAAAATAACTTGGAGCAGGATGCAGAGTTCAGCCTTTCCAGCACAGCATTTCTTGCTGTACCATGTAAGTGACAGAGAAAGGAAAATTCTTGGAATTTTTAAGCAAAGAGAAATGTCCTGAGAGAGGACAGAGCGCTTGGTTATTAAGAACTAGATTTACTTGTCTCACTGGGCAGATTCCACAGTTCCTGGGTTCACTCGTGCTATTCTCTCACCTCTGGTTACATTGCTTCCTTTGTTTCATTGCTATGGGCAGCTTTGGGGATGAGTGGACTCAGAGCATCCTCAGCACCTCTCTGACCACAGGCTACAGTGAATAGTGGCAAGGAGCTCTTATTCCTGGATCTCTGCATACTTGGAAGTTTCATATTCCAAAACAATTCAGCAAGAACCTACATCTGTTTGGACAAGCTTTTATTTGCCCATATTGCTTTTCTTGTTTTTCATCTTCCTTCTACATGCCTACCTGTGTTGCTTGCTTAGGACTTGTAGAAGTGTAACCAATTATGCTTAGCAGGAAGAAGGCACCCTTAGGCATCCTTATCTCAGAGGAATAGTGTTTACATAGGAGGATACAAAGGAACGTTTATGCCTTAATAACCCTGTAGGAATTATACTTGGGGCTGTCATACATCTAGATTTCATTGGAGATAGCCCTCTTTTTTCACCTGGCAGCCTTGTGGGAGAAGGCTTGGAGGGCTCCAAGCTCCTCTAGCATTTCCAGATGTCTGGCAGCTTGTTCTGAAAGCTTTTGGACATCCAGAACGTGCCAGACAAGGGGCCTGTGTGCTGCAGGGAGGGTGTTGGTGGTGACGGTCCATGTTACACTTCTTTTTTGTTCTGACCAGGAAATCCCTCTCAGAAATATGGCAACTTAGGGCTTCACACCACATCCTGTTTACTTTCTCTCGTCTTCGTGTCAAAAATTCCAGTGCTAGACAGTGAATAATCCTTCAATCCCTGTGTTCTACCATTTCATTATTCTCAACTGAGTCTGCCAAGAGTAGGATTTCTGATAAGTTTTCCTTGAATGTGAACGTTTGCTCATTTGCTGTGCAAAGAGTGATCATAGAAAGCCAAGTCCTTTGAACTCTCAACACAGCCATGTGTTAACTACATTCAGTTGCTGGCACTGGGGACCTGGAGGTTACTGATACTCAGCACCTCTGCAGAGAGAAGGGATTTTCTTTTTTTCCCCTCCAAAAAGCTCCCTTTTGTTACTCTTTCTAGGAGAATACAGGTTTTTCACCAATTAAAGGCTATTTTTTTCTCAGTCTGTTCTGATCTTGATCAATACTTGTTTTTGTTTAGACATCTGCATGCTCATCAGGAAATCTTAATATCTGGGGTATATTCAAGGAATTTGCTTCATATAATGACATTTTTCCCATCTCAATGTGTCATCTAGCTGTAACTATTTTTCTACAGTTTTGAACAGTGCACGTTTTCTGGCTGAAGCATCCACAAGCAACTCTGTTCATGTGCTATTTTAAGCTAAATAGTGACTGATGACAATTGAAGTGGAAGCCAGGGTCCTCTTTGCATGGTTGAAAATGTAAATTTCAACCATTTTTAGGACGAAGAAAGCATTTGTGAAGAGGTGTAATAGCAGGATTCAAGGGCTATGCTGATTTTCCTTATAAAATTAGGTAATAACACCCTGTGATGTTTCCTTTAATGTAAAGGACTCTTTGCAGCATTTTGTGATGAACCATGTGTTGGATCTTTCCTGGGCACACCTCCTAAATTGGGATTGGAGTGGTGTTAGTCATAGGGATGCCTCTCTTGAGTCTGAAGGAGCTTATAGGAGCTGCTTGGCCCTTGTAGTGTGTTGTGGGATGGGGAAGACACTGTAGTGGACACATAGACATGCTCAGAGCTCATTTAATGGCCTTGAATTTTTGGTTGTACAGATGATCAAGGATGGCAAGGTATGTGAGTAGATGCCTCTGTTCCGTGCCAGGGGGCCACTGGTCTTCACAGAGGTCCAGTATGTTGTGCACTTAGAAACTTTAATTTCGTGAAACCCTGAGAAACTGACTTTTATTTCAGTACTAAGTGTTTCAAACTTGATGGAGAGGGCTGTAAATCTGAGTGGTTTGGTATTTTTGTGCCTTAGATTCCCCAGATTAAAGGAGAAGGTACTTCATGGGTTGTGTCACTGTACAGTGCTTGGGAATTTGGCAATGAAAGGAGTTCTTCCCTTGGATAGCTCTGCCAGTCTATAGCACTTAAGTATTTGCACTTCTTACCTGTTTTGTGGTGCAAATCTCAAGTTCAGCATCATCTTTTCTGTATAACTGGAAAAGAAAGGGCTTATTAAGTGTTATTGTAGTACTCTGAAGGTAAGACTCCAGCTTGCCACAAAATACGACACTGTAATAACTGTGGGAGGATGAGGGTTGAGAAGCATTTCAATAGCTGAAATGAATTGTATTTTTAATAAGACACTGATGTGGCTAAGCCACATCTTGAGATAATGCTGTGCTGATTTTTGTATTTTGAAATAAAATTTTGTTATTAAAAGTAATGAAATCTTTTTGTGTGTATCTCAGCCAACTGTAATAGAGGATTATACTGTGTGCTCAACCATTAATACTGGAATGATCTTGAGAAGAGTTTTGAATATCTCCCAAGTATCCTTTTGACAGCAGAATAGCATCACGTATTGGAGAAAAAGTGCTAGATTTCCATTACTGTCTGTTGTAAAAATCTTCTTAAATTGTGAGTAAAGCTCTAGGAGACAAGAATTCCTGATTTTAAAAAATCACAGCTCTTCTCTCCATGGTGGGTGAAGAAGCTCTTTCATAGAGGAAAGTTAAGAGAAGAGGATCAACAAATGTAGTGACAAAATAATCCAGGGTCTCAAAAAGCAAGAAAGTAAGTTTGCAGATCTTTTGTCGTGTAAGCTACACAGGCCGTGATGGGTACTTGTTTTTCTGCAAGGAGTGGTAGAGTAAAAGGTGTCAGGGAAGATGTATGAATCCCTAAAACATTGCTGGCAAACAAATGTTTTAAAATTATGTCTGGCACTGTATTATAAATTGGGAGGCTCTGTGGTCATAGCAGTGTTTAGATGTGGAGAGTGATGGTACTAAGTTAAAAAAGATAGACTGAAAGCTCCTCTCCAGACCTTAAAAATCTTTTAAAAAGTGCATCAGGAGCTCAAAATTGGCATTACTCTAGAATAGTTTAGTTCATTTAGTTCATTTTTGTAAGCGGTGAAATTTCTCTTAGAAAGTTGCTTTGGTTAGGTTTCCAAGATTTTTTGTCAAAGCCAAGGGAAGTTGTAGTAATATTTGCCAAATTGAATTTAAAAAAAATTATGATTTTTGTTAAATGTACTACATTTTAGCCATAGATGACCTCATCATAAAGCTGATTTAGCTTGTATACCCTAAAAAATGAGAATATGAAGTAGTTTGTCCAGTCTCTCCATAGTAACTGAATTTGAATTTTATAAATAGCTCATTTCTATCTGACTGTTAGTTTGGACATACATGGTTTCGAGATGGAGTTTAACTGATTTTTTTTGAAAAAAGAATTATATTGTCTTTGTTATTAAGAACTCCACAGGTTACTGAATCAGACAAGCCAGCACTTGCACTGAGGTATAGAAGCACCAATAAGACTCTTTTGGCTTTCCAGAAGTGATTTTGAGCTTTTTATTATTAAAAGGATCAAGCATAAGAAGTTCAGACACATTAACGTGGGAATAAAATGGAGATGGACCTTTTTTGCCATAAAATCTCTTTATCCCCTTAAGATGTGACGTGTTCAGGTGAAGAATCACAGGAACAGCATGAACTTTTGCAAGTAATTTTCTACCTCAAAATCTATTTCTTAGAAGCTCCTTATCTCTGCTCTGAGAAAGCAGGGAAATAATGAGCATTTCCCCTTGCAAGTAGCTCCAGGCGATCTTGTGTCTAGGGCTCAGCCCTGCCCTTGGTGGCTCTGCATATGAATTGAAGTGGCAAATTAACACCACAGCTTCATCTTTAACAAGAGAGAAGGGCAATTGCCCTCGGTGTGTTACAGTGGGATCTATCCCACACTGGGTTTGTGGTGTGTAATTACATTAAAAGGGAAGAATGTGATGTCTCCAACAGACAGGTGAGGTCGTTGATAAAATGCTACTCTTGTGTTTTACTGAGATACCTCACTACTGCAGTCTGACTCGGTATGTATCATCTTTCCCAAAGCCATCTATCTTGAAAAATAATATTATCAGACAGTTAATAGTACCTGAAAGTATTGACATGCATTTATTTCTTGCCATAAAACAGCCTAGGCAAATGCTGAAGTCGTGTGCTGTTCTTAAAAGAAGGCACTGTGTACCTTTCAAGGTGTATTAATTTTAGAGATGCTTTTCTTCTAATTTCTTACAGTTGGACTTTGTTTTTCAAGTAGCAAGTTGGGGAGTTTTTTGTCTTGTGGACACCATAACTCTTCTAGACTGTTAAATATTTTTTCTCTTCGTGCAAATGTAACTTGAGTTTTCAAATGTTAAGCTTTGTCTTGCCTTGTGTAATCTAATGAGAAGATCGGGGCAATTAGATGCAGGCAGTAGGGCTGGTTTCCTATTTTTCCTGAAGCTGCCAACATTTTCAAGCTTCAAATCAAATTTGTTTCTGCAGTGTCATTCCCCTTCCCCCCAGTATGTCTGTGGCTGGGAAATAGAGGTGGAAAACCACCCACTGTATGCATTTTAAAATGCATATTTTACACTGAAATGAGTCTCTGGGGTGAGGGGGGTTTTATCCATTATTTTCCATTGGAATTAACTTCTGAAACATTTTCTGTTGTCTTTGAGGGCTTGCTTTGAAGCTTCCAGAAGTGTGTTAGACAGGAGTGATTTGGGATTGCTAATAGTATCAAACTTACTTAAGAAGCAACTTTCTCCCTGAACAACTCCCATCCTCCTCTGTGTTTCTGCTTCTTAAAGTCCTGGCTTCTTTGGAAATACAAGATCAAACCCACGTTTGGAATAAAGTCATTTCCCTGCAACATGGCTTTTAAATTTATTCTGAGCTGCAGATAAACCCTAGATGCTGCATTACATTCTAGTGTGACTGTAGCAAGCAGTGAGCTGTTGCTGTTAAAATGGGCAGCTGAAGGGCCATTTACCCTCCACCTGTGTGAAATTCAAGTAATGTTTCTAATACTCTTCAGTTCTTTCTCCATGAGATGCTTGAATAAAGCCAAATTAATAAGGAAAACTCTTTAAGCAAAATAATAAATGTTGTACCTGGTATTAAAGTAATTCTAACTACAAACTTGCTGGCAGGTAATACAAGCTGGAACTGCATTTTATGTGTTTCAAATCAAATATAGTGGACAAAAAGATGTAAGCTGCATAGCAGTTTGTGTATCTTATATTTAGAACAGCATTTTTAATATTTAGAAGTGTATTTGTTTTTGGTCTCTGAGTGGAACTTGCTGTTGCACAGAGAGACTGCTTTCCCAGGGTGTCTGAGCTTTGGGATAGAGGGGGAAATTTGAGGAATGTTTCCCCTATTTCATCTATATCTCTGGTAAGATAAAATGCAAAGTGCGACTTTCAAGGTGTTTCCTTGCCAGCATAAGATAATCACTGTTGTCTTTAATCTCCTTTTTAGTGATTTAACTAGAAGGGGGCTGTACACCGAGTCACCTTCTCACAGGAGCTCTTGTTTCTCAGTGAGGCAGAACAGGCAGCCAAAAACTGAGATCAAATTCCCTAGCCTGCCTCAAGTTTGTTCACTTGTATGCGTGCTAGGTTTGTTGCCTTTTGTTCAGTTGGGCTCAGTTGTTTTGGCCTCAGCCTTGTCAGGCTGTGTGGGAGCCCAGTGCGGGGGCACCCAGTTCCCCTCGCAGGTGGCGGCAGCGCCTCTCGGCAGTCAGGAGTTCTCCTGTGCCACTGCTTGTCTTGCAGGGGTCCAGTGTCCCTCGGAGCACAGCCTGCACCGTTGGAATGTTTCAGGGGTGACCTTATTGCTGTCTATAACTACCTGAAAGGAGGGTGTAGTCAGGCGGAGGTCAGTCTCTGGCGACAGAACAAGAGGGCACAGTCTCAAGCTCCATCAGAGAGGTTTAGACTCGATATCAGGAAGAAATTCTTCACACAAAGGGTGATCCACCATTGGAATGGGCTGCCCAGGGAGGTGGTGGAGTCACTGACCCTGGAAGTGTTCAAGAGTAGGCTGGATGAAGCGCTTGGTGCCATGGTTTAGGTGATGGGTTGCTGTCAGATTATGGGTTGGACTTGATGATCTTTAAGGTCTCTTCCAACCTTGTTGATACCGTGATACTGCGTGTAAGCATTTGAAGTTCCCTAGTGCTTGAATAGCTGCTGTTACTAAACTTAAAATAACCTGAATAAACCAAAACAAAGAACAAACACCTCAAACCCACAAAAGCAAAATAACAATCAGTCAAAAGCCTTTAAAATTCCTAAGCTGTAATAAAGATGTAACTAGAAAATAAAGTACAAAGATAATAGGGTCCCTTTTCCATATAATGATACTTGTATCTTATTTCACTTTGTACTCGATACTTGTTTGAAGTGTTTTCATTTCTCTGTATGGATGCTTAAGTTATTTGAAGAAAGTAAAAAAAATAAAAATACTTAGTTGTATGTCCAGTGTTTATTGAAGTTAAATTTTGTTTCCATGTAAAACTGATACTTCAATCCGAGTTTGAAGTTGAGAAATGCATCCATCGCTTGTGTAAAACACAACCCTGATGGTTGTGCTGGCAGGTGAGGAGTGAGGTGAGTGCAGCGTAACCCAATAACCTTCTGCAGATGGAGATCTGTTTTCATATGAAACTATTATGCTGGAGAATGCTTTGAAAATAAATTATCATGAGAACAACAACACAGACAGATACGTGAAGAGTGGATTCCAGGATGACTTAATCTGGGCTAACAAAAAGAAGTTGTAAATCAAGGGTGAGGCATTTTAGTAACAAACAAGTGCAGTGAATATACATTTTTCTTCCAGAAATTTACTAGAGAGGTAACAGTCTTCTATTAGTCCAACTGATGTAGCTGAAAAAAAAAACAGATTAATACTTGAGTTGCTTCACTTTCATTGTCATAAGTTGGTTTTGGTTTTTGTTTGTTTTTTTTAATTGCATCATTACAGCAATGGCAAATAATGATGAACGGGACATTTAAATATTGCATTAAAATTGAATGGATCTCCTTAACGAAAAACACTTTGGGGAGATCTATTTTCCACATTTGTATGTCAAATTAATGCTATTTTCTAGCAGTAATCACTCCATTGTGCAGTTAACTACGACAGTAGAAGTGGGAAATCACTGTGATAATCAGTGATAAGGGCCAAGTGTTTTTGGAACACTCTAGAACAAGTAATAATAACAAATAACAAAGCACCTTGTAACTAATCTGACATTTCAGTACAAGCGAGGACTCGTGCAACTTTGGTAAACTTCAAACCAAGAGTACAAAGGGCTTGATAGCCATGAAGTTATTTGCCATGCTGAATGTATTTGTGATATGGGAATTACATGCTGTAGAAGTTCATCTGTTTAAAAGTAAAATTTTGTAAAAAGAAACCCTAAGGCAGCAATCTTTCAGATTGCTGTGCTTGTTTAGGATAAGCTTATGTAAACTGAAGGCATATATGCAAGGCTTTACGAGATAAGAATCTACATTCCAGCAACCAGTAATTATACAATAAACAATTAACTGTTCAAATAAATACCGTGTGTTTTTTGAAAGACAGATTCATTTTTGAGGTTGTGGTTGCTTTAACTATGGAGTTTGTGTTGAAACAAAAGAGACATCATAGACTTTGAGTGTTGTTAAGATGCTCATCATTACTCGAATTTTGAGGTTCAACTAATTAACGCTGAGCTCCTAAATCTAGAGGTTATTTTGTATCCCAGAGGTAATTATGAAGCCATCCTTGTTACAAAGTTTTTTTCCAAGTTTCTTTTACGAGTTACTTTTATCCCTCAGAGCATTCACTCTGCCGCTGGGGCTCGTGTGTTAGGCTGCCGTGTAGTCTGTGTGTGCTGTACCTGCCTTCTACAACATAGGCATTTATTGCAGAGGAGTGAAGAGGGGGAATGAATGATAATCTTCACCAAACAACCAGAATGAGTAAAACTTTCAAATTAAAAAAAAAACAACAACCCCAAACTAAAACAAACAAAAAACAAACACAAAAAAGGAACACACAAAAAACCCCTAAACAAAACCAAGCCAAAAACCCTTCCCTCAAAACAGGAATTTTCTAGTGGTTAATCCACCTTTTTCCTCACTTTTGCTGTTACAGTGTAAGAGGAGGAATGATGCAACAATACCTGATATAATTGTACTCTTTTTGGAGGGATCTTTCCTCATCTGGAAGGACTTTTGCTGCAAAGTGTGGTGCCAAACATGCCTCTCAGCCTGGAAGCACCTGAACAGGAAAAGGAAGGACAGCTGCTATCTGAGTGTTAGATGGAGTAGGACTTCAGAGTTTGCCTTTAGAACAAGTATAAAAGAGAAGTCAGCACCACATACTTTTCTTTCAAGTTCCCTTAAAGCATTTACCAATATAAAAACTGAGTAAAACCTGTTTCTGTTGCACAAGCAAGGTTCTTGCAAGCTCGGCATTTGTTTTGGTGAAGATAATTCTTGCTAACAATGCATGTGCTGCCATGGTTCAGTTTAGAAACTTATTTTCTGATATAGTGCATTTTTATTTATTAAAAAAAAAAAAGCCCTGAAGAAAAAACTTAGGAGCCACGAAGTTATGTCTGTTTTTTCTAGCTATGCTAATTTATTCAAAAATTCAAACCATCATAGCTTCAAAATTGTGTGAAATACTTGCATTTAAATTTTCTTTGTCACATGCATAGTGTTTTATGTGCAGAACACTACTGCAATTTTGTTTTGTCTGGAAATCATTAAATATTTTTTATGCTGTAAATAAAAAAAGAACCTCCAGTGTCATGCAATCATGGCTGCCAATTGTCCATGGTAATGATGCAAATCATTAGATTTCGGTCAGCATATAATAGAAATCAGTTGCTGATGCATAGTGTTGAACTGCACAGAGATCTGTCCTCTACAGCATAGATGTGCTGACTCTGAATTTAGGTTTGGCAATTCTCTAAATTGCAATTATTGCTGTGAAAGGTGTTAAAGTGCTAGACAATGAATGCAACTGAGAAAAGCAGTAGCTGAGGTTCTTTGTTTTTCAAAGGATTTTGGTTCATTCTTTAGGCTGGTGTGCTGACTGTGGAGCATTGCTGAAGTGGAAAATGCATTCCCTGATTGTGCATCTCAGGCAGGGAAGTCCTGCACAGACAGGCTCTTACTAGTTCAGAGTGCGTGGAGGTCACAGTGCTCTTAGAGGATCATCTGCCTCCTCTTGTCATCTTAATGAAGCAAATCCTGCAGTGTTGCCAATTTTTATATTATTTGGTGTCTTCTGTAAAAGTTTCCCATGATGTCATGATTCCTGGCATCAAGTATTCAATTTTTCCCTTCTGCAGAGTGACTGCCCCCTCATCCCAGGGGATGAAAGAGGATAAGGAAAGTCTCCCTTACAGCAGGCAGCCGGGAGGGCTGTGGCTTTCGTCATTGGGGATATTTTGGCATTTGTTTACAATTGAATTCTGAACTTAAAGCAATCTCATATGTGCCCTGGAGTAAGTAGCAGCTACCTATAAACTTAATCCAAAAGGCAAGAAGAGAAGAAAGTAAATGGTTACTTGGTCATGCTGGCCTTCATTTTTCTCCATTTGACAGGTGCAGCACACATCTGAGTCTTGAAAGCTTTGGGATTTTGTTTTGCTTCCCCCTGTTTTCTGCTTTGTAAATTGGAAATTATTAGGCCTTTTGGCAAGCTCCTAATGTTGCTTGGTGTTTAGATTGCATTTATTTATTTTCCATGTTGTTACTTTTGCATGAACCCTGACACCGTGTATTTTCAGTTTGCTTCCATTAAGCCTGATTAAAACGTCATGTTAATTTAGATGACTCATTTAAAAATGTTAAACAAAAATAAAGATAAAATCATTGACTTATATTTAACGGTAGGAGACCTGAAGATGGATTTGTCACTTTGTAGTGCTTTCACTGTCAATGTTGTTACATTTTATCAAAAATATCAAAATCTATTAGAAACTATCACTCCCACAGCTTCCTGATCATTCCAGCCTTTGAATTAAATCAAGCCCTGTAAGTTTTAATGGAACAAAAATGGTAAAATGGACTTGTATTCAGAGTCAATAAATCATTATTAAAAGTGCCCATCCAGTGTTTTTTACAGTTGAACTAGGAAGACTTCTGTCTTTCTGACCTAATCCTTTATAAACTTTCCCATGATCAGCTTTGATTTTTGTAAGGGGTTTTTTCCCTCGCCTTTGACTTGTTAGGTTTCATAGTGCTTTGTTTGTCTGCTTAACATTTTTCAGGATACCACAGCAATACTACATCTCTCTGATCCTGGGCTTGTGTTCTCCTTTATTTCTTCAACTTTTTGGCTTGTGGTTGGAATTTCATAGTTGTTTCTATGTTTCTATAGCTATATATTTTTGTTAATAATGTTTAATTTCTTCCTTAGCTTAAGCTATGGAGGAGGACATTCATCACATTCAGAAGCAGACCTTCACAGACAGACATACACAGCTTCTCATCAGCTTCCCGGATACTCTGCGACACAACATGCTGCTGGTAACTGTCCATACCATGGGAATACTGCTTGAATTGCTGCAGAGGGGAAAAACAACTGTTAAGTCATTTATATTAAAGCTGATGTATTTTGTAATAAGAGGGAGTTTGTCATGCAGATGGTGGTGAGTGGCATTAGAAAACCTGACTTTGTAGCAGAAAGTTAGACTGTTGTTAGATTTTATCAAAATGTCCTAAGTAGTAAGGAAAATATAAGAAAAAGGTTGTGCTTAGTCACTTGCTGGCTTTTGAAGAAACTGCATTTATTCTTTAAAATAGAGCTTTTCAAGATTGGGCCTTTGTATAAGGGCCAAATGTTAAGTGTGCCTCAAAGCCAGCAGCAGAAATCTTGCCAGTTCTAGACTAAAGCAAACACCAAAACTGATGCAAGTGGGAACACACTGTTGCTGGTACTTACATGTGCAAACTAAGTGTTGGGGGAAAGTTAAAATTTATTTTAAATGTGGTAGTAGATTAGGCTGTGTTACATGAGGTCTTTGATCCTGATGATATCCTGTCTTTGTCAGGAGAGGGCAGGGCATGACCTCTTCATATTCACTTTGCAACCCAGTTTAAAAGAAAGATGTTTGAGCTCATGTGCTGACTGGTGTCTGCAGTCTCTTAGCCAAGTCCTCAGTCAGGACAGTGGAAGGTCAGAAGTGCAGTCATGACGTGATCCCAGTTACTCTCAACTCTGGATCTCCCTAGTGCTCCCCATTGAGCCCTCTGCTATTGAAGGGTCTGAGCAATGGGGAACACATAAAAGTGTTTGTGGAAACAGAGAGTGCAACCAAAACCCCTTTTCATGTGCCCGTCCTACAGAGATGTCCAAACTGCTTCAAGCCCCACAAAGGAGGAAAAGGGTGATGCAGAGAAGTTGAGTCTGTTTCAGGAAGAATTCTGAATGTTTAACCAGTTCATGTGTAAATAGAACAGTGAGTCTTCACGTGAAGGGAGAATTTTATTGGTGTACTTAAACACTGCTTTGTGTCATATTTGACATCCATTTAATAATAGATTTTAAAATGTATAATGTAGTTCCAATTTGCTGTTGTAACACTGTGTAACAGTTAAACACAGAAAAACCAATGTACTTTAAGAACAATGCTAATGTTTTGTAGTGTATTTTCTTTTTCAGTGAGTTAGGAATATATATTTTTGTTATTTGATTGAGCTTCTTGGAAATTCATCTGAATTGTCTATTTTGTTTCGTTTCCCTTCACCACCATCTAGGTCTTTCAGGAATATTTGATAGCAGTATGCACAGTGCTGGAAGTAACACTAAGGAAACTTCTTCGGTTATGAATTTTCTCTCTGCTATTGAGTCTCGTACTGCTCAAACAGTCTCTTCAGGATCTACCCTTTTACCACAATTCAGGGCTCCTTCCTGGCAGACAGGTGAAAATCTTCTCTTGAAATGAAAGTTTGTCATGATTATGTTGAATGTTTGGGAGAATTTGAAACAAAAGCATCTTGACTAACTGAAAAGGCTGCATGTTTTCTGCCTCTTCTACATCTAAATATTTAAGAATTTCAAAATGAACGAAATTACATTAGCAGAAGAATTGTATGAGCAGAAGTTCTGATTGTTTAGAAGCAATTTGGATGAATAGGGTATTAATTTGTCTAATGGGTCAGATTTATTCTCCCACTTTGGAGTTAGTCTCACTCTCCACCATAGCATGTTCAGGTAGACTGCCTGTACATTCTAGCAGATCTTTCATTCTCCAGCTCTGTTCCCTATGATGTTTCTTCTGTGGTATTACTACCAGAAGTCTGTGGATAACTTTGGCCCCTTTGTACACAGAAGCAAAGAGCAAGGTGTTCTCAAAAAGAAGGTCTGAGATGCATAAGTGATCTAATCTACAGCTGAATAAACATGCCATCTTTTTTGGCAGACTGAGTGCCTTCTATAAACCTCCCCCATCTGTCAAGCCTTCTGTGCAGAGCAGAAAAGTGCATATTTTGAGTTCACTATAGACAGTCACACCAAGATAAATGTTGCTACTGCATCCGTGGGTAGCTTCAAGTTATGGTTAATCTTATGGAGTGATTGTGCAGCTGTGCAGTGAATTGAGTCTATTCACTCCTCTGACAGAAAATGTTTGAGTGGTTGGTTGCTTTTTTTCCTTTGGTAGGATGGTTTTTCTCTGTATCAGCAAGCTGATCTGTGTCTCAGTGCAGCTGTATGATTGCTGTTCTGATTTGGGGAGGAGGCACAAGGTAGGAAGAGTGAAACAGTCCCTTTGTTGATAGTTTGCACTCCTTCTGTTCAGGGTAATGTGCAGCTGCTTTCTCTGAAGAGCTGCTCAAGAAGTTGAGAATAGAGAATATCGCTTTTTACTCCCCATTGACAAAAGCAGATACGTGGGAGCACAGATGTCAAAAAAAATCTTAATGTAAGCCAGTGATGTTTAGAGTTGTGATGACCCATCCTCACATCAGAGTGCCAGCTGGGAAGAAACCTTTTTTTCTCTTCGTCCTAGCATTGTCTCCATTGCAGCCTGCCTAACAGTGATTGTGAAGAATGGGGAGACATGCTGTGGGTCGGGTTTGATGTTGGTACCAGTGATTGAGAGACTTCTCAGTACTCATTACTAAGAACTCATCAGTAAGCCCATTTTTCAATATTACCAGTTCTCTGAGCTTTCTATTGTCCTTTGATACTTTTGCTCCTTTTCTGTAACCCTCAATCCTCCCAAGAGTCTTCTGAGAGCTTTGTCTTCTACAAATTTTTTTGAAGGAAAGCAAGAGCTCTTCACTCTTCAAGTTACCTTTCTTTAGAAGGGTTTCTTGCTTTGGGGTTTTTCCCCAAAACCTGCAACTGTTGATTTTGGGGGAAAAGGAGGAACGATGTGTTTGTTACATTGTCCTACCAAGTTCCTTTGATCTGTGGGTTGTGTTATCATTGTTCTGATTTCTAAGGGTAGTGGGGGTGTGTCTGTGCACACAACTTATTACCTTTGCCATATCTTTTTGCCCCTCAACAAAAGTAAAAGTATAAAACCCAGCACTTCTGCCATATTAGTGCTTCAGTGACTGGTTCTTGTCTGGTTTAAGAAATTACCTATGGAGTAGGAAGGAGTTTGATTTATGGAAAAGAAAGGAAAAATACAGCTTAGATGAGAAATTAGCATCTGCAATTAAAATAGGTATAAATCCTTCCCCTTCTTTGATGCTTCTGCATGACCCTACCTTTGTTAGTGGTAAGGAATCAGTAAAAGAGAACCCACTTGTACTTGATGTTGCAGTTTTTTAGAATGGAGTGGAAAAGTACATTAAAATGCTGTTTATGCTTTCTTACTCAGAAAGAACTTATTGTTGACTAATGAAAAATACCTTGGTGTTCCTTCACTATCACATCTCTCCATATCAGGTTGTCTTGAACTGAAAGGGAGAAACAAAGAATTTATTTCTCAGCTTCACCTGAAACTTCAAAAGCAATTGTATGATTAAGTTGCAATCCGTTTAAGAGGACTTAATGTATTTTAAAATTGTTTTTTTAATTGAAGCATTTGTTTCAAGACAAGCTTTATTTTACTGATTTTTTTTTTTATTTATTCTTAAATGATCCAAAGCTAAAAGCTGTTTTAAGACTATGAGGAGAACTGAAAAAGGTCAAATTACACCAGTGATTTTAATTTTTTCTGATTTGCATGCCCTGGTAAATTTCCCAGAGGAAATTGATTCCTTTACAAGAATTTTAAGCCTCTCTGAGAATAAACTTGCCTTCTTCATTTTTCTTCCTGGACTCTGGAAAATAGTGCGTAAACTTTACCAGTACCTGAAAGTTACAAGGTGAAAAGCACTGAATGATATGGATCACTGGTGTAAGCCTGAAAGCTTGCAAGGGAGTTTCACACTCCTATTTCAGTTGGAGTAGTGTGTTTTGTTGAGAAATCCTGTTTGAGCTAGGGTGTCATACAAATGGCTGGATGCAAATAAGTAATATTATACTTTTCAGTTGTATAGTTGCTATTGCACTGTGCAGCTATTTGCTGTCTGTGGATATTTTGGACTCCCGCTTCAGAAAGGATACAAATCATATTTATTGCTTGTATTGAAAGTCAGAACCCTCTTTTAAGAAAATTAATTGCAAAGTATGTAGACCATTAGCTATTCCGCTGTAAGCTCTGAAATGTTTCCCATAAGTTATAAAAGTCTTGGTGATGGTAAATGCAGGTTAACTGTGTATGTGTTAAAATTGGTAAGGTGTAATTTTTGTCTTTTTACTGTATATCAAAGGTGTCCAAGGCTTTTCATCATTTTGTTATTAGCTTGTTTTAAAACTGAAATAAAAGCTAATGCAGAGCCTTTGGTTTCAAAGCAGAATTAATCTTGCACAATTTTTTAAAACAGTTTGCATCTTAAGGATATGAATTTTTCTCTTGGCAATTCACTACAGGTATAGAATTTGGAATTCTTAGGAAAACCTGCACTTTTATTTTCAAAAATTACCCACAATAAGTGCCTCCCTTTGTATGTTTTTTTTAATGGATGGTGATTCTAAAGAAAGTTACATCTGTAAATGCTGTAAGAGCTTGCAGTTAAATTACTTACATAAATGCAGAGTGTCACAACTTGTAAAGCTCCCTTATGCTCTTTTTCCTTCTTGTCCTGTTTTTGTTTTTTCCAGGTATGCATTCCTCAACAGCCACAGAACTATTTGTTACTGGAGCTTTGCCAACCTCTGGAACATTTCCACCAACATCTGCTTTATCAGCGTATCCGCATCCCAACACTTTCAGCAGTAGAAACTTTGCTACTACCCCTTCTCTTACTCTTCAAGATACTACTTTCAGTGCTACATCAAACGGTCTCTTAACTACCCATGATCCTCTATTACAGATTAAAACCTCGCAAGGCACTGTTCCCACCGCTTTGACATTCGAGCGCCTGGGCAGTTCTGTTCTAAGTACCAGCATACCACCTCAGTCATCAACATACCGTTCTGCTCAAGAATCTGCACCCCACCTTTTGCAACCTCAGTTTAGCTTGTTGCCTTCGACCCTGGGAGGAGCTCAGCAGGCGTCTCAGGCGTACAGCACATCTGTCTTCACTGGTTCCACTGCTTCGATCGACAGAGCACTTCAGCGAGAATGTAGTGTCATTAAACACCATCAGCGGCCTTCAAGCACTCAGTCTGTTCAGCCTCAGCTGACTGTTTCACAGCATTCCTTACACAGCTATTTAACGAGTACAAGTGGAGTCAGTTTTCAGGATACATCTAGGCACTCGGCATTATCCTGCAGTCCGGTTGGAGATGTTACTCAGGTGAGCAATGGAGGACCACAGCAGAAGACTTCTCAAGTCACGGTGGAACTTGCTCAGTCGTACACATCTGCAATTCCATCACCTGGTTTTCCATCTGCTTCCACAGCAAAAGTGAAAAACTGTTCCATGAAGCAGCCTCCGAGGTCAACAAAGACCCCCAAACCTCAAAGTGTAGCTCCCACTGTGCAGACACAAAGCTATGCCAAAACTGCACAAAACCAGAGTTCTGTCATTACAGGCCAAGCACAGATCTATTCTACAGCACAGCTCCCGAGCCTCTTGTCAGTCAGTCAGTCCCAAAACTATGTTTCATGCCAGGCTCAGAATGTGCCACCTGTCAGTCACTCACAGGATTTCTCATCCGGCAAGGTGGAGAAGCTGCCCTCGCTGTATAAAACATTGACTTTTTCTGGGCAATCACAAACTATTACTTCTGATAGTGAGACTCTAAGTTACTCCTCAGAGGAACAGGTATTGACCTCAGTTCCAAATGAGAACTACTCTGAGCAAATGAGGGAACTTTCTTCAGTCAGCCAGTCTCAGAGCTATTCTTCTAGTCACTCTCAGGGTTTATCTCCAGTTACCCAGTCCCAAGTTAATTTTTCATCTCAATCACAAGTTTTATCAGCTGTCAGTCCTTCAGAAAGCTATTCTTCAGGGCAGTCTTTAACATTAACATCACCTTCTCTTTCCTTTAATGCCTCTCCTCGGGTACAAACTCTTCCAGCCTCAAGTCCTAATCAAAGCTATATTTCTTTACATTCTTCTCAGAACTCTCAATCACAAGAATCCTCCTCTCCGCAGTCTCAAAAGTTTTTGCCATCTGTCCAGTCTCCTTTTGCATCCCCAGCTCATTCACAGACGCTGCAGAACAGCAGGACTTCATCAGAAACAAAGTCCTATGTTAAGAGGAAGTCTGACTCTAATTTGTATGCCTCATCAAAACAAGAGGAGGAGTTATCAATGCAGGAGATGCAGGCATTGCAACAGCAAGCTACTCTTGAATCTTCCACTCAAAGCCTAACTGAGGAGGAAATCAATGCTCAGGATGCATCCTATAGGGTCTCAAAAGCAAATGACAGATACTCTCAAAGTGTAATCAGAAGTAACTCTCGTCTTGAGGATCAAGTTGTTGGACTTACTCTTCAAGGAACAAAAAAAGATGAAAGAATGGTCGGTTCTGTGGAACAGCTTTCCCAACACATTGGCCATATCAGTAGCCTAAGCCACGACATGAAAAAGACAGCTAATTTAATGCGAACAACACAAGTAACTGTGAGTGCTAAAGAAATGAACCAACAACATTCTCTTATGCATAAGGTACATGAAAGTAAAACTCAAGAACAGCAAGGCCAAGTCATTAGTACACCATCGCAGGTTCAGTCTCATGCTTTGAGACATGGCCATCAGCTGTGTTTGCCCAGTGCACAGGTACTTCTGGAGTCAACCTGTGACTTGCAGATTCTTCATCAGTCAATACTGCAGTCGAGTTTAGGACAAGCAAAAGCATCACCACAAGTGCAAAGAATACAGAGTCCTCAACAGGTGACACATCCATTCCTTCAGATGGATGGTCATATTATTCAAAGTAATGGGGGTCATTCTCAGCAGCAGCTTCATAGTCAGAATTCAGAAGTAATGAAAATGGACATTTCTGAGTCTTCAAAACCACTACAGCAACATTTGACAGCAAAAGATCATTTTACTCAGACAAATCAGCATGATTCAAAAAATCAATTTGTTTCTCTTAGTTCAATATGTTTCCCAGAATCTATACTTCTCAGTGATGAGAGGAATATATTATCCAATGTGGATGACATCTTAGCAGCAACAGCAGCAGCCTGTGGAGTGACACCATCTGACTTTGCTAAACCAGCTTCTAATGAAGAGGAAATCCAGACTGTCGAAAATAGTGAGGAGTCTAAAGCACAGTTCCGATCACTGGATGTAAGACATGTGTCTTCTGTTTTCAGTGCCTCACCTGCTGTAGTTGGAAAGCCAGCAGGCAGAAATAATGTTTCTCTGAATGGAGGCCAAATTACTCTGAATCTTACACCAGTGTCAACAATACAGACAAAAACTGTGAACCTGGATCAACAGCACAGTGAAATTTCTGATCAAAATGTGCCAACAAGAATGACCTCTCCCTCCCTTGTTCCTGGTCAAGAAGAGCAGGAACAAGGGGCTGTTCGAGTTAAGAAACAATCCAGCATCAGTCATGAATCTGAAGAAGATAATGACGCTTCTGTTGATGGTACACTGAATGCAAGAGACACAGAGTTTGTTTCAAGTGGTAGGAGCCTAAGTGAAGAAAGTGCTGCTTCAGAGAATGATTTTAATATGGGTGGTGATGATGGTACAGTAGCAGGTAACCAGTCAAAGGTTCCATTGCAGCCGCTCTCTGTGCCCCAGAGTGGAGATGGAGCCATTAGTAGAACTGAAGAAGAATGCCAAGATCTAACTCAAGGGAGCCTTCAGAAGAAAAAAAGCAAAGGAAAAAGCCAAAACAAAAATGCTGCAGAAGATGACGGTGCAATTCAGAAACAGGTAAAAAGAAGTGGACAGTGTAAACGTCAAAATTCAAGAGGAAGTGACTCATGTTTCACATACTCTTCTCCTGTTTCTGAGAGTTGTTATGATGCTTACCAACATCAGGAAAGAATGAGGCAAAAAATTAAAGAAGTCGAAGAAAAACAGCCTGAAGTCAAAACAGGATTTATTGCATCTTTTTTAGACTTTCTAAAGTCTGGGCCCAGGCAACAGTTTTCCACTCCAGCTGTGCGAATGCCAAACAGGACTAGGCGACCAGTTACACAAATAGTTCGTGCCCCTTCCTTACAGCCCCCCGCAAAGCCTCAGCCAGCCACAGCAATACCTGTAGCTCCTGAGGTCAGTGGAGAAAGTCCAACCAAAAAAGCTGATGAAGAACTTAAGAAAAATTTAGAAACATTGCCTTCGTTTTCATCTGATGAAGATGATTCTGTGGGTGGTAACCATGATCTGCAGAAGAGCATCTCTACTGCATTGTCAGCCCTGGATGACACATCTGATAGAAAGATCAAATCAGGTAAAATGGTCACTACAGTGCATATGTTGAAGGCGATTTCTGTAGCTGATGGGGAAAAAAAATAAGAATTTTAGCTGCCTTCAGGTAAAGGTTTTGATTTGGTATAGTTTTGGCCATAATGAAGAGTTTTGTTCAGCAGGTATATTGACTATTGACTAAACTGTTTTCCACAGTTAAAAAATATGTATATAAACTTGTCCATTCTACTTAAGTAGAACTCTTGTAATACCAGAAAGTTATTTTTGGCCAGAGTTGGAAGAATACTTGTGTTCTCTTCAATTATGGCATAGAATGCTGAATATGATTTTCATCTGGAAACCCCAACAAACCATCATATCAGAGGTTCTAGACCTATTTTTTAAAGAAACTTACCAAGAGAACATACTAATAATTGCCGTCATCAGATGTTAAGTTCTCAGGCAGAGTTAAACATGCACTTTCTGTGATGATAGAATTGCACAGAATATGTTTATGAAGCTTTTGCACTTCTAAACTGAGCACTGTTTTGGCTGGGCTTGTCCAAGGTGGGAGTCATTTGAGTTTGATTTCATATTGATCAGAAGTGTTGCAACTCCATGTTGATACATTGCTAGCGAAAGAACAAAATCTGGGAAAGGTTCTTTTGGGCAGGGAAAGACAGGCAGCAGCCACTGTAGTAATAGTTTAGTGTAGTAATAGCAGCCAGTAGTAATTAGTTTTCCACACGCTTTTCAGTTTCATTTGTGGTACATCTGTGCTGTACCTCCGTGTTCACAGCTTTTAAGTGGTGCTGCTTTGTTTTGACGTGTTTTCAAGATACAGCATACTTTTGCTTAGATAAATCTTTTCAGTCAATTTTTTTTCCCCTGTCTGGTAAGCAATTAGAAACTATCCAGCCAATCATGTAAGTGTACTAATTCAAAAGAAATACCACTGTCTTCTGAAATACAATACTTCATATTAATTACTAGTCTGTATTCTTCTGTGGATGTTTTTATGTAATTATCTTAAGTTCATGCATTTTGGAAAGTCTGTTAGAGAAGATGATGTTCCTCCTGTGTCTTTCAGTTGAATATGTATTTTAAACAAGAAGCCAATGACTGTTTTTCTTCCTTAAAAGCCAAAAATGTGGACAGTGCCCAATGTGAGCCCCTTGCTGAAGTTTGTTAATTTTAATAAGCTATTTCTCTGTACAACGTCCAAAAGAAATATTTCAAAGAGTTTTTTTTGTTGGGTGGACGTTTTCATTAGTGTTTTATTTGCACTAATTTCTTTTGCAATGTTATTGTATCTTCTTTATTGTCCATAAGAATGTAATATTTATACCACCAGTTTCTTGAATTCACCTTCCTGATTTGTTATATACAAGACTGTTCATACATTGTACAAGATGCTTAGTAATGACATCTTAATTGCCAGTGTTTTGTAGGTTTTCTAATAATTCCCTCTTTCTTTTTTTGCACTAAGTATAGAAAGGCAAATATTAAAATACAGTCTTTTGTTGGTAGTACTTAAGTAGCACATGAACTTTTATCTGCTGTTCTGAAGAATGTGTAACTGTACTTGAGGAACTAATAATGCTGTGTCTAATTAAAGCTGGCATGGCTTTCACTGAACAAAGAAATAGAGTATATTTGCAATAATGTGATGTGATATCTCTGGAAGAACACTTCATGGCTTAACAATTTTGCTGAATTGATTTAATGACTTCACATATTTGTTATATAGCTTTTGCATTGACACATTAATTTGACACATCATTTGTTTGGGGTAACTTTTGTGTTATGTTGTTCTTTTTGTAATTTTTCAAGTGAAAAAGTCAACAATATGAATGCAACGAAACTGTAAAACTGTTAAGTTGCTTAAGTGATAGTAGTAATTGTGTTATAGCTAATATAACTTGATTTCTTTTAGATCAGCAAGTCAGTGTTAAAACTAATATGTGTAGAAGACTATAATATCTAAAACAAGATTCTAATTTTTTTCAGGTAGGAAAGAATAATAATTTTGAAAGGTGGGACTTTCCTTTGGCTCTTTCAAATAGAGGAGGAGAAGAATATTCTTTTCGTTCTTTGTTTTGTATTCTCAGTTCTGATTGCTTACCTCTGTTAATATTAAAAATCATTAGGATTGCCAAAGTTTTAATCTGGAACTTCCAGTTATATTATCACAAGATCTAAATGATAAATGTCAAAGTCATTCAGAAAATGCTTTCTTATTTCATGTGTATTTCTGTAATCCAATTTAAAAAGACTCAATTGGAAACAAGAGTCAGTGTTGTAAACTTCACTGTTGTGTTTGCTTATTGTCACAAAGCACAGCAGTATTTCCTGATGATCACGTCTGTAACTATCAAGTTGTTTTCTGATGCATTCAGCTTTGTTAATTCTAGATGCTAACAGATGCAGCAATTTAATACAAACAGAGGTATATTAGCTACAGTATTTTGGTTTGGTTTAAGGTTTAGTTGTGGCCAAGATACTGCTTCTATTTTAAGTCCTAGAACAGGTGTTTTCCCTAGAATAGTTGCTTTTACTACATATAGTAACAGAAAATAAGAAAAATATAGTTCCCATTTTACACTGCTAGCCCTTGATAATTTGTTTAACTAAAATTTGGATTTTTTTCTTCAGAAACTGAAAAGATGACAGTTGTTACTGCTGCTGCCATGGCCACTACTGCTGTAATAAAGCAGGAATCTGCACAGACAGCTGCTCCTGTAGGCAATGTGCAAGAGAAAGTGAATCCAGCTGACCCCTTAAAAGTAGCTCAACAGGATGCTGTGACTTCAGAACAGTTGGCAAAAATTCAGGCAACTGTTGCAATAGAAGGATGTACTGACGAGGAGAATATGGACAGTGGAGGAGAGGGCATGTACAGAGAACGTGATGAATTTGTAGTGAAGATTGAAGATATAGACACACTAAAGGTAATCTGAATATTTGCTGGGGGGGGGGGAAACATCACAAAAAACTGCATATGAATTTAGCCTCAACAAACTACTGAAAGGGGAAAGGCTGCAGATTAGTTTTTTGTTTCTATTCTAATATTCCCTGATTTCTGCCAAAATGCCTTAAAAGTGTCTTTCTAGTGCAAATTAGAAATGTGTTTTGAATGTACATGACCCATTTTATGCCACATACACAATAAAGTAAATCTGTGTGCTGGTAACCTCTGTTAGAGTGTGGAATTACCTATTTTATTATTAAAAAGCATGAATTTTTCACAGGAGGTTGACGGCTTTTGTTTTTAAGATAGGAGTAGACTTTCAAGTGTATGGTATCAAGGAAATGATACCATAAAAAAATTGGACTCTTGCAAAACTTTTGAATGGAGTTGTCCTTCCTTCCTTTTTTTTTTGTAAGAAGTTTTGCTTGGTTTTCTGACAAGAAAAGGCTTTCATAACCAGCTGTCCAACTCTTCACAAGAGTCTGTGTGAATTTTCTTGGTTTGGTTTGATTTTTTTTCCCTCCTCCATTTTAAATTCTTTGCATGTTTACCTTTCCTTTTGTGCCTACCATAGCCAGTAATATTTTTACTGTTAGAAAACTTCTAATGCTTTGATTACTTGTCTTACTTTTACGTGTTCTTGTGAGCTGCTGTTTTAAATTAATTTGTGTAGTTTTGTCACATAAAACAAATGATATCAGTTTTAAATATTTCCTTGTCACTTATAAAATAATTTTATGTTCTTACAGGTTGCTTTGCAAACAGGAAAAGAGCCTCCAGCTATCTGGAAAGTACAGAAGGCTTTACTGCAAAAGTTTGTTCCTGAAGTGCGAGATGGACACAGAGAGTTTGCTGCTACTAATAGTGTGAGTCTTAAAAATTCCTTATGAAACCCCATGGAAGCTGATTTCTTTAATAGAAGTCTAAGAAACAAACTGAAATATAATTCTAGCATACATTCTTAGCAATCATCCGTAAGGAAAATGGAACCTAAATATATTCATGAGCAGATTTTTTGCTTTCCAGTGTGGGTTCTTTGGTATCATTTAGGCTCCATAAAGGAACAAGTTTTTCCAACCAGAATAAAGTCAGTGGAAACAGGCTTTTCTGCAGTAGGAATGATACAGAGAGGGTACAATTTCAACAGGCAGCCTTTTGCCAGGCAGATAATCCTTTTTGGGATAACACATGTGGAGAATATAATAAGGGGAGAAAATGAAACTCAAAGAACCAAATGCCTTATTTTCCTTAATTTTAAATATTATCTGGAAATCTGATGGAGAATTTTTCATAAGTTTTAAATGGTGTAAAATGGCTTATCTTTGTATGTAAACACATATTTTTAAATGGACTTTTTTCTCTAGTGAATTTTTTAATTGTTAAATTGACTAATTTTACTTAACAGAAACATTTGTGGTTTGTTTTTTTTCTTGCAGTATCTTGGGTATTTTGGGGATGCAAAAACAAAATATAAACGAGTGTATGTGAAGTTTGTTGAAAATGCAAACAAAAAGGAATACGTCAGAGTATGCTCAAAAAAACCACGAATCAAGCCTGTGCAGTCAGCAAGGTATTTAACTTCAATTTGCTTTTCATTTTGCCATATTGTTTCCCTATTAAGAACACACCTATTTTAACATCAGAAGTTATAACTCTGGATTATGTTAATTCTCCTTTAAGATGGAAACTGAGAACTGTCTGTTTTGCTTTAAGAAATTAAATAGAAATTAATGCCGTTTCAGGACTTCCCCTTCCTCTAATCTGTTCAATAATCACTTATTTTGGAGGCATTAGGGTTCCTCGTGCTATTTTTTTCTGTCATCTTCTGCCATAGAAGCCTCCTGGCTTTTCATTTTCTTTTCACTGCATGATATATTTATGTAGAGCGGTCAGATCCCACCTCTGTCTTTGTTTCACTTAAGCTGGATTAAGCAAGTTCTTCAATTTCCTTGTCTGGGGCAGGTTTTCCATTCTTCTCATTGTTCTGCTGCCTGTTGCTTCCATCCATTTTGGTTTGAGATCTTATTCTCTGACAGACAACTAGGATTATTCCAGAAGATACTGTCAGTGTTTTTGCTGTACATTTCACTGCTTTCCCATTTGACCTTTCCCACCTTGACAAAAATCTTACCTAGTGCCTCCCTGCCATGGGGAATGGTGTTCCCTGCCATGCTCTCACACATTATTAGTCCCAAAGTGCATAACTTTGTACATACGATAACATTCCAGTTTGTTCTCCTCTTGTGAGTGGTGGGAAGAGAGAGGAGAGGAGTATTCTGGTTTCTTATTCCAGACCTGAGGATCCTCCATTTCCTTCATTTTTACGTGGACGATATTCTCTCCCATTTTTGTATGGGTACAATATCCCAAATTCACTTTGTCACCAAACGTTAAATCTCACCGATTACTAGTATTTTTTTCAAGTGTGCCAAGTCTGATTTTTTCATTGACTAATCAATTTTAGTATTAGCTCCAATCTCTTATAGCTCATAAATTCTATTAATATTGGGCAGTTTAAAGTTTCTGTACCTGTTTATCTAATTATAAAGTTGGAATATTATTTAGTCATAGACAGTTGAGAATAATTATTATATAAAAAATATAATAATGTGTATGTCCTAATTCGCAGTTGCCGGTGACAGTGAAATAAGTGCATATAATCAGTGGAGAATATCATCTGGTTAAATAAAACTGTAGCTATATTATTAGTGCTAAAACTTGTGTGATAATTATTTTCATAAAGATCATCTTCATAACATTGCAGGACTCTTCATTGCAAACCTAGTAACATCAAACCCCCTGATCCACCAACACCAAAACCAACAGCAACAAAAGTCTCTTCTGTGAAACCCAAAGCTAAACAGCCAAAGGTAAAGGCTGAACCACCACCAAAGAAAAGGAAAAAGTGGAAAGAGGAGTTTTCATCTTCACAGTCTGATTCTTCACCTGAGGCCCAGAGTGAAGAGGATGGTGAGCAAGATACCATTGCTGGCATCTAGGCCCATGTGAACTTAACTGAAAAGAATATTATAAAATTACATTGTTTGGTCATGCACATTTGTCTGTATGAGCTTCAGAAAGAAAATGTAAAATCTGACAGGGCCATGCAAAATGAGTTTCTTAAAATTTTTTACCTTCTGATTGTATATGAGTAAATGTGTACAATTGAAGTTATCTTAAATGTAGTTTATCAGCTAGATAAATACATTTTTTACTACTTACTTTCTGCAATGGGTTCAACTGTAGGAGGAGAAGCTGATTTGATTTTTTGAATACATCTCAAGAATTAAATTCTTCATTAATTTCCCATTGCAACTGCATGTCATGTCAAAAATAACATTCCTCTGATGCTTGTCTGCATGCAGATGTGAGCAGAATTCAGATGCTGCTGCTGTTTTTTCAAAACCCAAGGAGAAAAAGCAGTTGACTTTTTGGCTGCTTCATGGCTTGTCTGAATGCCAGCTGTTCAAATGGAGCCTGCTGAGCGGATTTGCTCTTAAGACATTCGTGGAACATTGAGATTGAATGTTTGCAGTAATTCTCCAGAACAGAAAGGGATTTCTGAAGTTTGCAGTGTTTATAGAGGTTACCTGTGGTAGCAGATGCATAGTGCACTTTGCAGGGTTCTTTTTGTTTCTTTTCTGTATGTTCAAAGCAAAGCTGTGTATCACTGATGGTTTATGTTGCTGCATTTCTAAAGCATCTTGGTGACTTTTAAATATAGGCAAGGTACTATTGGTATACTGAAACACTGCCTCTGCTGAGGACAGCACCTTTAAAATATTATTTTTCAACCAAACTTGCCCAAGTAACCATTGATATGTACCACATATTTAAAATATCAGGTAACCTGGTGATGATAGTCGTCACAGAACTGTGTATATCTGAGGAAGTTTAACAGCTAAATTACAGCAAAACCCTGATGCCAGACATGGAGCCTATGAAACACTTTCACTAGTACTGATGACTACTCCATGTACATGTTTGAAATTGCTTATTCAGAGGAATCTTTTGGTTTATCATAGATAGCACAAATATGCCTACGTTGCTTCACTGGTAAATTTGCTTTACATGGGGTTTTTTTAGTTGAAACATTAGTTGTTTAAATCAAGTCAATCAAACGTTGACTTTGATGGTATGCAGGCTCCTAAGTGACACCAATGCTCTGGATTTTTTTTGTTCTGTTGGACAACTTCAAATTTTGAAGTTTTAGGAGGTACTTGCACTGACATGAAACCTGCACTTAGGACACTTTGCTTGACTGAAGTTATTTGTTACCATTTTTCTCTTTCATCTACAATAATAGAAAAATGTTTAAATTCCAGAAAATTGTAATCTAAATGCTGATATTAAAAAAAAAAAAAAAACAACTGAGCCATTTCTTACCATATTTGTGTCTACTCCTGTTTTTGGCATGTAAGTAGCTTATTACAATTGTGACTGCAGTGAGTTTTAATCTCTTGGGGTACCAGTAGGGGTCACTTTTGTATTTTGAGAGAAGCCTTCAGTTTTGAAAAGCACAAATATTTGCAGGATATTGGAGGAAAAAAATTAATTCTATTCTGATTAATTTTCAGAGGTTGTACCTCCAGCTCCCCTTGTCACTCGCTTCTTGAATACCAGAGCTATGAAAGAGACTTTTAAGAGCTACATGGAGTTGCTTGTTAGTATTGCCTTGGATCCAGACACAATGCAAGCCTTGGAAAAGAGCAATGGTACAGTATGTTTAACATTTGTATGTTCCTACTAGATTTTAAGGTTATTAATCAGTAAAGCAAATGTTTTAAAGAAAAATAACACAAACCTACTGAAGGTAGAAAGAGTTTCGAGTGTGTTTGCTTTCTTATGAAGAAATACACTTACAAGTAGTTCTGGCTCTTGCTACTATTACAATTCTGCTTTTCAAACTCTGGAATCTTAAAAATCTTATCAAAGAAAATTGTATTAATACATTTTCTTTGAGGACAAAAATATTTGGATTTATTTACCCTAGTAGACTCTAGAATAGGAGTTGAACCTTCTATTTCTCAACATTTAGGAAAATACTTACCTATAAAGATGAAGGTCCCAAAAGAGAAATCATTTCTTGCATTACTTAGTTGCAGGCTGTTGTTCTGTACTATATTCTATTTGCCTCTACTTAGAAAACCTATTTTCTAGCCTCTCCTTTCCTGGTTTGTTCCAATCAGTGAACACTCACCTCAAGATTTCAGACCCATGCATTATGTCAGTAGTCCCCTTAACAGCAAAGAAATTGACTTTATAAATAAAAGGCTCCATACTGAGCTGTAAATTGTCATTCATGGCCACATGCCTGTGTTCAACTGTATGTTGTGCAATCCACAGTGGTTTATCAGATAACTTTTATCAGTAAGCACTTTCCTCAATTGCTTTTGTTACAAGTGCCAGCAGGGTAATCTCTTGTAAAATGGAATAGCAAATGTCAAAACAACATACTTGTCTTCATAAAAGTGCCAGTTGTATTGCACAGAAGAGGATTATCTAGGAAATGGGGTGAAATTGTTGCTAAAATTTATGCTCTGTAGTGCTCTATCTTAATTTTTCCTTTCAGCAAAGAAAAGTCAGAGAAGGAGCAGGAGTGCAGTCAGCAATTAAACTGCATAATATCTAGACCAGTTTAGCCAGCTGATCGGAAAAAAATGTTTTTCTCTACTGTTTGAAATCAGTTTATGTGCCAACTGCTTTAATTTTTACTTTCTAAATTTATTTAGAAATTAATTAATTTATTTCCTTTCTAAATCTTAATGAGTCAAAGTACACATTGAAGATGAGTCTCATTTCTGTGCATCTCTTAATAATCAGCCTCTGTGGGTTTTTAACGTGTCTTTTAGATGAGCTGCTTTTGCCTCACATGAGAAAAATTGATGGTATGCTGAATGACAATAGGAAAAGGCTGCTTCCCAAATTACGCTTGGATCATGCTTTCAAGGTATGCTCTTTCAAAGTCTAGAATTTTAGAAGTCATGTTTTAAGTAAGACATTGAACACATACCATACCAGACACGATTTAAAACCCAGAAGGCACATTTTTAACTGAAGTGAATACAAATTTGAAAGAGAGATAAATTTAGTGCTTGTATGTAGCATTTGGAGAACATTTTGTGATGGAGGAGTTTTTAGTACGAAGGTAAAGATCTGGGTTTAATCCCCATGCTTTCTGGTTCATTCTCAAGCATTTTCTCTTTTAAACTTCTCAGGTTTGCCAAAAGAAAATCTGTTTCCTGTCCTTCTAGAACTTTTGGTTAAGTGATTGTATTGCCTAAAAATAAACTTTTACATGAAATAGCTATGCTGTGGAGCAGATGTCTGAATTTCTTTGAAGTAGAGAACATGATCAGAGGAGTTTAAAACCAGGACAGAGGGACTCAAGAACAACTCATTTGTGTGTTCTTTCATGTATCTTCAGCATGGCAGGTTGAGAAAAGTGTGGATAACAAGCCCATATTTCAGCAACTTTGACACATTAATAAAATAACAGGTCTGGATGTGGACAGGGAAGACAGAAGCCGTACCATCTCAGTAGAGAGAAGGTAAACAGGAGGATAATCACTAGTTCCTGCCATTCCCACCCGCCCTCCAGGCAGCAAGGCAGATTTTGCAAGTGCAATAAAGTCAATTAAGGTTATTTTCACTCATAGAATCATTTAGGTTGGAAAAGACATTTAAGATCATCAAGTCCGGCTGTTAACCCAGCACTGCCAAGTGCACCACGAAACCCTGTCCCTAAGCACCACATCTGCACATGGTTTAGACACCTCCAGGGACAGTGACTTACCACTTCCATGGGCAGCCTATGCCAGTGCTGGATAACCCTTTTAGTGAAGAAATTTTTCCTAGTATTCAATCCAAACCTCCCCTACCCCAGCTTGAGGCCATTTCCTGTTGTCCTACTGCTGGGGAATAAAAAACACCTTTTTGTCCATATCTATAATCAGACTGGTTATTTGTTCTTGTAACTGTTTTGAGACCAACAACAGTAAAGCAGACTTGTCTATAAACATATCAGACCAAACTTGTTGTTTTGCCTTTCTTTTACTATCTGCCCAAAGTACAGAGATGCTTGGAGAATTAGCAGTGTCTTTGTACTGCTGTGAGCTTGTTTTTGACAGCTAGGTGAGCAGAGAGATAATAACAGACTTGAAAGCTGTGCTTTTTCATCGTGATATCTTTGAGAGAGCCTTTTTTTCCCCCAGCCCATTCCTGGCAAGTCTTGTATGACACAAAGTGACCTTTCAGGGTTGAAAATGTCATCAGCTGGTGAAACAGCTGTAAGGCACGTGATTCTTGAACTTTTTTAATGTTAGTTATGCTCTTTTCCCAATGGCTGTACAAGATTTACCTGCTTGGACAGGGTTTCTTGTGGCTTCCTCCTTGGAGTAGGAGGGCCTGGGGTGGGCTCTGTAATTTCACACCATACACAGAGCCTCAGAGAACTGGTGTGTGTTAACCCTCTGTTTCTGCTTTTCTTTCATGACAAGAGTATTGTGTTAATAGTTATTAATATGGCTGCTTCTTTTTGACCTGTCTGTGCAGGGATAGGCCAATTAAGTAGGATACAAATTTGTAGAATTTTAGTTACATTTACAGTACACAAAAAGTGAGAGGTAGCTGAGTTTGTTTTTTCCCAGTTTAAGGGAAGAAAGCTAATAAATTTTCTGTAATGCCAACATGTAATTACAACTGCTTATTTAGTTGGAGTTCATAAGGAATCCCATAGATTTGCTTTGTGTTCACTTAGAAGCAGATTATGCATCATATCTAAAGTTAACTTAAGCCTGTATTTCATCATATGAGCTGCAAGAATTTAATGGAATTAAAGGATCTAAGGAAGGGATCAGCTTGTGATGTCACCTGAAAGATAAAAAACCTTTTATGTTTTTCCTCTCTTGTGAAGGCACCAACTTGTGTCATCCTTGGGTCAATATTTTGGATAAAAATGAAATGCCTGTTTCTCATCATACATGTTTGTGTTAGGAAAATGCATTTGATACTCTTTAAGGTTTGAGTTAATTTGATGATTAATACAGGAAGGTCTGTTCCTGTTCCACCTCTGATCAAATAATTGGTTCAGATATTAGAGCTGAATGAGGCACTGAAGGAACCAATAAGCAAAAAGTATAATTTGTCATTCACAGGTATCATTCAGTTTGAATATTTTGATGATTCTGCATTGATAGACGTGGATGAATTTAGTATTTGTTTTCCACTGGATACAGTTAATATAGAATATGTTGGCACTTTATTACAAACCAAAGCAGTCACTGTTAGGTGATTCCGCCTGTAACATTTTGTTATAGTTCTAATGGTTTCTTGGATCCTTTGAGATAACAGATTTTATAAACAAAAGTAGGAAATACTAGCCTTGCTTTAGTTGAAGCTCAGTAGGTGAAGCATCTTAGTTAAATTGTGTAAATTTAATTTGAAAATAGTTATCACCATTTTATGTCTCCTGCTCTCAAAGATGTAGAAATCACTACTATTTTCTTCTTCATTCCAGTTCAGATTTGTCTGGTTTAGGTCAGCGGTGTGGCCATGTAACTGTTCTGGCTCTTGGGAATTCTCCAGAGGAAGGCAGAAGTTACCAGGGCCCTTTGACACTGAAAATCTTATCTTGAGGAAGGATATTGTAGTGGATAGAAAAACTAAATAATTTAAACCTGTTGAAGTTGTTCCAGTTTGAAAGGGAGCCTGGATATGGACAGGTTGGCTTCTCGAGGTTACTGCTACCACTGTGCAACCACCTCCGTGCAGGGGATTTTATAGCTTTTTATTGAGAGATTTGTTTAATAAAGTAAAAAAATGGCTAATATATGTAAAGAGCTAATAAATTTTAGGTAGGGGAGGCTGTTGGATTCTAGTGCTGTTTGTTAAAAGAAAATATAAAAATTGGGTCAACTTTGTATTTTAACCCAATAGCCCAAGTTGGGTCCTTAAGGTGCAGCTTTGGTACATTTTTCTGTGTGCATCTTTTTCTGCCTCATGCTGAAGTATAATACGAAGCTGTTAATTTAACTTGAAACATTTTTTTTCAGGACTAGATAATGTAGCATAGCAGAACTATTTCAAAGCAGCTGCTAACATAATGCTGTATTTGTACAACAAATTTGTATTCAAATTTACTCATGCAAATAATGTAGAACTGAAGCTGATGGAAATGCAGTCTACTCCCCTGAGTTAATACGTCTTAAACTTGTGCTGTTTCTGAACCAGCCTTCTACTTCACTGAGCATGAGCTTTTCTACCTTACAGATATGCTAAGAGACAATTAGTTTGCAATCTGCAAAAGCTGGGACAAAACCAGTGAAGATATTCAGGCATTCAGTCCCTGCTACAATTGACAGACTTCTTGTGCCTGACTAGGAATTAAGTATTTAGGGGTCCTCAAGTAACTTGGCCTTAGAGATTCTTGTGTAGAAATGGAATGGAAAGTGTTTTAAAACATAAAAATTGCCCAGTAGGAGCCTTTTGTTTTTTTCCTGGTGAGAGAATCAAGATGATAATCTGAGATACAATGAAAGGATCTTCTGATCTTGAAAAATTACAGTAGTCAAGAACAGGTGGTCATGCTTTCCAAACTCTGTATGGTTGCATGATCTGATAAAAGTGTTTTTTCAGGTCTTTGTGAAAAAATAATTTTTTTCACAATAGGCTGCATTCTAAACTTTTCAAAGAAAAATGACCAGTTTATCATCAATCTGGCCATTCTTGATTTTTTTCATAATCCTTTGTCTTTATATGTTCTGTTAAAGAATGCTTTGGAAAACTTTCCTGAACTGACAGTGATCACTCGGGATCCTAAAACAAAATGTGGAGGAACGTCTGTGTCTAAGATCAAAATGAATGGTAAAGCTTACAACAAAAAAACACTGAGGGCTTCTAAATCAACCACTAAATTAGCACAGGTGAGTGTTCAGGGGGTTTGTTGCTGCCATCATCTGACTTATAATGTGATAAAAATACTGCTCCATGTATCAGGTGTTCTCATAGGTTTATCAAAATGTAAAATCTTGGAGTGAGGTGCTTTTTCTGTAAGAAGGGGATGTTAAAAACCAACATTTAAAGCAGTGCATAAATCATTATTTTAACCCATATGTGAAAGGTGGTTTGTCAGCCTTCTGGGCTGTCACTGAAGCTGCCACATTTTGCCTTCAACAGTGTAATTGTGTTAAAGTGACTAGATCATAGTAATAACAATTTCTGAGACTTGCTGCAAAATCTCTAAAAGAAGTGATATAATGATTTCTAGATCAAAAGTGAAAAATTACTGTTAATACTGTAAAATCTGAGATCACATAACACTTTTTAAAAATGGAGTTCTGTATTGCTCTTTTCCTCATTTCCAGTGACAGAATGAAGCTGTAGATCTTGAAAAAAAAATGCAACGTGTTAAAAACTGCAGATGTGCACACTGTTTAGTTGCATAGTATTCTTGGGGGACGCTATAACTGGATTTAGCTCACATAGGCTGAGTTATCTCCCAGTGGCTTGACAAATGTAAATACAGCTCGCACTCATATTTCTTGGCAAAGCAATATAAGGGTTAGATAAGTACAGATCAGCATTCTCAAGCTTTTTGCAATAATACCCATCAATCTGGCAGAAAAATATTTCAGCTTTGGTAATTCTTGAGATGGGGATGTCTTGCCCATTTTGGATTTGCAATGCATTCAGAATGACTGAAAGCATTCTCAAAACTGGTGTTGATAAAATGTTGTGGTAGATAGCAACCAGTTATGATATAATATACATTACAGTTTGCCCAAATGGGTCAAAATAATGATTTGCACAAAGTATTCAATTTCTGAATTGTTGAAAAAAATTATTAACAGAAGAAAATGTCTCATGGAAAATAACATGAATTTACTTAACACAATTGTTCTATTTGCAGGAGTTTACAGTAGATCCAGAAAAAATACAGTTGTATTCTTTGTATCACTCACTCCATCATTACAAATATCACATATATCTAACATGTAAAGAAGAGGTAAGTGTTATTCTCAATGAGCTACTTTTACATTCAGTGAGGGAATTTATTGAGGGAATGGACTCCAACTACAGAGACTGTTCTGTTCTTGTTGGTAGATGAATATGGATTGAGGCCTCCTACATTAATTAATTCTTTATGCCAAACAGAAGAGTACACTGAGCACATACATTGCCCTAATGGGCTCTGCTGCTCAGAACATTCAAATATGAGGCTTTCAAGGTTTGAGGGATTCCCTGAACTATTCTCAACTGCTAGCCAAAAAAAAATACCCAACAAATTTTATCAATGAAGAAGCTTACTTTTTGTCTTAGAATGCCACTCCTTTATTTTTTCTGCAAATCCTTGCTAGAAATATTTCAGGTAGCAGAAATATGAGAGTTGAGTTCCCACTTAGTTGTTAAGAAATGCATTTTGGGGGGCATTTCCTCTTGTTTTTAAAGCTTAATGTTTTCTTCCAAAGAAGGTTCATGTTTAACTGCAGAGTTATAAAAAAAAAAAGAGAAATCTCAAATTCTAGAAGCCTGATGTGTGTGTGTGCATCTCTCTCTGTCTCTCCCCCTCCTCCTCTGTTTTTTAAATAGATTTCTTCTGTTCAGAAGACGAGTGCAGATCTAGGCCAGGAAGAGATTGTGCAGCTGTGCATGAAAAACATCAAATGGGTGGAGGATCTTTTTGAAAAGTTTGGTGAACTTTTGAATCGTGTCCAGCAGAAATGCTCCTAACAAAAGTGTAACCCAAATCTCACATTTTTCTATGGCACTAACCTGATGGAACAGAAGGCTCAGAGAGAGGCTCTGATTTCTTTTACAATGCCAGACTGCGTTCTCGTTCGTAGCCGTTTTTATTTCTCTTTATGGAACTTTGAGCCTTGGCTCGTGCTAAGGAGGAGTGATGCTGCCAAGGAAATCAGTCCTTTGAAGATGGAACTAAACAGAAACTTAACCACATTTTTAACCTGAAGAGTTATTTTCTATTTTGTAAACTATTGGATAACTTAGTTTTATTTTCAGAAATGTTTTTGACAAGTGATAAAGCATGCACTACATATACCTTTTTTCTTTTTTATTGCTCAACAGATAACAACACTTAAAATACTACAGTTTTTTCCATCCCTGACTAAGCCAGAGAAAAGTCAGCGTTGGGGTGAACTAATTTTTACATGTCTGGCCACCAAATTTAGAGTTTTGTACATTTTGTGAACAGAGCCGGAGTGACATCAGTTTCTGCATATGATATTGCCATCATGAAATCCAGAAATTTCATTATGCTTTATGGACTCCTTTTACTATTGTCATGTTCAGGAGACTGAACATGGAGTTGGTGCAATCCTATGACTGCTTTTGTGTCAAATTATATTGTAATGAAAGACAATGACCTTAACTATTTTCCCTGTTTTGAAGAAAAAAATATTTTCCTTTATACTGTGTTTTTTTTTCTTTTGGAAAAAAAATTCAATTGTACATTTTATCTCACTAATAGTTGTATTTTTCACAGAGGAAATATTGTGGTTAAAATTGTTACATGTATCTTTGTAATACACTTTCCATTGTTTTCAGTAAATCCTATTCATTTATATGTTGATTTCATATTGTAAACTATGTATCTCGAGGTAACCCTTTTGTTTATACAGGTTTGCTTCAGTGTTAACCAGAATAATGCATAATGCATACTAGACTAGTTTTGCTTTTAAGTGTAGTTGTGTTAGACACTGCAATTATTTTCTGATACGTGAAAATAAATTTCTTACTAAACTAGCACTTGATTAACTGAGAGTTTAAATGAAGAGCTACTACACTTTATCTTGGTCAACAAAGATTGTTGATTGAATAGACTATATGCAGTGTTAAACACAGCTTACATAATTGTTTGTAGAACTGGCAGTTGCAGAGCTGTTCTCTTTTTGGTGCCTTTCAAGTCTTCAGACATCTTTGTAGCTTTTCCCCCCTCCAGTTTGTTAACAGTTAGTAGTGCCACTAGTCACACTCAGACAATGAATGTAATGGGCTCTAATCAGGAGAACGTTTTCTTTAAATTTGCCAACAGAATGCCTTACTGAGTCATTCAGAATGGATGTGTACTCTACTGGCGCCCTAAAAAGAAGTCATGTTGGTCTTTTCTCAGATAATGTAGGGAAAAAAGAACTTCATTCCTTTATCCTTTCACTGCCACTTAGTGCCTTAATTTCAGCCAAGAAAGCAGGGTTCACTATTCATTGGCCAAATGAAATAATGTTCATTGCCATGTGACCTTTCCCCCATGTTTTGATCCTATTTAGTTGTTAAATATTCATTAGACCGTAGAACTATGAAGAGTTTAATGAATAGATGTGAAAATGAAATTATTTGATCTTAAGTAAGCAAATAGAGGTTTGAATATTAAAGTATGTACAGAATTTTAGCTGATTAGATTTAGAACCTTGTAGGATGTTAACCATATTTCCAAAGCTTTTCATCCTTAAAAAGCAATAATTCTCCTTTACAATTTGTGTGCAGACTACAGTGAACAGAAATGGGTATGTGCCCTTGCCTTTTTTAAAGCCTCTTTGTAGTGGTTTTGCTTTAAAAAGGGAGGTCGCTATCATTTTAATGGATGCATTGTGCTACTGCTACATCTGCAATTATCAAGGAGAGTGAGATGGGTTTGGGTTTAGGAAGAATGTGCAGATTGTTGGAGCAATCATGGAGCTGATTAATTTTCCCAGTGAAAAGAAGGGTAACCACAGGGGTGAAGAGTTGCTATAGTTTCAATCCTACTGAATGTGGTAGGAGCTGGAGTTTATACAGTGAAACCAAACAGCCAAGTTGCCAACCTTGGTAGCAATCAGATAAAATTATTTTAATGTAAATATGCACACTGGAGGTATAGTAGAAACGTGCCTGGTATTCTCTTCAATCAATAGCAGGGTTTCCCAGGTCTCCTTAGTGTATTCCCATAGTGGTGGGGTGGTTGGCAGCGTGTGTAGGTTCAGGAGAGGGACTTACTTGCCCAGGCAGAGTTCTATTGCTACATTGCAGTGATATGCACAGCACAGTTTGGAAATCCCTAGTCTGTAGTTTTAAAAATAATTAGGATGCAGACTGAGGGAACAGTGGAGTTGGCTCCTTGATGGTGTAGGAAAGAGCTTGTCAGACTTTGCCTCTCTCACACCCCTTCCTAATATGACTATGAAGCAACTCCTTGAGAGAGGTATCTGTGCTTTCTAAGTGATTACTATACCACTACTGTGTACTTACTCTAGATTTTGGAATCTAGAAGTAGCTTTGGGAAGCTGCTTTTGGTCCGTAGAAGCTGAAAAAAAAGAGGCTTTTTGAGTAGCTTGTCCCTATTTGAAAAGAAGGTAATTTTAGCAACAACCACTCAAAAATGAAAAAAAGGGAGCCAGGATGCTCTGCACTGCCATAGAAGGTGACCTGGCTTATTTTTGGCTAGTTTATTCCCAAGGCCAGTTAAACAAGCACTGGGTCTGTAGAAGACAGGAAAAACCTGTCTTGAATAAAAGTCACTCCCCCAGACTATTAAAGATTAATATAATGGAACTTCCATCTTTGTCTTGGGCTGCAAAAATGGTGGCTGGATTATTAATTTACCAAATTAGAATAACTGAAAACATGGAACTCTTGAGTGTGTTGAAGGGTCATAAATCAAAATAAGGCTTTGTTAGTGAGATTGAAGAGGCTTTTTTTATACTGAAGCAAACTTAGGGGAAAAAAATCAATGTACAAATTACTTTTTTGCACAAATACTTTGTATTGTTGCATTTTAGGTGATTAATTCTGCACCCACACCTCAATTTTATTTTTTTTTTTTGCCCCTGAAGTAATGATGAGGTCTTCATCCCTTAACATCTGACAGTGGAAACTGAGCTATCATTTAACTGCAAGAGAAGATGCACTAAGAAGGAACAAAGCCCTCCTTAGCCTATGAATTAGCAAAACGGGAATTAAATAAATTGTATAATCAGTTATTTTGTTTTTAATTCCACTCTTCTTTCCTTTATTGTAGCATCCCAATTGACATTGAGTTTGGTTTTATTCAAATACAATATTTCTCTTAAAGGCAGGTTTTCTTTGAGATGCTACTTCCAAAGTTTTGCTATCAAAAAATCAGAGACAAAATTGGATTGAGAATTTTTTTTTTCTGAAAACAGCTGAGGACTTTAGGGTCTTTGAAGTTCTGTGGCATGTATTGTATTCATATATTGTCGAAATGAAATACTACTTTTTAAAAAGTCAGATCTTACAGGCTGTCTTCCAAGTAAATGATTTCCATAGGAAATATATTTTAAATATTATTTAAATATTTACTACTATTTAAAACAATTTTAAAACAGAAAAGCTAGTACTATGGTCACAAAATGTCAGTGTGTCATCAACCATTTCTTATTTCGTTGCCAGCACTTGACATTTGGTCTCTCTTACCCTATTACATCCCTGTGCATTACCTGATGCACATTCTGCCATATTTTATTGTTTAAGCTAATATTAACATGTCATTGGTAATAAATGCATGTTTTTCTGCATATCTGCTTTACATATGGCAAAAATGAAGCTAGGGCTAATTAAGAGACACTTTATGCATTCTTAGTCCAGATTTTCAGGTGGTCCATAATACAATGTATGGAAATGTGAAAAAGGACAGTTTTGTACCATTCATGATGTTATTAACTAAACCCATTAAAGTGAAAACACTTTTTAAACAAAACCTTATAATGCTTAGTCATTTATTATTAAAATGTTAAGTCTTGAGAAGTTAGATTGTTGGACACAAATTGACAATTTAGAGTACATTTTCTGATTGCAATATGAAGAAATACAGTTCTAGGGTTTGGGTTTTTTTTTTTTTCCTTCTGTTGCATGAATTGAGCTTATCTGGTTGATCTGTGTTTTTTACAGCTATGGGTTCTAAATGTCCTGAAGTATTTTTCTCAATATATCTGCTAGGTCTTAAATTGCTGTGATAAGTAAGGAGCCAGACAGTTGGGCTAAGGAAGAGAATGCTGCTGTGACTCAGATGGTTTTTGCCTACAGTATTTTCATGTGTTCTCTTTCTTGCTAAACTAAAATATCCTCTCTATGTACCTGTGGGAAGAAGTGGTGCTCCAGAGACTTTTAGTCCTCCCAATTACAATTAATTTCTCTGGATATTAATTTTTTTTAATCATTTTCTATATAAGTTGCTTCCCAAACCAAAATGAGTCATTTGACAGTGGAGTTGATTGTTGATTTCCCAAAAAAAAACCACTTTGGGAAGCAGGTGGGCATAGAACGTCCTGTTGCAGTGTGGAAGCCGAAGCAACAGCAGAGCCCGTGAGCAAGACTGAAAGAGCAATTCAAGCCCTTCATTTTAGGGGAAAAAGACTCAGAATAATGTGGAAGAGCTCATATGTGTGATGGTTCAGAAGGGTGGAAATTTGGAAGAAACGTGGGTCAGACATGGGAGGACATTGGAAGGAAAGGATTTGGGAAGTGAGGCTGGGGGAGCTTTTGGGGTGGATGTAATTGAGGAGCAGAGAGTGTAGGAGTCAGGAGTGACCTTAGGAAGTGGCTCCAGTGAGGGATGCTGCAATTTATACACAGACTGAAGAGCAAATGACAAGATAACGACATGATCCAGTGGCAGCTGGACCTTCCTAGCAGAAGGCCAGTGATCTTACAAGATTAATTCAGTCTAGTTCTAATTCTGCCTCTTGTTTTGCTATTGGGACTTGACATAGAAATTATTTGGTAATACTTGGATCAATACATTTAGGCATTCTGTGTTGGTGCAGATGACTGTGTGCATAGTAAGCATACCCTGAAACAGCCTTTAGAAGAAGGGCATTCAGGAAGTGCACAGTAGTGAGAATAGGAGCAATATGAAAATGTGGTGAGTAATGAAGCTAAGATTAAACTGAACTGTGAAACTTCCATCCAGTGTATTAACTTTAAAATACTGTAACTGAGCCCTAATGGAACATCCTGAGCAGTTAACTACTAATCACTATAGTAACAGCTTCAAAATCAGAGTAATTGTCATCTTTTAGACACACTGGGATGTTTGCACACAGGAGAATTTTAATTGTATGTCTGATTCTGTGTGTATGGTAAAGGTTATAGATGATAGTAGCCACTCTTGGATTCAGATACTAATGCTTAATTTTAAAAATGCAATTTAAAATGCTGCAGTTAATTTCTTCACAGGTGTTTTTGGTTTAAATTATGAATAAATGAAGTCTCTTTATTCTACATGTGTTACTTGAAATTGGGAATACATGCTGTAGTATTCTTGGACTTCCAGGGCATGTGATAGCAAGACTTTTCAAGTAAAATTAGGTTGTTTTGCATCATCCTTTCCTGTGCTGCTGCTGTGATTTGTCTGTGCATTTTTTACATATCAGATATTTTTGCTGCCACAACAGAAGATAAATGATATGATAATTAAATAAAAGCTGTAGCATCAATGTTTTATCATGTGGTTAGGTCAAATGGGCAAGTCATTCAAAGCTCTTGGAGAATAAGGATTTTAAGCTGTTCTCTAAGTAAAGCAGCTTTGGTGGTTTCATAAACCTCCCAGATTTTTGGTGGTGGTCAGAATGCAGAAATTCCTGTCCCTACAGCTTTTGTAACAGAAGACAGTAAGGGAACACTTAATTGTTTCAGTGCAACATCCAACAACTTTGTTTAAACAGCCAGAGAGGTAGTTTGACCACTGTCAATGGACTTTGCACTAAGGGAGTTGAAGAGAATGCTCACGTGTTCTGTGAGAATCCAAGTGTTGCAATTCTGGAACCAGGTGGCTTAAACACCCGCCCCCCCAACAAACCAGGTAACAAGTAATGCTTGTCCAGGAATTACTGTTTTCTTTCTGATGTGATCTCTTCAAGTTCCTTTTGACTTTTAGTGGGGTAGTAAAGCTCTCTGTAGGATGCTTCCAGCGCCATTTTCCTATCCTAAACTGTGGGCCTGGCAAAACATGGCATAATTGAGTTGAGTGGCCCCAGCACATTGTACAGTAATATAAAAGGTAAGTTACGGATTCCTGCTTCTAACCTACATAAACAGTAAGCCTGATTCTCTTCTCTAGAACATTAATGGTATGCAGACAATTTTTCTAAAGAAGTCAAAAAAAATGCTCAAAATCAGGAATTCAGGTTTCCTCAGCAAACCATTTGAGTTCTCATTTTTCTTCCCCCTCATCCCTCAGCTCCTTCTACCCCAAGAATAGCTCTGTTGATTAGAAGACAGTGATAATAATGCCAGGGTTGTGGGTTTGATCCCTGTAGGAGCCATTCTCCTACAAGTTGGACTCAGTGATCCTTGTGGGTCCCTTCCAACTCAATATCCTGTGATTCTGTCCCACTGAGCTGGTGCCACTGGTGGCTGCTCACTTAGGGAATATGAAACTTGTCCGTGGTAGATCAATATAAATTAGTACCTCACCGTGCATCAGGTAGATGTCACTGCTCATTCAGCTGGGCCTCCACAGGCTCTCCAGAACTGTATAAACTGGTGAGAGCTGGTCCCCAGTTCTCTGTGGACTTCCCTTTCATAGTAACGTGAGTTAGCACATTTTGTTTTGTGTTGCAGTGTACAGGAGTTCATATTTGGTCAGTAATTGCAGCTCACCTGAGAAATGGTAACTCCCAGCTGGGCAGAGAGTGACTTCTTACGTTTCAATTATTTAATGTGTCTAATTGTACTTGCTCATTCTGGTTGAACAGGTTTCTGGAGTGTAGATGACAGTGAGTCTTTACTGTTCTGTGAGGAGTCCTTAGCCAAACATTGTTTCTATAGGAGCACGCTATCCCATGCACATTTAGCCATGCTGCAGTCAATCTCTGGTTATAGAATATCATCCTGCTTGCAGATCCCAGAAAACCTCCACAAAAGGGTAAATTTGAAAGCTCCATTTAAGACAAAATTCTGTTAGCTCTATTATGACTAAGATGTAGAGGCTTGTGACATCACTAATGGTGGTTTAGGGGACACCACTAATAGTCTTTGCCCCCTGTACACTTTCACTTCCTTACCATAAACCACCTCAAGTAATCCTGTCTACAACCTGCTCCCTTTCCAGCCGTTCCACCGGAGGTCAGTGTGCACCAGCACAGGCTCAGCACAGCCGACTCCCTGCCCTTCACTTGCCACTGCCCTGCCCGACTTGGGCCCGCAGTCACATTGGTATTCCAGCCCAGGAATGGAAGGATTGCGCCCCTCAACAATGCGCCCTTTGTCGACTCACAGTCAGTCACCCAGAAGCTTCTGTCCTGGGAACTTGTTAATTGTTGCAGTCTCTGGAGTGGAATCCTTAAGATTTCACTTCAGTATAAAATGCTGGAGTTGCACTTGGGGAGTAAATCACACTCCTGCCCAAGCCAGAGAGCATCTGCAAGGAGCCTCTGCATGGTGGGGCAGATGTTGTGGTCGCTATGAGTTGAGCATTGCTGGATGGCATCGCTGTGTACCACAGAATCTACTACTCTATATGTGGTCTTTATTAGTTCAAATGAACAGCCTGCTCTGCATTGTAAGGGACAGTGTCCATCCTCTTCCGTCCAAGGAGTCCAGCTCCAAGCAAACCTTGTGCTCTGTATTACAATGGCAGAACATGTTGCTTAGTAATTAAAGGGGGATTCACTGAGGGAGTTCCTTCATCTGCCTTCAAATCTGTCCAAGATATCAAATAGATCTTTACAATCTAATATGGATGAATAGCTGCTCATTTCCTTAAATTTGAGATTAATAGAGATGGAAGAAAGTTTTCCAATTTTTATAGGTCCGTTTCAATATTGAAAACCAACACACAATATCTTCAAGCAATCAAATAGAGGAAATTTGATAATGTCATGATAATTGTGACCTAAAAAGTAGCGATTTCTGTAATTGAAGCTGTTGATTTTCCCTTATGTATCTCTTTGTGACAATGAACTGCATGTTGAACTTTAATTTGTCTCGACATTTGTGAATGGAATGGAGCAACATTTTAAGGGTTACTGTTTAAAATGTTCTCCTTTCATCAACTTCACCACTGTAGAGAATACAGGCATTGTTGATATCTAAGTGGGGAAAAAACAGAAGAGTAACTGTTCTAAATAACTGGAATATTTTTCTGAATTTTTATGGTAATTATTAATTGCTATGCTTTTTCAGAAACAGCCATAAAGATTGAGTTCAAGAGATCCTCACGATTACAGCAATAAAGTTTTATGTATATATACATTTAAGCTGTGTTGACATACACTTAATCTTTAAAACTTGCATTGTTATGGGAAGACATTTGAAATCCAGAGAAAAAGGTTTGGTATAGGAGAGAGATGTAAGATCAGCATTTGAAATTCAGAATTCTATGTTAGCCATTTGGAAAAGTGGGATCTAAATTCTTTTGAAAACAAGACATTGGATAGTATTCTCCTGCAAGAATTCCTCTTTATTTCATAGCAATTTTTAGTGACAAATCACTATCTATTTTTGGCACATACAATTTGAATAACAGTTGGAACACTGAACATTTCTTGAGTTTTAGACCTTTTTATGTTCCAGGCTTGGGGTTCTTTCAGTTTTCTAAAAAATCATGAAATTGAAACAGCCTTTTTCCTGTGTTTCTTTCAAGAACAGATAACATTTCCTAATCACTTAACCAACCATTGATCTGCTGTAGATAGAACAGCAGCGTCCCATATTTTCTATTAATGTCTCCATCTCTTTTAAGTGACACAGACTCCAACTTTTGCCTTTTTGATAGTGATGCTGAAATACTTAATCACACAGTCATGTTTTTACTTATTAAGGTCTTGTTTTCGTTTCTATCTCCTTCATTTGTGCCCAGAATACCTGGAAATTACAGGTGCTCTCACGTCCAAATACTGGTTGGCTTTCCAGCTTCCAAGTTCATTATGGAAAAAGCTAGACAGCATTTTGCATAAAGGTGTGCATCATTCCTCACTCTGTGAGAAACGAGTTTCCATTTTGCCTTCTCTCTCCCCACAATCAGAGAAGACCTGAATGAGGCTCTTTATCATCATCTTTATCCTTAAGCAAATACTGAATTGACATGGGTAAGTTAATCAGCTCTTGAGCAGCAGATGTGCCTGAAATTGTGGCTGTCGAATATGAATATTCTGTTTCTGCTTTATGCTTCTAGTTAAAGTCTACAGTTCTTACATGAGACTCAGATATTCATGAAATCTGAATGTTTCAAGTTCTTTAAAACAGAGCCACTCTCTTGATCCTTTTTGTAGCTGGTAGGAGTATTTCTAGATGACCTGGAAATAAATTAAAATAGATCTTTATTTTGCTGCTCCTTGCTATAAAAGCACTTTATAACAGCTGCAAAGCATCTGACATAACTGTACAAATCAGGACTCGGTTACATAATTTGTTAAAAATACATTTTAGTCACCATAACTACATTGCAAAATTGTTGTTCTGTGCAACTTCGCACGACATTATTAGATAGAAAACCAACAGTAAAGCTGTGTGTGTCATATCACTTCCATCTCTGGTGCTGTTTACAGTCTCCCTTGCATAATTACACCCTACAGACCAGGTTTGGGTATATTTACCTACACTACCACCTGTCTCTGTTTATAGTCCTGTGTTTTGCAGTGGATCTGCTTTTGGAGGAGAGTTACTGCTCCACGTGCATGTAGGAATGCCACTGAGTTGGTCTTAAGTAATTTTAGGAATGAATTATATTAATTATGTCTTTACAATTGGAATTCTCTTGTGCATCCTGTGTTCAGATTTATGGGGATTAATTTGGAGAACACCCTGTGGAAGGGGAAACCAAATGCACTTTCATCCTGAGAACTTTCCACCACAGACTAAGGAATTACACCAGCTAAGACCATACTGGCTGCACAAGGTTGCATTATTTGAAGTGACTATATAACAATATAAACAAGTAGGTTAATTGTGTATATCTTAATAATTCACAAAAGTATATCTGTGCTTTGGGAAAGTGTTTTATGGTTATGTTATTTTAAGAAACACCAAAAAATAGTATTTCTCAAAATCCTTTGATACCAGGTATTGTTTGACAACAGCTGTCTGACCAGCCAATACCTGTGGAGAAACTGGTGTGTCAGGATTGTGGTCACCATGGGAAATCATGAAAGCAAGGGCAGAAGTCCAGGGCAGACTGCTGATCACCTAGAAATAAAGTACAAGAATAAAAATCTTACAGCCTCCTCAGTGAGCAGCTCACAGTGGTTCACTCTGTTCCCTGCATGCAGTATTTTGGCGACTCATTCTCCAGTTCTTGTTAACTCATTTGTGCACCTCTTACTTGAAAATGTTTGTGGTGGTTTAAAACCACTGCAAAATGATTGACTGCATCATTTAATTTCGATGAGTAAGCAAAAATAAACTATTTTTAAGAATGAAAATGAACCCTGGCATTTACTGATTTTCGATTATATTTGGGCAGTGCCTCCCCTACGAAAGTAGGGAATAATAAAATAGTGTATCGTGGAAATCCCCACTGACCTGTGTGTTACATATTATTTTATTTGGTTCTTCATGGCACCTGGTGAGTCATGGCTACTTTTTTGTAACTTCTTCCCCCAAGCAAGAAATCTCTGTCACTTCCTACTGTTGAGAAACAATATGAACTTTCATTTTCAAAGGCTGGCATTTTGCTACAGTTTGAATAAGTTCCTTTTTCTCTGGGCCCAGAGACTTCAGACTTCCTTATCTGAAAATCTTCACAAGAACTTCCACTCTTAAAACTCCCATTATTAAATGCTTTATTGCTCAGGCAATGGGACACGAAGAAATTTTTGTCTGTCACAGGCTTGTGGTATCTAGTTCCCTGCACTAATTTTTCACAGTTTCAAATAAAGTGCATCTTTTTTCATTTGTATACAGTGAACAAACTTGCAGTGTCCTACATTTAAGTGTGACAAGTGAGGATTAAAAGAGGCTGACCTGAGCTTCAGTGGATGACAGACATCCTGCATTTACACCTGCTCCCACAGAACTTGCAGGACAGGCTAAAGTATCACAGAGTATTTTGTTTTGCAAAACTGCCATCAACTGATAAGTCAAAATGAATTTTTGCATCACTTGTAATATATTTATTATTTGGTCTTCTACATGCATTATGTACTTCTGAGTTTTTGTATCATGGGGATCAATTTGGCTTTGTTCCTACTGAAATCAGTCAAAAAATGTGATGGCTTTTTTGGTTGTTCTTTGTTGTTCACTTTCACTGAATGAGAATGAATGATGAAAATACTCCATACTTAGTAGAAAACGATGTTGGATCTCAACATTTTGCTGCAGACAGTAGGAAAAACTTCTATCACCATGAAAGTGAATTTATTATATATTTCATTGCAATGAGAAATGCCAGCTGCTCTAATAAACAGGTCTTAGAAAGCATCAGAGGAAAACTTGAACCATCTGTGGATGTTCAAGCTGTGTGTCCTGGTGACAGCCAAGGACAGTGGTCAGTTGTTTATCCAGGGGAACATATGAGTCCTGTGCTCAGGTTAATGCACAGAAATAGATCTGATTGGTTTGGGGTTTGAGAGACGTGGTAAATACTGAGGAAATAAAGAGAGGTTAATTATGAGAAAACTTAAGAGAGACATGGAGCTCCTGGAGCAGGTCCAGTGGAGGGCAGCAAAGATGACTGGGGGGCTGGAGCACCTCTTATGAGGAAAGGCTGAGAGAACTGGGCATGTTCAGCCTTGAGAAGAGACGACTGAGTGGGGACCTCATTATTGTGCATAGATATCTGAAGGGAGGGTGTCAGAGGATGGACCAGGCTCTGCTCAGTGGTGCCAAGCACTAGGACAGGAGGCAATGGGCCGAAACTGATGCATAGGAAGTTCCACCTGAACATGAGGAGGAACTTCTTTACATTAGATTGCCCAGTGGAGTCTCCATCACTGAAGACCTTTCAGAACCCACTGGACACAATCCTGTGCCGTGTGCTCTGGGAGGTTGGACCAAATCACCCACTGTGGTCGCTCCCAACCTGCCTCATTCTGTGAAATCCAGCATTTTGCGCTCGATCACCAGGGATGTGTATCCTGCTGCCGAGAATGCGGGCGGCGTTCCCTGAGCTGCAGGATGGGGCAGGGCTGCTCCCGCCGGTGTGCGGGAGCAGAGGGCGCAGCTCTCCAGCCGGGAGCAGCGGTGCGCTCGTACCCGGGCCGTGACTCGTGAGCTCCCGGCAGCATTTCCCCGCTTCCCGCTGCCGCCTGTGGATCCTGCAGGTTTTATCTGGAGGGCCGTGTCTAGTTCTGGGCTCCACGGTTTGAGAAAGACAGGGAGATACTGGAGACAAGGCCATTGAGGGGTCTGGAGCGTCTCTCTTAGGAGAAGAGACGACGGGAGCTGGGCCTGTTTAGTCTGGAGAAGACTGAGAGGGCATCTCACCAATGCATATAAATACCTCAAAGGGTGTCAAGAGGATGGTGCCGGACTCTCTTATCAGCTGTGCCCAGCGACAGGACGAGGAGCAGCGGCCATTAACTAGACACAAGAAGTTCCACCAGGAGATGAGGAAGAACTTCTTTCCACTGAGGGTGGCAGAGCGCTGGAACAAGGGAAATCGTGCACTCTTCCTCTCTGGAGACATTCCAAACCCACCTGGACGCGTCCGAGCCGCCGCTGCCCCCCGAGCCCCGGGCCCGGGCCCCTCCCACGGGCGTGGGCGCGGCGGCCCCGCCCCCGCGGGCTCCCTGTGCCGCGGGCTCGCCCCGCNGGCTGGAGCCGGATGGATGGTCTGCGCCGGAGCCCCGCCGTGGGAAGCCCCGCGCGGCGCCTTTCCCGGCTCCGCAGAGGTTCAAAAGTTGGCCGCGCTCCGGCGCTGGGAAGCGCTTCCGCCCGGGGGCCCCGTCCGGGCTGTGGCGGCACCGCCGCCGCCGGGAGTCGGGACAGCCCCGAGCCCGGCCCGGGACAGCCTGGTCCCGCACGGAGCCCCTGGCGCTCCGGGCGAGGGGGGGGGGACAGGGAAACGCGGGGAAGCTGCATGTCAGGAGAGCGGGTTAAGAGCAGGTGGCTCCTCCGTGCAGCGTAAGAGACGAAAGGGCGCTCGCCGGGAACTGACTTTTGTTTTCTTCCCTACCTTGAGCACCTTAACTCTGTTTAATCTCGTAACCTTGATGCCACAGGTGATACCGCTTCCCCCAGAATATATTTGAAGGGGGTATATGTGTGTAAAGATGAGGTGATACAGCCGTGGTTAGTAGTAAAGCTTTTGAAGGTCGTATGCGTTGGTATTTATTTTAGCGACACAAGGCAGCGTTGGTGTGTGTTTGCTGGTGCCAGGTTTGAGTTGGCTTTTTTCCTCCCAAGGAGGCGAGTCGGCTATTGAAGGGCAGGGCTGGAAAGGAATTCTATGTTCTCTTGTGTTTGTTCTGCCCGCCTGAAGGTGTCATCAGGTTAAAGTATCAGCAAGTGTCTGCCCCGTCGGTCTTGTACTTCTAAAACTTTGGAAGCTGCAGGTTCTGGAAGATTTCTACGTTGGCTGGTTAAATGCTGTATATTAAAAAGCTTTTTGTTTGTTTGTTTGTTTTTTCCAAGAGATGAATTCTTTTCAGAATGGTAACTGTTGCTGTCCTTTATAAGTATTGGTGTGTTCAAATGCTTTGTGTTCCTTGCTTCCCCTCAGTCTTTACTGCCCCCTTTCCTTCCTACCTCCCTCTGTTAATTGGGCTTTCTGGTAGATGGAGATCAGCTGGAAACACTGATGCCCCAAACTGGAATACAGTTTTCTAACTAAAGCCACTTCAGACTAAACAGAACAGAAAAAAACACCTCCTGCATCTCTGTGGAAAATGCTCATGGTAATATGTTCCAGAAGGATTTGCAAGTTGTTTTTTTCAAACACTGCATCGCACTGTTAATTCATTTGGTTTGAGGTCTGTCACAATCCCAGATGGCTTTCTGTAGGATTGCTGCCAACTCCTCATTCCATATTTTGTCCTTCAGCTTTTGATTTCTCTTCTTCCTTTGCTTTCACTCTTAATAAATTATTCATCTGACTTACTGAAAAACATGTATTCTAATTCCAGGCTCTCTGGTGGCTGCAGCCCTTCCCAGTTAGGTGCCACCTGCAAACTTTGTGTTTTCAAGTCCTTGTGGAGGCTGAGTGTAGCCTCGGGTCAAACTGTTGGCTGCTGGCATGCTACTCTAATCAGACTGGTAAATGAGTAATAGTTCAGTGGCTTTACTGGGAGAGGGAAGACAGGTTGTCTCAAGGAAGTGGCACTGAGTACACAGAGCCCAGGAGCTGTGGTAGCAGGACATGGTTGTTGTGGGATGGGTCGTGTCTCAAGAGAATCCTTGAACCTGTGAATGATGTGCTAAGCACTGATATTGGGCAGCTTGTGTGTATACACAATCCTGTAGGAAACAAGATTCTGATGTGTGTCTTCATCCCTGCTTCTCTCTTCTCAGCTGTATCGTTGTGTTGGTGGAGCTGGGGAGTTACAAGTACATACAGCTAGTTTGTGGTTGTGGGACTCATGCTTAGGAATCGGTTCTGCAAGTGTAACTATTAGAAGATAGAGGGACATACAAATCGAACGGTATCCAAGTGGGAAAAAAAAACCCAAACCAAACCCCTGGTTGCCAAGCTTTAGGCTGGTGTTGGAAGAGGAACCACCAGAGAGAGAGAGAGAGAGACTGGTACAGAGCAGACAGGTTTGCTAAGGAAGTAATAGAGTCCTAGTGCATGAGCAACCCAAGCCAAACTGGAAGTCTCAAAGATTCTTAAATCCTTATGAGGTTCATGAAAGCCATAAGCCAGAAAGGGGGCTGTTCTGTTCTAACTGCAGCATGAATTCAGTCTTTGTCTCTGTTCTCAGGCTTTAGCTTGGCACAGAAGCCCTTTGGAGCCACGTATGTCTGGAGCAGCATTATCAGTGCTCTTCAAACGCAGGTGGAAGTGAAAAAGCGCCGCCAGAACCTGAAGTGCTACCATGACTGTTTTATTGGCTCAGATGCAGTGGATGTTGTCTTTGCCCATCTTCTGCAGAACAAGTATTTTGGGGATGTGGATATTTCCCGTGCTAAGGTGGTGCGTGTATGTCAAGCACTGATGGATTACAAAGTATTTGAGGCTGTTTCAACGAGGGTCTTTGGAAAAGACAAGCGGTCTGTGTTTGAAGACAGTAGCAGCAGCCTCTACAGATTCACAAACGTCTCGAACCAGACAGAAATTGATAAAGATTACCAGCAGTGTACCCCACAAAGGTTAGTACATGGAGTGTGAAGAGAAGAATTTCTTTACAGGAAAGTGTTATGTGTCCTGGGAGAGACAAGGGAAAACTGCTGCACCATTACAGGACCTGGAGTGGAGGAAAAATTAGATACTGCACAGATGTTTGTGGGTGGAAGACAGGTAGGAAATGGCAATTTGAAGAGAGTAAATCACTCAGCCTGCCTAGTTAGTTGTTTTCTGTGTCTGTTATCACATCGCCCTGGGGGAGGGCGGTAGGAGGATAGAAATTAATTTCATTTAGATACTGATCTAAACCAATATAACCAACTGGAATTCAGGTACATCAAACAGGATAATGCAGCATCGCAGTCTTTAGTCACTGCACATCTTGGTCTGGGATAAGCCATCAATCCATGCAAAGAATTGTTTTCTCCTTTCGTCATCTTGCCTTTACTGCACTTCAAATTTCAGAGGGTTTTTTTTGTAGCTGTTTCTTTATATATGACTTGCTCCTAGGCTAGGTAAAGGGCTGTTTTGCTGTTACTATACTGCACACCATCCTAAAACCAGAGGGAAGTGCAATGGTGAAGTTCTGTTTCCCTGTCCCTTTAGGAGGGGGCAATGAAAACCCTCAAGACTAAACCCTCACAAAGCAGAGCACACTGCTGTGTAGATGCCATTTTGCCAAATAACTTCCCTTGAACAGTTTTTGTTGAGTGTTCACCTTTACACATACTCAGACATATTCTTACAAGAAACTCTGTTGATGCATTTAATACAATAGTTTTAGTATTTGAGAAGCAAATCAAATATTAGTGAGCTGAGAAAAAAGTATTATGCAACTGACATACTAACAAGAGTAGAAAATGTAAACTTGAATGCATCAACCCTGATGAGAAAATTATGGAAATGGAGATTAAAAGTAATTCCTTGGTCCTGCTTCTCCATCCTCTCCCCCACTAGCTCTTGCTCTGTACTAAAGCAAACTGTCCCAAGTCTTTATTTGGCAAGAGAAGAATTTGTGAGAAATTAAAAACGTCCATCAAGTGTAGTATTTAAAAATGTGTTGATCACAAGAGCAGTTACAGTAAGACTTAGAATATATTAGACAAACAGTCACTAAACGGGAGTATTCATGTTTTATTAGCATAGAGTGAAGGTCTTTTCTCTCTGGGCAAGGCACAGATCCATGGGGTTACATTTCTTCAGTCATTGAAAGGAACAGACCTATCATGCAGCTTGTCACATCCATCCAAAGACAGTGAGCATCAGAAAGATTTTGCAGTGCCCTAAACCAAACAAGCCTTGAGAACTGAAATTATATGCTTGGATTGAAATATATGCTTGGAGGAGTAATAATTGTGTGGCTGGAGCAGTGATTCTGCCTACTCAGCAGCCTGTGAAAGCAATGGTGAGAAGAACTGGCCAGCACTCAGAACAAGGAAGGCGTCAGAAACCTGTCACCATTAGCTGATGGCATGAACAAGCCCCATAACTGTGGAGCAATCACCTCCTTGGTTTTTCAAGAACAGCTCTTAATTGTTGTCCTTACTTTGGAGTCTTTAAACTCCGGAGGTTTTGAGGAAGGAATTTTTTTGAGTTTTGAAAAGTAATTTCCCCTCTAACCATTTTTCCTCTTCAGTTTTCTCTGTGGTAATTGAAGTGAAGTAGCCTGCTGATGGCAGCTGTGACATGTTCCAAGGGAGGAACTAAGCACCCAACTGTTACATGCACTTAGTTCTTTAAGGTATCACATGATCTAGATGACTTGGACAGAGAAGATGTTCGGCAGGGGGGAAGAGGGGCAAGATTAAAAGATGTTCTCTCCTATACTGATATTTACACAATCTTAGAATAGTTATCCATATCTGTGTTGCATGATGTGGTGCTTAATTGTTCGCAGTAGCTATGTTGCAGAATATCTGTGTTACAGATACGTTATGGAATGTTTTTTAATCTCAGGCATGAGAAGAGCATGTTGTTCCACTCTACTCACGTCAAACCAGAAAGCTTGGAGGATCTTTGGGAAAACTTGAGTCTGAAGCCTGCAAATACCCCTCAAGTAAACATCTCAGATAGTTTGTCCCGTCGAGGTAAGCCAAATAGTGCCACAGCCATTTGTTCGTGGGAGAAGGAAGGTAAATCTGCAGGACTGGAAAGACTTACGCCTGTCAGATTGGAGGGGGAGGCAAACTGACTCCCACAGTATTTTGTTTTGAACGTCGTGTCATGAAAAGGCAAATTATATCTGTTGCAGGCTTGCTTTTTGCCTTTTTATTTCCCCAGACAGGAGCCATTATCTCTAGTTGAAATAAATCAGTGTTGAATTTTATGGAGAACACTCAGTGTATAGGGCTTGAGTTAGGAATGTTCTTCATAACCTGCACAATTACCTGCACTACTGTTGTGCTTGACTTAGTCCTGACTGACAGTCTACAGTCATCTAGGACTCCTCCCTAGCTTTTAAATTGTTTATCTGCACATCCAGCGCTCTTTCAGTATTGTGTGAAACCACTCTGAACAATTAATGTATTCTCTTTCAGATTAAACTATGACCTAGTGTGGTTTTCCCTTTGGTTAAAAATGCTAACGCGTCCTAGAAACTATGGGTTTAGAATAAGTCCTAGGAAGCTGTGTTGACAGTCACTGTTACTTTTTTTTTTTATTTAATACTTTATCTAGAACAAAGATTGTTTGCAAATCAGAGCACAGAGAATGTCAGGCACTTCAAACTTATCCAAAAAAGCAGTTCTTCCGCACTTGTAGTTAACTAAACAAATGGGTAATTCTTGCCTTTTGTGATGATAAAAACGGTACTTCATGCTGATAAGGACCATACTCTTTGCTACTGTGAATCTCTCTCTATCTTGGTGAAATTGATCTGTTAGGTTAGGCCTGATGGGAGGAGGAAGGGGAGTTGTCTTTTTCTTAATCTGTCTTTGCACATGCTGAGTCTCTGTGTACTTTCTGTGTCCACCCTTCCCAGTTATTAATGAAGTGTGGCAAGAACAAACAATTGCTCGTCTGCTGCAGCTGGTCGACCTTCCACTCCTGGAGTCTCTCCTGGAGCACCAGGAGATCAGACCTCAGCTTCCACAGCCAAGGAAGGGAGCTGGGTATGTCATCACAAGTAACTACCTGGACAGAGAGATTCTCAAGGCTTTCAGTGACTCACAGTAAGTATTCGTTGCCCTCCTCTGCGGTTTTAAAAACTTTCTGCTTTCATGGGAACGTAAAGTGCAATTGATCTTTGGGTAGAAATGTAGTAGTCCCAGTCCTGCAGAAAGGATGTGAGTAGGCACTCTTCTCCCCGTTGGACTGGACTGGAATAACCAGTAAATGACAATTGCTTAGCTCTAAGTCGCAGTAGTGAGAGAATTTCTGCTGAACACAGAATGGTTCTTGAGTGCAAGTACAGGGGTTGATGGTATTCAGAGGGGAAGTTCTTTGCTGCATTGAGGAAATAATAGAACTTTTTAATATCAACCTGTGAGTTTTTCCTAAAAACATTACTTGTGAGAGAATAGTTTAGTTCTCCTACTATATTAAAAGGGTCAAGAATGCTGGTCTTGAAACTGCATAGAGTTAAAAAGATTGTCTGAAAAACTTCTACTGGTCTGAATCAGATCAAGGTTCGTGTTTGTTTATCTAGCAATAATTATGTCCTTATCTGTCAGTAGAGGATATCACTGAATTTAGGTTTAACTGCTTGTGACTGTTTACCTGTGTGGGTTACTAATTCTTAATCTTGATTAAATACATAACAGAGAAGTATATGAGTATAATCCACCTGAGTGTGTTGGGTAAAGTGTCTTGTGTGTGAATTTTTAATGAAGTACCTACACATGCAGTTTTCACTGGGATTGAGAAACCAGTCTGCCTACTTTTCTGTGGAAAGCAATGTAAGCAGCTGTGAAAGGCACCTAAGTAATGCTACAAACCTACACCACTCTGTCTTCTAGGACAGATGAATGGCTCTCAGCAGCAATAGATTGCTTGGAGTATCTTCCAGATCATATGGTGGTAGATATTAGCAGGAACTTGCCTGATCAGCCAGATAAAGCAGATACGTGGAAACTACTGCTGTTTGAAAACATTGGTAGATACTACAGCCAAAAAAAGGAGCCACTGTTAAGCCATGCATCTGAAATCCATTTAGGAATTGCAGAACTACTAGGTAAGTATAATGAAGCTGTTTTCCAATGCTTATGTGAGGTGTACTTAAAAACTGAGTATTTACCTCAGCAAGCAGCCAAGATTAAAGATTGACTTCTGCAAGTATTTTTTTTCCCCGTTTCTAGTCATAAAGACTGTGCTTTGAAATTTTGGTCCTGGCTGTATGCAGTTCTCTAGTCTTTGTTCAGGTCTGTGTAGAATGGCTGTGAAACTGGAGTGCTATCATTTGGTAGTAGTTGGTATCCATGGAAGTTAAATATCCGTGGGAAATGAAATATAAATATGGCTTAATACTAAATATTTAGGCCACAAGAGCTAAACTGAAAACTGTGTGAATGCATTTTGAAAGCTTTTGATGTTTTGGTCCTCAGTTAACACCTCATATTTTTTGTACTTCTTCTCATTCCATGTTGGTGGAAATAGTTTGCATTTATATCCCATTCCTCTTCCCTACATGATTAAAGGAGGATATTAGTGCAAATCACCTCATTTAAATAATTCACACATCTAAAATGGCTATTTTGCATAGTAAGGCCAAATAAACTTAGCAGAGCTCTGCAGCGTGGTTTGCAATTAATTCCTTAAACTAGCCTGTGTATCTAGGACATATTCTTCATTTTTTTGGGGAGATCTTTATTTCCACAACAAGAAGTCATTCATTTTTTTAGCAGAACCATTTTCCTTTTTCAGTACTTCACATCTCATTCAAGATGGCTGAGCTGTAATTGAATTAATTACAAGTGAGCTTACTTAAATGTCAGTCTGAAAACCTGTGTGTGGGATGTTCTCAGACTGTCTGCAAACAGCACTCATCAATCTGTGAGCAGTTTTTGTGAGAATTAATTGCTCAGTTTGACCAGTTCTGTTTAGAGAGATGAACATCTCTTCAGTGGCTAGTTGAAGTGTTTTATTGTAACATTTATTTAGATTAATATGGCAATGAGTACCTTTATCTCTCTCCAGTGAATGGGAAGATGGAGCAATCTTTAGAAGCTGTTCAACTCTATTTGAAACTTCTAGACAGCCAAGTCAGGGAGGAGTTCAGGAGACTACTGTACTTCATGGCTGTTGCAGCACATCATTCTGAGCTCAAACTACAGAAGGAGGTACGTATTTGGATCCAGAGATCTCAAATACTGATCAGAACACACGTTTGTAGCTTAAATATATGACTGCAGGAAAAGCAGTTACTCTAGAAGAAGAAAGGTGATGTCCTTCTGTGGGAGGTTGACTAATTCTCCTCCTCTGGTCTTTATTTCGTTTTGTTCTGTAGAGTGACAACAGGATGGTTGTGAAAAGAACGTTCTCTAAAGCTATTATCAACAATAAAAACTTGTCCAGAGGGAAAACTGACCTCCTGATTTTGTTCCTTGTGGACAACCAAAGAGATGTGTTAAAGGTAAGAGCTAGAAAATGACCAGTTGTTGATTAACTTGTCTGCCTATGCAGAATTGCCATTTCCAAGCTTATATTGCATTATCTTCTCTTTCTATTCAAGATCCCAGGGACACTGCATAAAATGGTCAGCAACAAACTTCTGGCTCTGCAGACAGGCCAGGATCCCAGTAAGATTACAGGTAACACCTCAAACTGGGCTTTTTAATCTTATCATGCACCCAAATGAGAAATAGATGATGCAGAAAGTCTTGCTGCAACAATGACTAACTAGACCGTAAAAGAGGGTGGGGTCTGTAGCATTTCGAGGGTGGCTGAGTGTGGTGCTCACTCTGAATGTCTCTTGTTCCCTTTTAGGTTACACCTTTTGCCAAAAGCTTGATGAAAGAGAGTATCGTGCCAATACAGAGAAGACCACAAAAGATGAGCTGTTATCCTTGTTGAAAGCTATTGATGAAGATTCAAATCTCTCTGACAAAGAGAGAAAGAGACTGCTAGGGCAGTTTCACAGTAGTAATCCAAGTATTTTTATGCAGTATTTTGGAGACAGAGTTACTAATATGTGTGTGTGAGACTTGAAATGTAGATTACTTTGTATACTCCAACATTGAAAACACTAATATATTTGTAAATTTTTTTGTATTCCTGTATCTGCCTAATAAAATTATTTTGTTGAAATCTATGGAATTTATTCAATTATTATCAAAGCAAACAGTTACCTGAGTTTAGCCTTTATTTATAGTTCAGATTTTCTCATTCTTAATTGCTATAGGACCAAACCTAAAGGCAAGTCTATTGACTCCCTCTGTTCAAACGCCAAAATTCCTGAGATGGAAGACCCCATGAGTGAGAAGAGCTGTCACCTTTTGCCTCAGCATTGAATCTTATGCTGAACACTTATTTTTCTAATTTGTCTTGCATTATGGGACTCTGTCACGTACTACTGATCTTTGCCTTGCTGTGTAATGGCTAGAGCTGAAGCTAACTATACTGTATGTATGACAAATTACTGTGCTGTTTTAAGCTAAAATGGCACCATATTGAGGAATTAACTCTCTGGGCTCAGTAAAGATAGTCTGGATTTTAAGTGAGTCTGGCTTTGGTTGCCACAGGATGTGCTGTTTGTGGCTGATTATCTTCATCCCTGCAGTGTTTTGCTCTGACTGTAACTCTTATTAATGGCACGAGCTGTAATTAGAAAAGAGCTGGAGCCAATGGAAGGCCTTTGGCTTTTCTTGTGGCTGTATATTTTATCTGTCTGGTCTACAGTGGAAATCCCAAGCTTTGCAACACAGGCAACTGTAAGCAGATATATAGCATGATTAGAGATCTAATTTTGACTCCTGTGGAGCTATCTTTGGGATGATATCTGCAAAACTTCATTAAAGCTGCTGTTGAAAAAAAAAATTTGTTCCACGTAGTGTTGAGCTCTGTTCTCTTTTATTTGGGATGAAAAACTAGTTTAATTATGACAACAAAGCAGTAATAACTACTCAGTGTTACAAACAGGTGGTGATCTGATTTTTTTTTTAAAGTCAGTCCTCTGAGATACTGTGATGTCTCTAAGTAACTCTTCAGTTACTATTGATGTCTGGTGCCAGTGGCCTGAGTGCTTGGTGTGTAACAGAACAGCGTGTTACTGTGTCCTGATAGGGAATGAATGGCAAATGTGTAAAAAGCATAGACGAGTCAGTTAGAAAGGACTCCTAAAAAATAACTGAAAGCTTCTTATCATAAATGCACTCCCTCAAAAAAATTGGCTTAACTTGCACTTTAAAATGTGGGGGTGGAAAGGCAGTTCCTTATTCTTAGGAAAAATACGTCTCAAGGAGTTACTAACGGGGTTGCATTGGTTCCCTCTTCAGCAGCAGCCTATTCCCTTTCTCACTCCTGGTTAGGAAGATGCAGTTTCAGTCTTGAAAGTGAGTTCCTGCCTGTGGGCGTTGCCTGCAGCCGCTAGAGTCCCGAATTACAGGGCTCCTGCCCTGGGAGTCACTTCGCTTTCAGGCCCCCCGAAAGCAGCCGGGCGGGAGCGGGGATGGATGCTCGGGGTCAGCCGGGCCTTGGCTCTGCTGGGAGGGCACAGCACCTCTGACCACCCGAGATTTCCTCTGCGACGGAGGGAGGGAGCGAGGGTCCGAACTGGGCGAAGTGTTTGAGAGACGGCAAGGACGAGCCTCGGCTGCTTTCCCCGGTTGCTGGGTGTGTTTAACCTGGATCGGCCCAGTGGGCTGGAGCACGCATCCACATCCCTCCATCCCTCCCTCTGTGTTAGAGCCCGGGCTGGGGTTATCGGGGCGCAGCTCTCGCCCTGGTTGAGGTCGGGGCCCTCCCCGAGCCGCGTTCCCTCAGGGCGGAGCTCCCCCCTCCCGCCGGGCAGAGCCGCGGGTCCGCCCCAGAGCCGCCGGGCCCGCCCTGCGCTGGGGCTGCGGCGCCGGCCCAGCCCCGCTCC